>JAJDFG010001331.1:15000-38689 GCA_021039105.1 Scomber colias
ACTGTCTAGTCTTCATGTAACAGTTTCTACTCCAGCAGAGTATATTTTAAAATGTTCTACTTTAGTATAGATGCTCCAAATGTTAGTCCATTGAGGCTGTTCTGGGTCAGATTATCTCTGTATCTATGTACATGTGTTTTAGTGAAATGAATAGTTAATAATAGTTTTAATAAGATAGTAGTTATGAGGATGAAGACTGATGGCTCTAATGGTTCTACAATAAACCCCACACTTCCACAAAGCTCTGCTCATTTTACCTTTACATAGAAAATAACATTTAACCACCAAAAAGAGATGCAAACATGACTAACAGACACACAAATTGACAAAAAAAAACTTTAAAAAATACAAAAGAGACATAAAAAAAAATAAAAAGAGACTTAAATTGACTAAAAAATACAAAAAATGTAGTAAAAACAACCTACAGTTAGTTTGAGTGACAGCTGCCATCTAGTTACCATGGCAACTATGAGATGGAGCGACTAAAAAGAGACTCAAAAATACCAATAAAATAACATTTCCATCATTATGTCTATGTTATATTTTCATGTCTGAGGTAAAAAAGGACATGATATTGTGTGAAAGGAGATGTTTAGTGGTCTGAAACATGAATCAAGGTTTAATCACATTTATTGAAACACATCTGTGCTTCAACATTTATTATAGACGCTTTTTATGATGGGATTCTGAGCCTCTACATTAAATTTTGGGTCTTGAACCAGTAAATACCGGTAATACTCGGCATGTTCCCGGCTTCCAAAAGATCTTTTAAGCTGTCGTTTGGTAGCCTGGTTTGAAATCAGAGAGTTTTGACTCCATACTGAACATTTTCCACTCCTTTCTCACCCTCTCTCTGTTTATTCCATCTTCATCTCTCCTCGTTCCTCAAATAGCAAAGTTCTCAGTATTAGGTTGTCTACCTCCGCCTCCTCTATGTTACTCTTTGTTTCTGTTGGGTTTTTTCTCCTCTGGATCTCCCTCTGCGTCCACCCACACTAACCTAACATGCACTCTGCCCCAGGCTCCCTCTCTCCGTCTCCATATATACCGAAACAGCTCTTCTCATTTTCAACACACACACACACACACACACTAGCATTTACTGTATGCTGCAGTGGTCTCTAGCTTCAGTATGATTCATGCAAAAACTGAAAAAATAAAACAGCATCTTGTAGGAAGTGTAGGACTTAGTGTCAGAAAAATCTACAGGATTTAAATCCAGTGGAGACGTAAAGCTCCACAGACAGTTCGTCTTTTAAAGGAGCAGTCCAACATTTAGGGGAGATAATGTTTGTCACCCAGTCAGATGAGAGGACGGATATTTGGTTCATAGTATTAATTTGAGGAAGGCTACTGTCTCCTCGTTGCTCCACCACTTCAGTTGCCTTCTTTCAAGTGTCTATGCATGTGTGTGTGTGTGTGTGTGTGTGTGTGTGTGTGTGTGTGTATGTGTGTGTTTTGGTTTTATTTCTGCTTTGTTTTTCTTGCTATATATTGTGTAAAGCTCTTTGTGCCACATTTTACTGTATTAAAAGTGTTATATAAATCTGTGTTGTGGTTGTGTAGAGGAGCAGAGTGTCTGTAGTTGTGGTTGTGTAGAGGAGCAGAGTGTTTGTGTAGTTGTGGTTGTGTAGAGGAGCAGAGTGTCTGTGTAGTTGTGTAGAGGAGCAGAGTGTTTGTGTAGTTGTGGTTGTGTAGAGGAGCAGAGTATCTGTGTGGTTGTGTAGAGGAGCAGAGTGTCTGTGTAGTTGTTGTGTAGAGGAGCAGAGTGTCTGTGTAGTTATTGTGTAGAGGAGCAGAATGTCTGTGTAGCTGTGGTTGTGTAGAGGAGCAGAGTGTCTGTGTTGTTGTGTAGAGGAGCAGAGTGTCTGTGTTGTTGTGTAGAGGAGCAGAGTGTCTGTGTAGTTGTGGTTGTGTAGAGGAGCAGAGTGTCTGTGTAGTTGTGTAGAGGAGCAGAGTGTCTGTGTAGTTGTTGTGTAGAGGAGCAGAGTGTCTGTGTAGTGGTGGTTGTGTAGAGGAGCAGAGTGTCTGTGTGGTGGTGGTTGTGTAGAGGAGCAGAGTATCTGTGTAGTTGTTGTGTAGAGGAGCAGAGTGTCTGTGTAGTTGTTGTGTAGAGGAGCAGAGTGTCTGTGTAGTTGTTGTGTAGAGGAGCAGAGTGTCTGTGTAGTTGTGTAGAGGAGCAGAGTGTCTGTGTGGTTGTGTAGAGGAGCAGAGTGTCTGTGTAGTTGTGTAGAGGAGCAGAGTATCTGTGTGGTTGTGTAGAGGAGCAGAGTGTCTGCGTAGTTGTGGTTGTGTAGAGGAGCAGAGTGTCTGTGTAGTTGTGGTTGTGTAGAGGAGCAGAATGTCTGTGTGGTTGTGTAGAGCAGCAGAGTATCTGTGTGGTTGTGTAGAGGAGCAGAGTATCTGTGTAGTTGTGGTTGTGTAGAGGAGCAGAGTGTCTGTGTTGTTGTGTAGAGGAGCAGAGTGTTTGTGTAGTTGTGGTTGTGTAGAGGAGCAGAGTGTCTGTGTAGTTGTTGTGTAGAGGAGCAGAGTGTCTGTGTAGTTGTTGTGTAGAGGAGCAGAGTGTCTGTGTGGTTGTGTAGAGGAGCAGAGTGTCTGTGTTATTGTGTAGAGGAGCAGAGTGTGTGTGTGTGTAGTTGTGGTTGCGTAGAGGAGCAGAGTGTCTGTGTAGTTGTGGTTGTATAGAGGAGCAGAGTGTCTGTGTGGTTGTGTAGAGGAGCAGAGTGTCTGTGTTGTTGTGTAGAGGAGCAGAATGTCTGTGTAGTTGTTGTTGTGTAGAGGAGCAGAATGTCTGTGTAGTTGTTGTTGTGTAGAGGAGCAGAGTGTCTGTGTGGTTGTGGTTGTGTAGAGGAGCAGAGTGTCAGTGTAGTTGTGGTTGTGTAGGGGAGCAGAGTGTCTGTGTTGTTGTGTAGAGGAGCAGAGTACCTGTGTAGTTGTGGTTGTGTAGAGGAGCAGAGTATCTGTGTAGTTGTGGTTGTGTAGAGGAGCAGAGTGTCTGTGTAGTTGTTGTTGTGTAGAGGAGCAGAGTGTCTGTGTAGTTGTGGTTGTGTAGAGGAGCAGAGTGTGTGTGTAGTTGTTGTGTAGAGGAGCAGAGTGTCTATGTAGTTGTGGTTGTGTAGAGGAGCAGAGTGTCTGTGTAGTTGTGGTTGTGTAGAGGAGCAGAGTATCTATGTAGTTGTGGTTGTGTAGAGGAGCAGAGTATCTGTGTTGTGGTTGTGTAGAGGAGCAGAGTGTCTGTGTAGTGGTTGTGCAGAGGAGCAGAGTGTCTGTGTAGTGGTTGTGCAGAGGAGCAGAGTGTGTGTGTAGTTGTGTAGAGGAGCAGAGTATCTGTGTAGTTGTGGTTGTGTAGAGGAGCAGAGTGTCTGTGTAGTTGTGTAGAGGAGCAGAGTGTCTGTGTGTAGTTGTTGTGTAGAGGAGCAGAGTGTCTGTGTAGTTGTGGTTGTGTAGAGGAGCAGAGTGTCTGTGTAGTTGTGGTTGTGTAGAGGAGCAGAGTGTCTGTGTAGTTGTTGTGTAGAGGAGCAGAGTATCTGTGTTGATGTGGTTGTGTAGAGGAGCAGAGTATCTGTGTAGTTGTGGTTGTGTAGAGGAGCAGAGTGTCTGTGTGGTTGTGTAGAGGAGCAGAGTGTCTGTGTAGTTGTGGTTGTGTAGTGGAGCAGAGTGTCTGTGTTGTGGTTGTGTAGAGGAGCAGAATGTCTGTGTTGTTGTGGTTGTGTAGAGGAGCAGAGTGTCTGTGTTATTGTGTAGAGGAGCAGAGTGTCTGTGTAGTTGTGGTTGTGTAGAGGAGCAGAGTGTCTGTGTTATTGTGTAGAGGAGCAGAGTGTGTGTGTGTAGTTGTGGTTGTGTAGAGGAGCAGAGTGTCTGTGTAGTTGTGGTTGTGTAGAGGAGCAGAGTGTCTGTGTGGTTGTGTAGAGGAGCAGAGTGTCTGTGTGGTTGTGTAGAGGAGCAGAGTATCTGTGTAGTTGTGGTTGTGTAGAGGAGCAGAGTGTGTGTGTGTGTAGTTGTGGTTGTGTAGAGGAGCAGAGTGTCTGTGTTATTGTGTAGAGGAGCAGAGTGTCTGTGTAGTTGTGGTTGTGTAGAGGAGCAGAGTGTCTGTGTTATTGTGTAGAGGAGCAGAGTGTGTGTGTGTAGTTGTGGTTGTGTAGAGGAGCAGAGTGTCTGTGTAGTTGTGGTTGTGTAGAGGAGCAGAGTGTCTGTGTGGTTGTGTAGAGGAGCAGAGTGTCTGTGTGGTTGTGTAGAGGAGCAGAGTATCTGTGTAGTTGTGGTTGTGTAGAGGAGCAGAGTTTCTGTGTAGTTGTGTAGAGGAGCAGAGTGTCTGTGTAGTTGTGGTTGTGTAGAGGAGCAAAGTGTCTGTGTAGTTGTGTAGAGGAGCAGAGTGTCTGTGTAGTTGTGGTTGTGTAGAGGAGCAGAATATCTGTGTAGTTGTGGTTGTGTAGAGGAGCAGAGTGTCTGTGTTGTTGTGTAGAGGAGCAGAGTGTCTGTGTAGTTGTTGTGTAGAGGAGCAGAGTATCTGTGTAGTTGTTGTGTAGAGGAGCAGAGTATCTGTGTAGTTGTTGTGTAGAGGAGCAGAGTATCTGTGTAGTTGTGTAGAGGAGCAGAGTGTCTGTGTTGCTGTGGTTGTGTAGAGGAGCAGAGTGTCTGTATAGTTGTGGTTGTGTAGAGGAGCAGAGTGTCTGTGTAGTTGTGTTTGTGTAGAGGAGCAGAGTGTCTGTGTTGTGGTTGTGTAGAGGAGCAGAGTGTCTGTGTAGTTGTGGTTGTGTAGAAGAGCAGAGTGTCTGTGTAGTTGTGTAGAGGAGCAGAGTGTCTGTGTGTGTGTGTAGTTGTAGTTGTGTAGAGGAGCAGAGTGTCTGTGTAGTTGTGTAGAGGAGCAGAGTGTCTGTGTAGTTGTGGTTGTGTAGAGGAGCAGAGTGTCTGTGTAGTTGTGTAGAGGAGCAGAGTGTCTGTGTTATTGTGGTTGTATAGAGGAGCAGAGTGTCTGTGTAGTTGTAGTTGTGTAGAGGAGCAGAGTGTCTGTGTTGTGGTTGTGTAGAGGAGCAGAGTATCTGTGTTGTGGTTGTGTAGAGGAGCAGAGTATCTGTGTAGTTGTGTAGAGGAGCAGAGTGTCTGTGTAGTTGTGGTTGTGTAGAAGAGCAGAGTGTCTGTGTAGTTGTGTAGAGGAGCAGAGTGTCAGTGTGTGTAGTTGTGGTTGTGTAGAGGAGCAGAGTGTCAGTGTGTGTAGTTGTGTAGAGGAGCAGAGTGTCAGTGTGTGTAGTTGTGGTTGTGTAGAGGAGCAGAGTGTCAGTGTGTGTAGTTGTGTAGAGGAGCAGAGTGTGTGTGTGTGTAGTTGTGGTTGTGTAGAGGAGCAGAGTGTCTGTGTTGTGGGTTCATGGAGCTGTAACAGACGCTGCTGAGCTGAGAGTCGTATTCTTAGCTCAGTAAGAATAGCTCCTCTCTGACTCAGATGCTTCTCTGCAGCCCACAGAGTGAAGTGACAGCTACACATGAGGAGAGTATAGAGTCCATACTGGAGCACACACACACCTACACACACACACACACACACACACACACACACACACACACACACACCTAAACATGTGTGTGTTTCAGCATTAAGGTCACCAGTGTTGCAGCAGTGACTCACTCGGTGTCCTCAAGCCCAAATATATTCTGTCCGTCCTTTTCACTTCCTTTTCTCTACATGCTCAACGCCACTCTACTTCTCCTTCTATCTTTTACTTTTCTTTTCCTTCTCTTTGCTCCTCTCTTTCATTTCCTTTCCTATCTCCGCCACCTTTTCCCCTTTTTTTTATTCCTCTTTCCACTCAATTTCTTCCCTCTTGTTTTCTTTTCCCACACTTTTCTTCCTCTTCTTTCTCCTTTTTTTCCCACTTACTTTCTGATTTCCTATTACAAAATAAAAATAAATTACACTTTTTGTGGTCTAGTTTAAATTTAAAGAGTTAAAATGTGAAAATAAACGTATGAATAACTTCACACATTCTTTTTTTGTGGACCCAGCATCAAATTTCTGCTTTTAATCCATTTTGAAAGAATATATTAGAGGATTATGGCAAAAATGTCTAAGTGGTGTAACCATAAAAACTTTGTACCAAATAATTCAACTTGCTTAAAAACAGTAAATTCTCAATAAAACACCTTCCTTCCTTCCTTCCTTCCTTCCTTCCTTCCTTCCTACCTAACACCATATCAACTAGTTTGGCATGATCTTACATCCTTCCTTCCTTCCTTCCTTCCTACCTAACACCATATCAACTAGTTTGGCATGATCTTACATCCTTCCTTCCTTCCTTCCTTCCTTCCTTCCTACCTAACACCATATCAACTAGTTTGGCATGATCTTACATCCTTCCTTCCTTCCTTCCTTCCTTCCTTCCTTCCTTCCTTCCTACCTAACACCATATCAACTAGTTTGGCATGATCTTACATCCTTCCTTCCTTCCTTCCTTCCTTCCTTCCTTCCTTCCTTCCTACCTACCTAACACCATATCAACTAGTTTGGCATGATCTTACATTAGAACTTTTATATTAAATAAAGCTAATGGAATACTATTGTTCTAAATATTACATTTCATCTGGGTAACCATGGAGACCAGGAAACATTTACATCATTTTTGTGGTTACACCATTTGACATTTTCAGGAGCATTCAGTCTTACTTTTGGTAAAAAAATGGTGCAAATGTCATTTAAATGATATAAAACCAACAAAAATACTAAATGTACATTTTAACAAACCTGATGCTGCTTTTAACACTAGTTTAAACATATTTTTGAATTGCTCCGACTCTTATCTGTCACTGCTTCACCTCACAGTTACCACAGCCGCTAGATGGCAGCTGTCACTCAACCGTCACCATGACTACATCCGGACTGCTGAAGGCTGAAGTGGCTCAAATCTGATTTATTTATTCAGTTATTTTTATTTTATCATATGTGACTCAGACCTGTTTGTTTCATAACAGTGTGAACAGCACATATCACATCCAATCTGATCCTTTCCATTCTAATGTGGGACACTTTTTACATATGATTGGTTTTTATTTGCACCGTGAGCTCAGTCTGAATTCATCCATGAGGGACATTCATCACAATCCTTCACTGGTGAAAAAATAAATGATATATACATTCTGAGTTCATCCATCTCCCTGACACTCAGAAATGCTCGACTCTCTGCTCTATGTGGGGAGACGAGTCAACGTGCAGCAATAGTATGTTCAGTCCTGTCAAACACTAAGAACTGATGAATCTTCTTACATGAGATCAGGGAGGATAGTTTAGGTTTGGAAACGTTTTAACATTTGGAAGTCTATTTAATGTTTCAGCTGCTGTTGTATTGATTATCTATTGTCATTGCTGTTTTGTCTTTACCTTTGTTCTCCCTGTTTTGTGTCTACTAATCTCTGTTTTCCCTCCCTGGTGTACATTGTGCTTGTGTCTATCTGCCCAGCCTGCCTTACCTGTCTGTTCCCCTCTCTAGTGTTTGTAGTTCTATGTCTGACTATCACAGGGACTGCAGATGGAAACTAGCCAATGGCTATACTCTGGTGCAATGCATCTTTTCTCTTTGAGATTAATGCCGATTGTTCACAGTCTCTGACAGCGAAACAAGAGAAACCAGCTCTGTGATACATTAGTCTGCTTGATTACATCTGTTTAAAAAAGACATTTGGTTGTATTGTATTTGATATGTTGTTGTTATTTGTACATTATATATGTGTCTGTGAGAAATAAGTGTCGGTAAGATGAGCAATTAATAAATCAGTTAAACTAGATTTAAAAGCAGCATCAGGTTTGTTAAAATGTACATTTAGTATTTTTGTTGGTTTTATATCATTTAAATGACATTTGCACCATTTTTTACCAAAAGTAAGACTGAATGCTCCTGAAAATGTCAAATGGTGTAACCACAAAAGAATGATAAATATTCAATATGTGATCAGCTACAGTGTGTTTAAGTGGATTTATACTGATAATGACTTCATTTAAAACATGTAAATGTTTCCTGATCTCCATGGTAACCAGATGAAATGTAATATTTAGAACAATAGTATTCAATTAGCTTTATTTAATATAAAAGTTATAATGTAAGATCATGCCTAACTAGTTGATATGGTGTTAGGTAGGTAGGAAGGAAGGAAGGAAGGAAGGAAGGAAGGAAGGAAGGAAGGAAGGAAGGAAGGATGTAAGATCATGCCAAACTAGTTGATATGGTGTTAGGTAGGAAGGACGGAAGGAAGGAAGGAAGGAAGGAAGGAAGGAAGGAAGGAAGGATGTAAGATCATGCCAAACTAGTTGATATGGTGTTAGGTAGGAAGGAAGGAAGGAAGGAAGGATGTAAGATCATGCCAAACTAGTTGATATGGTGTTAGGTAGGAAGGAAGGAAGGAAGGAAGGAAGGAAGGAAGGAAGGAAGGAAGGATGGATGTAAGATCATGCCAAACTAGTTGATATGCTGTTAGGTAGGAAGGAAGGAAGGAAGGAAGGAAGGAAGCAAGGAAGGTGTTTTATTGACTATTTACTGTTTTTAAGCAAGTTGAATTATTTGGTACAAAGTTTTTATGGTTACACCACTTAGACATTTTTACCATAATCCTCTAATATATTCTCTCTAAATGGATTAAAAGCAGAAATTTGATGCTGGGTCCACAAAAAAAGAATGTGTGAAGTTATTCATACGTTTATTTTCACATTTTAACCCCTTTAAATGAGATTATATTCCCTTCTCAGTGCCCTGCCCCCTCCTGCTTAATAAAGACGTATGTGAGCTGATGTGAACCACGTTTCTGTGGTCAGTCAGAGTCGTGTTGATGTGTTGTTGTTCAGCGGGGTCATCGTGTTCTGACTCACTGGGCGACGCTCTGAGCTGCTTCACATGCCGGACTATTTTAGAGAGGTCACATCTACACGTGCTGCTGCTGTACTAACATTTGTTGTTCCTGGAGTTTGACTTTGTTTTGTCTGGTTCTTCTGTCGTCCTGATGTCTTACCCTAAACCCCCCCCCCCCCCTAAAAAAATAAAGGAATTAAAAATTAAACCTCTAAAGCTGCAGCTAATTAAAGCTAATCATTTACAATTTATAACACAGAAAGGTGAAAGAAACTGTGTTAATAATAGTTTTAAAAGCAGCAACAGGTTTGTTAAAATGTACATTTAGTGCTTTTGTTGGTTTTATATCATTTGCACCATTTTTTACCAAAAGTCTGAAACATTTATTTTCTACATATATTCACTTCAGCTTTCGGAAGTTTGACCACGTTTAATATCCAACATCAGAACAGCAGATTATAAATAACAGAGAAACACCAGCAGCCCAATGCTGTGTTAGACCCAGGAGGGGAGCTCCGGTCCTCTGAAATGAGGCCAACCAGGAAGTAACTTAGAGCTGCATTCTATCAAAAGGCCACCAGGGGGCGACCGTCTCTATACAAGTCAATGGAGAATTCACCAACTTCTCACTTGATTTCTAACCTCAGTAAACGTTTTCAAAATGTGTTTATGGTCTCAATCGCTAGTTTAAAGCCTTCTTCAATGCAGTATGATGTTCATTTGGGACATTTTGGCCTCCCTGATTTTATATGTGACGATAAAGCAGGGTATGCATTAGGGCGTGGCTACGTCCTGATTGACAGGTTGATTGACCAATGTCCTCGAGATCCAGCCCTCGTAACCATAGCAACCTCCCCGCTCCCCCCATGGCCCCGCCTCATGCCCATATAAGTAGAATCCATGTTTTCATTTTTCCCAGCATGCACCTGAAATTTTCAAGATGGCGCTGCCTAGATTAGAAACTATTGGCTTCCGAGCAGCAGTCCACAAACCAATGGGTGACGTCACGGATGTTACGTCCATTTCTTTTATACAGTCTATGGTTTAGACCTTTTTGGCCAACTTCATTCCAACTTATTACCACAGGTTTTACACATCTTTTTGTAAATGATTGTCAACAGGCCTCATTTAAATGAAACTATAGCTCATTTGTCTTAAACACAGACAAACAGGAGGGTTAAAACTTCTGAAGGACATCTTGATCAACAGCAAACAAACAGCACAATCATATCTTTCAAAATTTATTGAAACTGTTGTTATATGATGAAATCAGAATGGACATAAATCGTCGACTAACCTTGCATAGGTTAAAGACTATGCCTCACCAACAAATGACAAACATTGCATACTGCAGCAAGAACCAATAAGAAAAATAAATAAAAAACAGACATACTGCGATGTTAATGAGGTTCAGGGAGGATCTTAACAGCCCAGTGGAGGTTTAACGAGTACATTTATTTATTTAGTCAGTTATTTTTTGATATATCTCCAGCACTGGGACTTTCAGTCGTCGTGGTCGAGACGAGACTTTGGCTTCTGACTGTAAGTTAGAACGAGAGGGAACAGACGAACTACAGCTAAATGAGAACCACAAACGAATTAGTCCCGTAATAACCAATCCTCCGTTGGAAAATAGTTACTGTACTTTTTTCAGAAACATTGTTGTAATTGTCGGTAATATTAGCGATAATGTTTGAGTATGAGTAAAAATATAAAACCAGCATTAGTTTTATTTTGAATGTTCAGATCATGCAGTTCAGTCTTCATCAACCATGCACGTTCACAAATCATCCCCATGTCTTGATTTTTAGGAATTCCTCTTTCAAAAATATTCTCATACTTAAAAACTCTGCAGTGCATCATCATCATCATCATCTTCATCATCATCATCATCACTGAAATCATGGCTTTTTAAATCTCAACACTGGTGATAACTGTTCTCACATTGACTGAACTCTCCCAGATGTTTCGATCACATCTCATCTTCATCATCATCATCATCATCATCATCATCATCAGTGCAAACTTCATTTTCTGAAGCACAAAAAACTAGTAAGAACAACCTTGAGTTAAGACTTTTTTTTTTTTTTTAAATTCCAAAATCAAGAATGAACCTTCAAGCTTCAATCTTAGGTCAAAATGTGTGTAGTGCTGCAGCTGTTGGTACTTTTAATTAAAAGTTTAAATGAATGTAAAGCACTTTGGAACCGAATTGTGCAGAACATTTTGCATTTAAACTATATATTTTTTGATTCCTTAGCCTTTGAAATATTGAAAATAAAGTTCCTAGAGCATAATCTGACTTCTAAAAGCTGCTTTATAAAGATTAAAACAGTAAATCTTAATATTTGATTGGATAAAACAGCAAATTTGGGGTAAATTTACTTAACTAACAACTTACTCTAGTAATTCAATGAGGTTTTTATGTAAGAATTTAAACCCTGAAAGCAGCTTCGAATGGATTACATAGAAATCATTCAATATTTCAAAGTGATTTCTTGCTTAAATGTTAAGAATGGAGAGAATCGCCGTACGTCCGACTCTGCAGCGCTACAGAGCTTTTGAGCCTCGATTAGCTCCTAGTTTAGTTTTTAGAGAGCGAATATGAGACTTACTGTCATGCCTGATGTGTAGATAAGTAGTCGCTAACATGCTAACAACTTTTAAAAGTGATAATATGTCACATGTTGTGTTTACAGGTTTCTCTGCTGCCCCCTTGTGGTCAAATATCAATTAAAACAGCTTTAAGTTAAAAATGTCTTATTAGTAAAAATCATCCAAAGCTTGAAAACTCTGCAGAGATTGTTGATATGCAGCCCAGTGGAGATCAATCATGTGATCATCTGTAAATTAATATGTTTGATCATTTTGAACCTGGCAGTTGGAAGCTTGTAAACAATAAACGGATTATATAATTTGGAGGCGAAACTGTTCATCCAGTCCTCTTTAAACTGCATATCAGACAAAAAGAAAAAGAAAACTGGTTCAGTCCAAGAAGATAAAAAATTCAAATTAAAAACATGTTTTAAAACTTATAAACCTCAGTCTAAAAAATATGCTCCTTCTTCTTATTATTTTTTTTCATATTATATATATATCATCCGTCTGTTAAGCTGCTCTGATGATATGAAACAACTATAAAACTTCATTTGGTCCCTTTAGTGGATTCTGGTGCAGGTACGTCTCAAACTTTGGCCGACAGTTAAAAACCCAAAAAAAAAATCAAACAGAATTTAAAACCAGCTAACCTCATGTTGCTTCCATCTGCAATGCTTGGTTAGCACCTTTCGTAGCATCTGTTTTATTTTGTCCCATCAGGCTATAAAATGTTAATTAAAGGGATGATTTTTCTTCACATGTTCAACGGCAGTTTAAAGAAGTAACAGAGTGATGACACACAGCTGCACTCGCTCACAGACGGCTGATTCTTCTTCACACTTCAATATTTTACTCGTTACATTTGAAGAGCTACAGAGCCTCAGAAAGTCCTGAAAGTCCTGACAGATTATCTTATTCACCTCCCAAATGATCATTGTGTCTTTGAAGTTTTTATTTAACATGCTTGATTTTAAAGACTTCAGCCTGGTTGAGGGCAGATCTGAACTCAAATGAACTCTGGAGAGGTCAGTTTGTGATCCGACCTCCATCTGACGACCACTAAAGGCCCATTTATGCTCAAGCCTTCTGTCCGTGCTCCGCGTTCATTTCCTCCTTATTTCTGCACGTTTCCATAAAGCTTACGGATACGGACCACATGGAGCAGTACCACCGGAAACCATGGGGGGGCAGTGTTGCTGTCACTACTGGATACGTAGCTCTAGTGAGACACGAAGAAGAAATAACAGTGGAGGAACTTTATCAATATCTCCTCCACAGTATTTGTTTCATAAACGTTTGACTCTGCACTGTCCCCTGGTGGATGTATTGGTTAACATCCATGCCAACGTAAAGGACGCATGGAAGTATGTGAGCAGTGATGGTAACATTGTTTGAAAAGGACGCACATTGAGCATAAATGGGCCTTTAAGGCTTCTTGGAGAATGAATCGAGGTCTGATCTTTGTTAACGCTGCGTTCCATTTATCTCGGAAGTTGGGAAGTCGGATTTGGGAATGACGTCAGACCCGAGTCGAGTCTGAATTGTTCCAGTTTAGAAGTCTGTAACGCTGCCTTTAAAAGCAGGAAAAGACAACACTTCTGCTGTATCACCACATTACGAAGACGTCTAGTCTCATATCACGATAATGATATAATGTCGATATATTTCCCAGCCCTACACACTATAGTAGACCATTTAATTAGGTATTGATATTTCTTGTTGTAATTTAGGTTATCCAGTGAAATGAGTCATTTAGCAGAAGGTTTGAACACTTGCCACGATGCTCATTAGGAGCTGAGCCGCTACGAAACACGTTGGTCTATTATGAAGTTCTTCTAGACTATAAATGTTACTGGAGCTTTGACATTTTTCCTCCCATGCATCTTGGAAGCTGGTCAAGTTGTGCCAGAAACCTCCACCTTGTTTCAGAAAACCAGTAGTAGCCCAGTTAGCCATTGTTAGCAATACTGGTCAATTGATTTTGCTGTATTTTGCTCCTACGAACAGAGCAGCAGCACATCTACAGATAGAAGTTGGACGACTGATTGAATAAGTGCTAATAAACAGGATATTAGGACTTTGAGGTTGGGGCTCAAGTCAAAATCCGACTCCAGGGATCATTCTGGATGAATTTTCCGACTGGGAAATCGGAAATCCCAACTTCCGAGCAGAACTGGAACGCAGCGTAACAACTGAGCACGTTTGTCTTCTTGGTATTTGTTCGGACAGAAGCTTCTTCCAACAGACCAGAACAAATCAGACCTGCAACTAATGATTCATTTCATTATCAGCTACTCTGTCGATTAGTTTCTTGATTGATCGATTAGCTACTTGGTCTAAAATATGGATCAATGTTTCCCAAAGTCCAACCAGATTTCTTATTATGTCCACAATCCAAAAATGTTCAGTTTACTGTTATAGAAGACTTAAGAAACCAGAACATATTCACACCGAAGAAGCTGAAATCAGAGAATTTGGTTATTTTCTTCTTCTCACAATAGCTGCTAATTAATTTAAGAGTTTCCAACTAAACCTTACAGGACTTTCAGGGCTCTGAACATTTCAAATTCAAACACTTTGAGGGCAAAATATCACAATACAAGAGAAAGAAAACAATATATTTATAATACTGTGCGTTTTTATAATACTTTGTTCTATTTCTATAATCCTGACGTCACATACTGCAGCGATAAAGAAGATTTTGAGGTTGATATTTGCTGTTTCAGTGCTGGGTTAGGATTCCAGCAGCAGGACAGATGATTCAGGCTTTTATCATCCAGTAATTAAAGATTCTTTATCTGAAACTGGTGAAAAACTGGAATTACACCAGCTGAGAACTGTCTGTGTTTGGTGAGTTTTGGGGGATAAAATCAAAAAGAGTTTAGCTTTAAAATGATCACAGTCTGATATTTTTGAGTGTGTTTTTTCAGTGTACTTAAAGCAATGGTTCGGCGTAATCTTGCAATATTTTGACAATGTTTCCAGCTTTAGCATTAGCAGCAGAGTAAAAGCCATCAGGTAAGTGTTATTTTAATAAACTCCTGGTGTACTTACAAACTTTCCAATGCATCGATTTATGAGTAAAGAGCCTATTTGTACAACTGTAGAAGTTTGATAATAATCCAGGCATTATTAGTGGGGTCATTTACCAGATACACTGGTGGTCCCATTGTAACCAGGCGGGGAGCTCCGGTCCTCTGAAATGAAGCCAACGTGGAAGTAACTTAGAGCTGCATTCTATCAAAAGGCCACCAGGGGGCGACCGTCTCTATACAAGTCAATGGAGAATTCACCAACTTCTCACTTGATTTCTAACCTCAGTAAACGTTTTCAAAATGTGTTTATGGTCTCAATCGCTAGTTTAAAGCCTTCTTCAATGCAGTATGATGTTCATTTGGGACATTTTGGCCTCCCTGATTTTATATGTGACGATAAAGCAGGGTATGCATTAGGGCGTGGCTACGTCCTGATTGACAGGTTGATTGACCAATGTCCTCGAGATCCAGCCCTCGTAACCATAGCAACCTCCCCGCTCCGCCCATGGCTCCACCCATGGCCCCGCCTCATGCCCATATAAGTAGAATCCGTGTTTTTATTTTTCCCAGCATGCACCTGAAATTTTCAAGATGGCGCTGCCTAAATTAGAAACTATTGGCTTCCGAGCAGCAGTCCACAAACCAATGGGTGACGTCACGGATGTTACGTCCATTTCTTTTATACAGTCTATGGTTGTACTAAGACATTCGGCTGATGGCTCTACTCCCCTATTTTGCGGCCAGCTGTGACGCTGATTAGATAGACCTCCTGGTGCATATGACGCTAGGTCAAAATTACGTCGAACCATTGCTTTAACAACCAGGTTATAAGGAATAGTATTCAGTGATTGCTTCAGAAAATTAGTAGACTCTTACTGCTGCCTTTAAAATGTGATATTTAACTTTCTTTTCTGTTTTTCTCCTAATATAGAGACAGAAGCTCATTATCTACGACTGTTTGGTGTGACTGATGCTCAACACTCATCACTACTTTTCTTGTGTTAGAGACTTCTTTATGACAGCGAGCGATAACAAAGAGAAGCTTCACATGGCGATGTGAGGAAACTGAAGGTTCAACATTAGTGAGTCCAGGTTTCTGACTCTTAAATGTTAATTATGATGATTTTTAAGTATTGTGGTGGATGACGATCACATCAAGTTCAATAATTAATTAAATAATAATAATACATGTGCTGTGTTCATTTTCAAATGCTCAAAGATCCAGATTTTAGTCTTCCCTTTACATGAATCGTCTTGATAATCTTATTACTTGTTAGGTTTATGAAAAATGACCAAAAAAAGCCTTTCACAGTTTCTAAAAGTCGAGATTACGTCCTCAAATGTTTAAATTTACAAAATCTCAGCCAACCAAATTATTGAGTTTAAAGAGAAAGAGAGAAAACAAAGCCTCAAACTGGTGACGCTGTAATCACAATTGTTTGATATATTTGCTTTAAAAAATGACTCAAGCGAAGAGTGAAAATCTAAGCTGATATAAATCTCACTGTGTGGATGTTTTTTGATTCAAGCATTTCCTCTCACGCTCATGTGCTTCCTCCTCACAGCAGCAGCAGCAGCAGCGCCATTTTACTGACTAATGCTTCTGGTTATGTTGAGATGAATGCAGAGAAGACTTCAACCGTTTCCTCAGCTGTCAGATCATCATCATCATCATCATCACCATCATCACACTGCACTTCTTTGTTTCTTTTTACCAGGCTGTTTCACTTGCTTTAATTATATTAATAAGGTATTTAAACTAGGGCTGTTAAACGATTCATTTTTTTTAATCGAGATTAATCGCAAAATTTCCATAGTTAATCGCGATTAATGGCGTTTTGAATTGCATGTTTAAAATCCTGTTATTTTCCATTTGAAGGCAGTTTTAAGCCCATAATGTAAAGCATTTCTTACCAGAGTGTCTTAACTGGGAATCAATCACGGCTCTGCTGCGACTCCCACACTCCAAAATGGTCCTTTGGTGGAGCTGAGGCTGGCTTGGCTGCACCTGGGTGTTTAGCGTGGAGGTGCTAACTCAAACTCTACGTACTCCGGTGGTAGTTAAACTCCGTTTGACACAGGTTGCATTTTACTTTTGACTTGTCAACTGAAGCGTCTGGAAGTGTTTTAAAGTTAAACAAGCCGTTCAAAAGTCCAGTAGCTCTCTTACTTTCCATCAGCGCGGTAGGTTTACTGCAGGAAGTCACTTCAAAGCATAGCGCTACAGCTAGAGGAGCCGTCTACGGGGGAGTAGAAGGGACAAAAAGGCTTGCAACATTAAAATGAGATTAAAAGAAATAAACGCATTATGGATTGTATTAATCTAATCACGATTAACACGTTAACGCTGACAGCCCTAATAATAACTTATTATTAAGTTCTAGCTTATAATGAGAATCACCATAACTCTCTAGGTTTTATATTAACACTGACAGCTGAATCTCTTATTTCAAGCATCTTATCCTTTTAATCTCTTAACATATTAATAGTAATTAATAGACTAGATAAACACTAGATTTAAGACATTGTGGAGGTTTTGAGGCTAGATATATAGTCACATTTTCCTGTTCTGTTGGCAGATAATTGAGCTTATTTTAAGTAATATATTCCTCATTTCATTACTTTATTTTCTTGTTTTATTAAGCTGAGTTTTTGCAGTTCATCATCATCATCATCATCGTCTCAAACTCATCAATCCAGATTAAAAGAAACTAAAGATTTAACTATTTATATTAAAACTATAAATACAAAAAAAGGCCTTAATGAAGCATCAGAGACATTAAACACTGATGTTGAGAGGCAGTCACATGAAGGTACGCTGCTTTAAAATTAAAATAAACTAAAGACGGGAAACATCAGGCTCCTTATTTTTAGTTTTTTTTACAGATGTGATGTTGAGGATTGAGGATTGAGGAGAAGGTGGCAGCGTCCGGCTCACTTTGTGTTTTTTCTCCTTACAGTAAACAGACTCCGATCACAAAATGACTCAGCTGATAGAAAACCAAGAAAAGCTAATATGATTTCAGTTTGCTGCAGCTGGGAACACACCAGGTCATGTCCTCTGTGTTCCTCTCTTCTTATTGTCCAACGAATCCCAAAAAAACACTCAAACCAACAATGAACTGTGTCTTCAGATTCACTGTTTCCTGATGTTTGCTTGTTAAACTCTACAGAGATCAGCTGCTTCAGAAATCACTGAGACTTCTTCTCTTTTCTTTTTAAGATTCGTTCACAATAAGATGATTGATATCAAACTTATTCAGGTTTCCCCATAATTCAGTAGCAAACTGTAATTATAGTGATGTAGTATGCAGTATTACAGTAAAAGTACTGCAGTATTATAGTGATGTAGTATGCAGTATTACAGTAAAAGTACTGCAGTATTATAGTGATGTAGTATGCAGTATTACAGTAAAAGTACTGCAGTATTATAGTGATGTAGTATGCAGTATTACAGTAAAAGTACTGCAGTATTATAGTGATGTAGTATGCAGTATTACAGTAAAAGTACTGCAGTATTATAGTGATGTAGTATGCAGTATTACAGTAAAAGTACTGCAGTATTATAGTGATGTAGTATGCAGTAGTACAGTAAAAGTAGTGATATATTATTATATATGACATCATTAGATTATTAATAGTGAAGCGTCAGTGTTAGAGCAGCTGGAGGTGGAGCTAGTTTATACTACTTTATATACAGTTAGCTAGTTTACACTACTTTATATACAGTTAGCTAGTTTACACTACTTTATACACAGTTAGCTAGTTTATACTACTTTATATACAGTTAGCTAGTTTACACTACTTTATATACAGTTAGCTAGTTTATACTACTTTATATACAGTTAGCTAGTTTATACTACTTTATATACAGTTAGCTAGTTTATACTACTTTATATACAGTTAGCTAGTTTACGCTACTTTATATACAGTTAGCTAGTTTACGCTACTTTATATACAGTTAGCTAGTTTATACTACTTTATATACAGTTAGCTAGTTTACACTACTTTATATACAGTTAGCTAGTTTATACTACTTTATATACAGTTAGCTAGTTTACGCTACTTTATATACAGTTAGCTAGTTTACGCTACTTTATATACAGTTAGCTAGTTTATACTACTTTATATACAGTTAGCTAGTTTACGCTACTTTATATACAGTTAGCTAGTTTACGCTACTTTATATACAGTTAGCTAGTTTATACTACTTTATATACAGTTAGCTAGTTTACACTACTTTATATACAGTTAGCTAGTTTATACTACTTTATATACAGTTAGCTAGTTTACGCTACTTTATATACAGTTAGCTAGTTTACGCTACTTTATATACAGTTAGCTAGTTTATACTACTTTATATACAGTTAGCTAGTTTACGCTACTTTATATACAGTTAGCTAGTTTACACTACTTTATATACAGTTAGCTAGTTTACACTACTTTATATACAGTTAGCTAGTTTATACTACTTTATATACAGTTAGCTAGTTTATACTACTTTATATACAGTTAGCTAGTTTATACTACTTTATATACAGTTAGCTAGTTTATACTACTTTATATACAGTTAGCTAGTTTAGTCCAGTGGTTCCCAACCTAGGGGTGGGGGCCCCTCCAAAGGGTCAGCAGATAAATGTGAGGGCTGCTGAGATGATTAATGTGTTTCAGTTTTTGGACTTTTTCTCTAATCTTTGATTTTTGCTGAAATATTGGATCATTTGAACATTTATTGAAATGAAAGCATGTGAGAAGTTTAGAGGGAAGAATCAGTATTTGGTGGAGCTGTTAACAACTCATAGACATCTGAAATGTGAGCCGACTACACACTGCTGACTGGTTTCATCTTTAACAATGTGTTGTATTTTAAAAGCTTGTTATATTATCCATTGAGTCAAATCTGCATCTGAAAAGTAACTAAAGCTGTTAAATAAATGTAGTGGAGTAGAAAGTACCTCAAGCTGTAATTAAATATGTGAGTAAATGTACTTAGTTACTTTCCACTGCTGCAGTCATGTGACCAGTTATACAGACAAATACTGACATTTTCCTTTAAGGATGATATAATTAAATACATCAGATGTATCATTTAAAAAAAGACAAAGTTATTTTTCTTGATTTTTCGTGCAAACAAACTCGTCTGTCTCTCTGTGCAGCCGCGTGTCATCATCCAGGACAACTGTGAGTTCAACGAGGACCAATAACTCAGAAATCAGCCTCAGAAAGTGAATCTAAACGTGTTAGTGTTGCAGGTGTGCAGGGAGAAGTGCATCTTTATGGCAGGAAGAGAGAAGCTGCACATAGTAAGCTCTTTGTCGTCTGTTGTATCGGGAGGCACTTTAGTCAATTCTATAATGAGACGGGGTTCAAGGCACTAGAAACTAATTTTAGATATATCTATGAAATTTGTATTTAGTATTACTGCTTTCCTTCTTGAAGCTGTTTTAAAGTCAAATGCAGAAAAATAAATAAACTGGGGTCACAAATCACATAAAATGATCCCATGCACTCCATCGTCAAAGATCAAAGCTTTAAAGAAATGAAAAAGGAGGATGTTATTTCTGAAATGTCTCTTTTTTTTTTTTTTAAAGGAGATATCATCAGATATGTCTCTTCTGATGTGTGTTTTTTTTTTTTTTGTCTTGGTTTTTTTTTTCTTTTTTTTCTAGTAGATTTGTCCCCTCCGGCAGTCAGCTCCGGCAGTTTGCTCCGTCATGCACCGTTTTGTGTCGTTAGCTTGACAATAATGAGAATCATCATCATCATCATCATCATCATCATCATCCCCCAACTCCCGAGGTTCCTCCACAGCTGCAAGCAATTTAATACTGACGTCATGCATTGAGTATACGTAGCTATACCTTAGCTAATTAGGCCATAATGCTTTTAGTTTTTTTTTTTTTTTCTTTTTTTTTTGAACATGCCATGATCTTCGAAAAAGAAGTGTTCCTGTTCCCTTAATGCTTTTTTTAACATTCAACACTTAAATGCTCTGAAATAAATTAAACAATAATAATAATAATAATAAATAGCCAGTGCACTTTTGGTGAAAAACAAATGAGATCCAAAAAACAGCGATCCAGAGAAGGAGGAGAGAAGATGATGACAGAGTCGAAAGAAGAAAAAAAAGAAGAAAAAAAAAAATCCAAATTAAAAATGAGGTAACGTCGTGTGCATGCCGATATAAGAGAGAAGAGAGTCTCCACATGCTTTTATATAAAGGAGTGTTGCATGGCGTCAAACAGGGAACCTCCAGCCGACCTGTAGCAGCAGCAGCAGCAGCAGATAATCATCCACAACGGTCGGCACACTTCCTCTTTGTTTCTCATTAAGGTGCCTAAAAAAAAAAACCCTCCATCATCCAACATCAACATGGCGACGAGTCCCCCCCCCCCCCCCCCCCAAAAAAAAACTTCCCTGGATGAGCCGTGAAAAGCAAAAAAACAAAGAAACCCCACGCCTGAAACACCAACTGTAATCCAACTGGAGCGCGTCTCCTCCTCCTCCTCCGGGGTGGGTGGGGGTGGGGGGGGGGGGAGTCGTCATCCTCGGTTGTGTTCTTCAAATCTCAGTTGGGCTTTGTTTTGTTCTTCTTTTTTATTTTTTGTTTTTTTTTCCTTTTATTCCTGAAAATGATGGAGTCTGTTGTGCAAAGTCTGGCGGGTGTCGATGGGGATTTTCTTTTAAAATTTTTTTTTTTTTTTTTTGATAAAATTCTGGGTGTCAAATTAGTAAATTGTTCCCTCAAGTAGCAAAATGTTCCCACGAGTCTTTAACCCCTTTGTAGGTCACACCAAGAAATTTAGCGATTTAAAGAATCATTCCTTTGCTTTTCCTTCCTCTTTGTTGCCATGACAACATAAAACATGGATTTATTTCTCTCATTGAGCCTAAATGTGATGTTTTACAGCCTCTACAGACTCATTCACTACTTCATTGGTTCTAAACTTTTATTAAAATGTAAAACATGTTAGAGACTCATTCTGTTCATGTACAAGATGAAAACATGAAAGTCAACTTCAAAAATGTCTCCAGAAAGGATCTATGATGTCAGCACAACCTGTAACTATAGCAACCATAGCATAACCTGTATCTATAGCAACCATAGAACAATCTGTATCTATAGCAACCATAACACAACCTGTATCTATAGCAACCATAGCACAACCTGTATCTATAGCAACCATAGCACAACCTGTATCTATAGCAACCATAGAACAACCTGTAACTATAGCAACCATAGAACACAACCTGTATCTATAGCAACCATAGAACACAACCTGTATCTATAGCAACCATAGAACAACGTGTATCTATAGCAACCATAGAGCAGAACCTGTATCTATAGCAACCATAGCACAACCTGTATCTATAGCAACCATAGCACAACCTGTATCTATAGCAACCATAGAACAACCTGTATCTATAGCAACCATAGAACAACCTGTATCTATAGCAACCATAGCACAACCTGTATCTATAGCAACCATAGCACAACCTGTAACTATAGCAACCATAACACAATCTTATGGTCTATCTGTGCATTAAAGATGGACCTAAAGGTTAAATGGGTTCAACAGATCTTAGTTTTTGAGCAGATATCATGACCTACAAAGGTGGTTTGATATACTCATTGGAACATTTGAGGCTTTAAAACTTTCAGTCTCCTGTTATTTTACTTTTCATATCCTTTTTATTTGAGTCTTATACTGCCTTTGTTCCTTTCATATCTTGCATTAATGTCTTTTTTGCAGCATTTGGATGTTGCCTTATTGTTGAAAGGTACAAAGAAAGTTAATTAGTTCTCTCAAACTTACAAACTCTTCCTCTATAGTGAGTTAATTTGTTCCCTTTTTCCTCTTTTCCTTGAATCCATAAAGAGCTCCAGACCAGTATTTAGAAAGTGGAGCGTTAAAGTTCCTCTAAAATAAGCTGTACAGCCATAAACTTGCATTTAAGAGATGTGTTTTAAATCTGAAGTCTATCAATGGATTTCAGTCCAAAATCAAGTTGAAAGAGAGACTTTAGACACACGTTGTATTTAAAGCAACGGAGGTCGAGATGTTTCTAAGTCAAGCTCCAAAAACACTGAATCCTACATTTCCCATAATGCAACCAGGGGCTAAATATTAGACTCATAGGAACCTGAACTTCACTATATCACCATCGTTCTTCTGTGAGACTTGACACAGTAAACTGATTGATTGATTCAAGGGTACAAATTACTAAAATGAGAGAATCATTTATCAAAAATGTTCCATTGACACCTGCTTTTCTTTTTTTTTTTTTTACACTATTGCCAAAAGATCTGTTTTTTTTAATGAAGTAACTGAGCCTCTACTCTTATTAATTTACCATGTGTGCCTCGAACTCCTGAAGTCTTCATACATGTTTGAATGAATCAATGCAAAAAAAACAAAAACAAAAAAAACAAAAAAAAAAACAGGAGAAGAAGAAGAAGAAGAAGAAAATGCACCAATGAAGATAAAGCATCCAGATATTTCTACAATATTTACACTGGTGCGTCGTCGGCGCCTCACACGTCGGTGAGCAGCTTCGCCTTGTTCACGCAGTTCTGGCTGGGCGCCGTGCAGTTGGCAGTTCTGAGGTTAGCTTCCCTAAAGTTGTCGATGCTGTTGTTCATGTCCTCGTCTATCTCCATGTACTCCGACTTGCTGACCACCGAGGAGCTGCGGCGGCTCGAGTTGCTGTCCGACGCCAAGTTCTGGTTGCTGACGTTGAGCAGCTGGGCCTGCTCCTCGCCCTCCGTCT
This sequence comes from Scomber colias, assembly GCA_021039105.1. Taxonomy (NCBI): domain Eukaryota; kingdom Metazoa; phylum Chordata; class Actinopteri; order Scombriformes; family Scombridae; genus Scomber; species Scomber colias. The sequence goes on from JAJDFG010001331.1 coordinate 38,231, forward strand.
CCCGGTGGTAGAAGTAGTTGAAGTTGGAGACGATGACCGGCACCGGCAGCGCGATGGTCAACACGCCGGCGATGGCGCACAGCGAACCCACGATCTTCCCTCCGATGGTCACGGGGTACATATCCCCGTAGCCGACGGTCGTCATGGACACCACCGCCCACCAGAAAGCATCCGGGATGCTGGTGAAGAACGATTCCTTCTCCTCGGCCTCGGCGAAGTAGACGGCGCTGGAGAACAAAATCACACCGATAAAGAGGAAGAAAATGAGCAAGCCCAGCTCCCGCATGCTGGCTTTTAGTGTTTGACCCAAAATCTGGAGCCCCTTTGAGTGCCGGGACAGTTTAAAGATCCTGAACACCCTCACCAAACGGATAACCCTGAGAATAGCCAGAGATGTGGCCTGTTCCCCTCCTGCCTTCCCCTCCTTATTTTCTTGGTCGTCAGCCAGCTCCGTTCCAA
>JAJDFG010001332.1:5000-35000 GCA_021039105.1 Scomber colias
AGAGTCCTCTCTGTAGAAATCTGTGATTGTTGATTCTGAATTATTATTATTATACACTATAGTAGACCACTCTGCTGTGTGTGTATTTCTTGTTGCAGTGAGTCATTTATCAGGTTATATGTGATATTGTCATTAGTGTCTGGTCCTAGCATCGCCTCTGACTCAGACTGAGTTAAAGTGAATCTGACTCTTGTGTTGAAACGAGCTCGTGAGTTCAAGTTAAACGGACTCCAGAAAGCTTTGATTTAAAGTTTAACGGTCCGACGCGTTTTAACGCTTTTAAACACAAACAAACAAGTAAAGTTTGTTTTTAAAGTTGGTAACAGGCTGAGTGTTGTTATCCAGCTACCTCCGTGGTTAGTTAGGGCTGGAGGGAGGAGGGGGGGTTGGGAGGTGGGGGGGGGGGGGGTATTCAGGCATCCACAGCCCGCTGCTATTATCCAGTGTGAGGCCCAGATGGGGGGAAGCTGCAGAGTCACTTTTCCTGCCTGTGATGGGACATTTGGGCTGTTTGCTTTACATGAATGACTCTTTTTGATCAACTGGAGCAGAGCACACGTTTGGTTTCAGTGTTAAGTAGCCGAGTACATTTAACCATGTGATGCTACTTTCTACTCCAACTACATTTATTTAACAGCTTTAGTTACTTTTCAGATGCAGATTTGACACAATGGAAAATATAACAAGCTTTTAAAATACAACACGTTGTTAAAGATGAAACCAGTCAGCAGTGTGTAGTCGGCTCACATCTCAGATGTCTATGAGTTGTTAACAGCTCCACCAAATACTGATTCTTCCCTCTAAACTTCTCACATGCTTTCATTTCAATAAATGTTCAAATGATCCAATATTTCAGCAAAAATCAAAGATTAGAGAAAAAGTCCAAAAACTGAAAACACATTTGTGTATCAGAACTTTGTTTTTTCTTCTTTCCTCTCCCATTAATCATCTCAGCAGCCCTCACATTTATCTGCTGACCCTTTGGAGGGGCCCCCACCCCAAGGTTGGGAACCACTGGACTAAACTAGCTAACTGTATATAAAGTAGTATAAACTAGCTAACTGTATATAAAGTAGTATAAACTAGCTAACTGTATATAAGTAGTATAAACTAGCTAACTGTATATAAAGTAGTATAAACTAGCTAACCGTATATAAAGTAGTAAACTAGCTAACTGTATATAAAGTAGTATAAACTAGCTAACCGTATATAAAGTAGTATAAACTAGCTAACTGTATATAAAGTAGTGTAAACTAGCTAAACTGTATATAAAGTAGTATAAACTAGCTAACTGTGTATAAAGTAGTATAAGCCAGCTAACTGTATATAAAGTAGTATAAACTAGCTAACTGTATAAAATAGTGTAAACTAGCTAACTTGTATATAAAGTAGTATAAACTAGCTAACTGTATATAAAGTAGTATAAACTAGCTAACTGTATATAAAGTAGTATAAACTAGCTAACTGTATATAAAGTAGTATAAACTAGCTAACTGTATATAAAGTAGTTATATAACTAGCTAACTGTATATAAAGTAGTATAAACTAGCTAACTGTATATAAAGTAGTGTAAACTAGCTAACTGCTACATTATATTAAAGGAAAGGTGCTTAAACTTTGTGGTTTCATCTCTAATGTGAGTGTTTTCAGCTTTTATTCATGTCCTCTCGCTGTAAACAGATGATCTTTGTGTTTGGGATTGATGATCTAATATCATCACCCGTGGACAGTCTAAGAATGTGATGGACAGTAATCTTAGTTGCTTCCCTGCTGTTGGGTCTCAGTCCTGATGTGATTTTTTCATGCAGTCATGAATCTGAAGATGAATCTCTCAGCATCTGAAATGTTGAATATTTCAGTGGCTCTGCTTCAGGAAGCTCTCCTCCTCTTTGGGGGGTGGGGGGGGGGGGTCGTGTCTTGCTGCGCTGTGGAAAGCAGAAGTCTGACTTCATGTCAGAAGAATTTGTGTGTGAGCGACGTCACTGAACTGGAAGTGACTGACATGTACCAACGTTATTTCCCAAGATGCCGAGCGTCGAGTGGTTTCCGTGTGTAGTTTAATGACATTCAGGAGTTTTGTGCATTCAGGCTTGTGAACCGTCTTCATTTGACAGTTTGGGTTTTTTCATTGATGTGAACTTTCCCCCGTGTTAATGTGTCACCTCTGCCTAACCCGAACCCGTCAGTGTTATTCAAACACCCTGAGCGTCACGGGTTGACCCGGTCCTGCCCTCACATGCAAAGGACAGATCTACCTGCTGATAGGTGTGTGTGTGTGTGTGTGTGTGTGTGTGTGTGTGTGTGTGTCAGTCAGCTGAAATGGGTAACGCAGTGCCGACCTGTTTTGGCCTGTAGCTTCACTGTTGTGTAAATGGAGACAGATGACGTGATGCAACCCAGTGTCCAGCTGGTGTAACCAGTATTTTTGCCCTGGTCAGTGTTGACAAAAAGCTTCAAAATGTAGCTTTTCCAAATATTGATGTGTTGTTGATTGTGTATTTAAATACACTGCAGGTGGATTAAATATTATTTATTATTTTTTTTGTGGTTACACCATTTGACACCAATTGATCATCTTGCCAACAAAACTTGTGATCGATTCTGTCTTTGTTGGTTGAATTATTGCCTAAATGTTGGATACAGGACACAAACGGTAACCACGGTGATAGTATCTGAGAGTTTTTAGTTTAACTTTTACATTCTGTTTCATATTCTGACTCCTCATGATACGGTGGAGCTTTCTGACCCTTTATAATCCAAATATCAGTCATTAATCAACAGGTGATTAATGTTTCAGACCAGAGACTGTTTTTCTCTTTGGTAGAGAGTCATGTGACTTGTATTGAACAAGAGAACATGACAGCTGTAATTATCTCATAAATTTTAATCGAAGGCAAAAAACAAGGATGCATCATGTTTTTGATTGTTAACTAAACAGAACTGTTAAAACACGGCCTGTAAAAACCACAGGAATTCATCTTCTGTCAAACTACACCATCAGTCATCTCTGCAGTGAGCCTGGTAGAGTTTTATTGCTTTTAATAGATTAAAGTAGGGTATATATGTTTTAATACTGACTAGCCTGTATGAGTGTGTTGGAGTGCTAACAGGCCGTCTGGATGCCACCCACACACAAACATGCACCCTGCCCCCGACCCCGATCCAGCCAGCCACAGTTGGTCGGTACAAATGGTGCAAAGCAGTAAAACTGGCTCGCTCCCTCATTCCAGGTTTTTCACTTTTAAAAAAGAGGCAGTGAGATTTAGAAGAAGTCACACACGTCTCATTGGTTGTGACGTATCGTGAATCGTGAACTTCTGCATTCCTCGGAGCTTCTCACTCGTCCTCATCTCGTCTCATCGCGTCTCTTCTTCTTCTTTTTGATTTCCTCTCTGGAATGTGACCTTTGGTGACCATGACCGGCCCTCTTGGGGATTTTGCACACTTGGAGGGGTTTCAATAGGGACCCGGGGCCCTGGTTTCATAAGGGGGACGCTCCTGTCCCTCCAGCTCTCCAGCGCTGATACACACCTACAGCTTTCCCACCACGTTATCCTTTAAACTTATTAATTGACAGATATTTGATGATCTATTAATGGTTTCAGACATTTTAAAAGCAAAAATACCAACGTTGGATCTTTTTCTAGTTTTTTTTGCTCCTTAACTGAACAGATTTCAGCTTTCTACTCGTTCAGCTGACATATTGATTAGTTAGTTGGAAGGAAATGAATCCAACAGTTATTTCTATCAAACTTTCTTTGGTTTTATCTTTTAAATATGAGGATTTGCTGTTTTTCTTCAGGTCAACAGTCGATTGAATATTTGCTGTTGCTCTCCAGATTTTGGCTTTTGCTCTTGATTAGTCGTGTAATTGATCAGTTGGTCAGATCTGCAGCAACTTTAATTATTATTGAAGTCATTTTTTAGAGCAAAAACCCTCAAATTAACGGCTTCCAGCTTCTCTTTAATGCGTCAGTTTCTAGTTTTCTGACATTAAAACTGAATATTTTTATGTTTTGAGTCATTAGTTGGATATTTTAGGGTCAATAAACATTAGTATAAGTCCACTTAAATACACGATAGGTGGAGAACAACATATTTAATATCTATCATTCTTTTGTGGTTACACCATTTGACATTTTCAGGAGCATTCAGTCCTTACTTTTGGTAAAATAGTGCAAATGTAATTTCAAATGTCATAAGACCAACAAAAATAACAAACCTGATGATGCTTTTAAATCTAGTTTAAGGATCTTTGTGAATTGCTCCTCTGAACTCTTATTCCTCACTGATCCTTTACTGATTGATAATGTAGATAATTGTAGTTTCAGTCCTGAGGTAAGACCCTCAGCGGCTTTCCTCCCCTCTTTTCTTTCTTTCTCTTTCTCTTTTCTTCTTGCTACTCTTTCCTTTGATGGATACTTATCCTCTGAGCTATGACAATCCTTCCCTCCCTCCCCGCAGCCTTTTCTTCTCTCTTCCCACCCCGAGGTCATTTAGAGGAATGTGGGTTTGGCGTTCCCGGCTAATCGATAACAATGTTCTGCAATACCTGACAATAACAGCACGCTCTCCAAAATAAAATAAAAGGGAAGGGAGGGAGGGGGGGGGTGATTGTCTGTCTATCTAAGGAATGATGGGAATGTTTTTATCAATGGGGGGATTGAAGGAGCTGCTGCTTTTCGATTTCTGGGAAGTTGTCGGCTCATTTAGCGGAGCCGCCTGCTTGAGTCGGCCATGTGTGCAGTTTTATCAGTTTGTCCGAGATACAGCGAGCCAAACAAACTCCTTCTCCTTTTTTCTTTTTTTTTTCTTTCTGTTTTTTCCACTGACCTCAGCATTTTCTGCCCATGTATGGTCACACACACCCAAATACAAGCCTCTATCTGAGGAATGAAGGTGGAAAGTACAGTTCAGCGTTAGTTTTTATCTCTAGTAGCAACGTTGGAGTGTCTCTTTTTCTTTTTAATTAACTGAAATGTGCTTGTGGTGGCAGCTCTGGTGGTTTAATCGGGCGGGGAGGAGGGGGAAGGGGGGGGGGGGAATCCTCTTTACCCCTGTAGTTAATCCATGTTGCACCACCCCAAAAACCCTCAGACCTCAGCTTGTTGCCTTTGGAGCCTCGAGGACTGAATCCATTTGTTATATCTTGTAGGAATGTGGTCGAGTTTGTGCATCCAAAAAAAAAAAAAAACCCTAAACCCAAAAATCATTTGCACGAGAAAGAGCCAAGTTTTGAAGCTTTTTTTTTTTTTGTGTGTGTCTTTTTTATTTTGCATGACGGGGAGCACTGAAAGCTCTGTGTGTGTTTGTGTGTGTGTGTGTGTGAGTGTGTGTTTGAAAAGAAAGGAGCCATGATAAATAGTATCACTAGGATGTAATAATGGTTCCTGCATTGCTGTCCGCTGGTCTATAAAATCCCTTTGGGCCGAGGGAATGTTGGCACACAGAGGGAGAGGGAGAGGGAGAGAGAGAGAGAGAGGGAGAGGAGGGTTTTTGTCTTTCCTGCCTGTGATGGAGAGTAGTCAAGAGTCTGATTCTCCTCCTCCTCCTCCCTCCGCCTCCTTTTAACCACTACATATTCTGGCAGTTGTAACAGGAACTATATGAACACAGTGAGGGGCAGAAGTCGAGCCATAAAACCCCTCCTACCCCGATTATGTCACTTTCATCCAACAGTAGAGACCCTTCCTGTTGTTGTGTTTGTAGTGAAACGCAGCCTGTAGAGATGCAAGGATCAGCTGATCAATACAGTCAGTTCTATATCGATCGTATTGTGATGATGGAGGAATCATTTTAGGCTTCTTTTTTTTTTTTTTAAAAGGCAAAAATAGCAAATAACTTTTTTAAACAGGCTTTCTGGTATTTTTTCTTTGACACATATAACCATATTGTAGTTTATTTTACACATATAAAAAAAGACAGAATCAATCCTATACAGTGCAGAAAGAGACAGAAAACTGGACTAGGCTAATTTTGAAGCCTCCACATAAAATAAAATGTTAAAATTGAATCTTAATCTGCTTCACTGTTTCTAAATATCTCATAGACTCATCGACAGAGGAAATACTCAGCAGATGAATCCATAATGAAAACTATCCTCAGCCGCAGATCTAATTTGCTCTTTTTCTAGTCTGGAAGCTTTGAGGAATGCAGCAGATGAAATGACTGCTGCAGGATTCAGGACTGAAGGACTGAAGGACTCGTTTAGCCTCTTAAACCTGAAGATTTGACACATAACCTTTAGTTTAGTTCACACATATTAAAAGTTACAGCTATATAACAATGTTAAAAATGAATCTTAAGCTGCTTCACTGCTAACATCTCAGACCTGTTGATCAATATAATGGAGAAAATAATCAGCAGATGGATCCTTAATAAAAACTAACTCCACTAGTTTCTCTCCTTAACTGAGCTCTTATCAGTGTCTTTTGTCTTCTCTTTAATCTAAAGCTGCAGTAATTAGTTGAGTAATTGATTAGTTGATTTGGAAGAAAGGACGATAAGAGTTTCAGTCTCTCTAATGTTGATTATTTTAGGTTTTGGATTGTTTGGTGGACAAAACGAGACTTTTTTTGCTTTTTAACAAATGAATGAAAACCAAATATTTGTTGGTTGCAGCTTCACTAATGTGAGAATCTGAAGCTTGTCTGTGTTGTATGTTTTTAGATCGTATCATAAGATTCACCCTTTTATTTCCGTTACCGATCGATCAGCTTCAGTTCTCTGCGTGTCTAAACGTATTTCTGACCTCGTATGAAGGTAAGACGACCAACATCACGTTCTTATTTACATGATCCATCCGGGAAATGCAACTCAGCTTCCAGCGTTCCTCCCTCTACTTTGAAAAGAAAAGCTGTTTGTGGCTTTGTGGCGGACGAGTGAAAACAGAGAGAGAGGGGGGGAGAGAGGGGGGGAGAGAGACAGAGAGGGGGGGAGAGAGAGGGCGAGCGAGCCGCAGAACATGCAATATGAGCCTGGCTGTGTTTCCATGTTTCCATCGAGGGAAATGTCTGATTGAGCCTGTAGGGAGGGGAGCGGTTTGATGTGCGGTCCCAGAGCAGGACGCTCCGTCAGGCCTGAAGCCAGACGGTTCGTCACTATCAGCACCGAAGCAGTCGGAGCTCAACGCCGCACGTATCCGACCTGGAAACACGGAGGAGCTGCAGGAAAATGATCCGTGATGTTAGGAAGGAAAATCAGACCGATGGACTACTTTTATCTACATTAAGAGACTAGCTGACGAGCACAGTGGAGCATTTAGATATTTCCCTCAGGAGCTGGTGGAGAGGAAAAACAGAGATAAAAGAGAGAGAGTATTGGACTTACATTCAGCAGGTGGACAGAAGCACAACAAGGAAGTTATTACTTATTAATAAGGCTTCTACACAGCTTCATCACTAAAGGAAACACACACACACACACACACACAAAGGCCAAACACCACCACAAGTTAATCAGAGCTGAATTATGTGGATTTAAAGCAGACAAGGTGGCCTCTGTTACCAACAATAGGTTCAGTGACTGTGTTGCCCACATGGGCCGGCTGAGCCCACACACTGTGACGCACCACATCAAACGAGGGACTGGAGTATTACCGAGACCCTCATGACAAACCAGGAGCCCTCCATCATGTCTGCAGCGAGGAAGGTTTAGATAATAGGAGTCGTTTGGCAAGAAAAAAAGGCAAAAATACTCTTTCTGTTTTATGACAGAACTTGATTTAGTAGTTCAGAAGGCAGTGAAACGTGTTAGTTAATATCTCCAAACTGACCAGCCGGACGTTTAAAGATGTCTCCTTTAGTCTGGGAACTGCAACTGTTTTAAATAATTGACTACTTCTTCATTTATCAGTTTTTTTTGCCAGCCATTTCTTATTTTCAGCTTCTCAACTGTAAAGATCTGAAGCGTTTCTGTCTTGATGATCACAAACTGAATTTTTGGGCTGTTTATCAGACAAAATAAGACATTTTAAAGAAGTTATCAGACCTTTTTATATAGACAGAATAATGACTTGAACGTAAACATGTAAACATCAGACTAATAGACAATGAAACCAAATCTGTGTGCAGCCGTTGGAGCAGGAAGGATGTGTTTGAATCAGGGGAAACCCTCGTGCCAACCAGAAGCTCTGTGATCTCCGGTGAGCGTCTGCACCGAGATGACAGCAAATGAGGTCAATTAAGTTTGTTTGCTGCGAGGAAATTACCAGAGAAGGAAAAACACACCAGCCTTCCACTTCACATGAAAATAAAAACCCTTTTACCGTGAAATAGCTGCAAAGTAACCATCGATAATACGCTTAATAAAAGTTGATTTCTTGCATTTAAACGGACCACCTCGCTGCAGGGCGGCAGAGCCTGAAGCTGGGCCTCGAACAACCAGAACCGCGGTCCTCAGTGGCTCGGCCAGACCTCTTAATTGTGTGTTTCGGCCTGTGTGCGTGTGCGTGTGCGTGTGTGTGTGTGTGTGTGTGTTCAGAGAGTCTTGGCTTCATTGTAGAGACGAGAGGAATGTGGTGGCTGACTGTGGAGCCGAGGTCCTGGATCCAGAGAGAGACACATTCCTCAGTCTGCCAAACTCAACATCACCACACAGCTTTTATACAGTCCAACACACACACACACACACACACACACACACACACACACACACTCTCTGACTTTCCACTGTATTATTACCGCCTTTTAAATTAGGGCTGCAACTAATTATTATGCAGACGATACTCTCAGTTATTGTACTAAAAGATGAGGTCTTGACCAACAGTCCAAAAAACCAGAAGATATTTAATCTGCAGTGATTTAAAACAGAGACAAGCTGAGTTTAATCTCAGTGGAAGAACAGCAACCAGTGAATATTTGCTGATTTCCAGGCCACAAAATACAAAATACTCGACGAGTGGTTAACAAACTCTTTTTTTAGTGTTTTAGAGCTGCATGTTTAATGATTAGCTTCTCAATTAATCATTTATATCAGAAACAGTGAACAAAATGTTGGTGAGTTTCCCAAAGTCAAAGGTCCAAAAGTCCAAAAAACACCCAAAATATTCAGGTAACTTTTAATATATGAGGAAGAAAAACATCCCAACGTCACATCTGAGAAGCTAAAAATCACAATCTTTGGTATTTTTGCTTTAAAAACATTTCCTGTTGATTTCAGCTGCTCTTATTTAATCCAGTGAACATATCAAAGGCTAAAAACATCATCAAACGTTTATGAGAACATGACTTAGAGTTGAACTTCATTTCCTCAGGATGTTGATTTATGCCTTTTTTATTTAAGAGCATGATCTTCCCATTTGAGAGCACGATTTATTGATTTCACTCTGAGGTTTTATAAAAAGCCCTGCAGGCTGGGAGTGGATGACAAATTCAAATGTGATCCAAATACCTCACGCTCTTAAATTTGAAACACCACGCTCTCGAATAAAGACGATATTAAAAAAAAAAGAAAAGAAAAAAAGCCTCTCAGACTTTGTAGTGAGTCAGACCAACGTGTTCTGTATAAAGTTGAAGATTAACCGTTAACACAAGAGACGCCTCTGTTAGTCAGGCGAGATTAAACATCCAAAGTTTAACTTAGTTTCAGCTGGAAGTGAACAAACAGACGCGGCTGCAAAGATTCATCCACTTCATTACAAACTATTTTCATCATTCAGCAACAGTTTTAGTCATTGGTTGAGCTAAAAAGGGCCCAAAATCAGCTGTTTCCTGTTTCTCAGTAGTTTTTCTTTGTCTTTTGTGACCAGTCTTTGGGTTTTTGACTCATTACTGGACAAAAAAAACGAGACATTTGAAGACTAGAGGACATTTTAAAGGGCTTTTCTAGACAACACATCAATTCATCCAGAATCAGTAATAAAAATAGTCATTAATTGCAGCACTAAACAAGGTCCTCTTTATGTCTTATATTAACCTAAATTGGAGGTTTCCTGGTGTTATGACTCATAGCTCTTCATGTTAAAGGGGTCGGGGGGGTAAATAATGGGGGGTAATTGTGGGACACATGAACGAACACGTGTCCTTAATGACTTTTTAAAAGCACAAATAAGTCTGTTGTCTTCCGCCGAGCTTCATATTCATGCGTCTTCTCATCTCGGAGGCCTTTTTTATTAAAACACTGAGCCGATCTGTTTTGGACGTGCGCTTCCTGCCCCCCCCCCCCCCCCCCCCCCTTTATTATTTCCTGCCATTTTAAAGCTTTGAGTCGGATCCTTCAGCTGATAATAACTCAGTAGCTTCCATTTAGTCTGCGAGGCTGCAGCGTCTTTAGATCCGAGGCAGCGATACGTAGGCCTGAGGGAGTAACATCAAAGAGAGAAAAGGGGGGAAGACATTAAGAGAAGCTTCTGTAAGGGTTTGACTCGCAGGCATTCGGCTGGTTTGTGTCCATCAGTCATGGATTCGGTAATAACGGGAGCAGAGAAGAAGAAGGGGAGGGGGCAGTAGTCATCATCATCCAATTGACATGGCATGATGGCTTCATCGGAGGGAGGAAGTGACCAATAAAGGCCGTTACGATAAGACCAGGGACGTTCCCCTCAGGAGGCGCTCATCAAAACTCAATTAGGCTTATCAGTGGAGGCTGAATCAACACACAGCTGCTCCGTCTGTGCAGCTTCTGTCTTATCTAATTCAGCCAGGACAGGAAGTGAGTTTTAATAGAAAACGAGAGGTTGCGGTGTGTCACGGTAACCCTATTGTGAGTAATATTTGTTTTTTTGTGTGATTAATGGAAGACCCGCCCTGATTTTAACTCGCCAGGTCACAGAGTTCTTCGTCATTGTGGAGTTCACCGGTTATCAAAGTAGTAATTAGGGCCACTCCCAATTATGACATCTCCAGCTCCCCAATTTAAAGGGAGGGAGCACCCATCGGTAATAATAAAAAGTAAAGTATGATTGATCTGCCAGTTATTATACAATACTTTCCCTCAGGCCAAAGTAACATCTCAAAGGTCTCATTTTGTCTGACATCCGTCCAAAACCCCCAAAGAGATTCAGTTTATTACGTCTGGCAAAGAAAAGCATCAAATTCTTACGTTAAAGAGACTAAAACCAAGAAAAGTTCACTATTTTTTGCATCAAATACGACTAAACTGACTGATCTTTAACAAGCTAAGAAGGACAAAACACCACAAAACATAGAAAGCATCTGTGTGATTGAGCTTCTGAACAAGCTGCTAATTGAACCTCAACATCATGACGCCATCGCAGACGAATGAAAACTCCAGCAGCTCATGTGAAGCCTCTCCGCCACCCATACGTCAGCTATATATCTCACATGGTGCCAACACAGCTATAGATAGACCGGCAGCAGGTAGCAGGAATGTAGAGCTCAACCGCCACAGCGAAAGGCAGGAAATACAGTAGATGTGTGTTTGATAAACAACAAGGCAAAAGCAAGAGCCATAATGGAAACATTGGGTCAGTGGTTTCCAGGCCTTGTGAGGGAGCCGAGCTGCAGGCTGTTACGAGGCCCGCTGGATACTATAAAGTTGGTAGGAGTTGGGACTGGAGTTTGTGGAGAGTTACGTCAGAGGTCAGAAGTGCATCTTACAAGCAGATCAGGCGACACAATACATGGTGCAAATCCTGCTGGTTCAAGTATCACAAGCAGGAGGGGGGAGGGGGAGCTGAGAAACAGAGAGGGGAGTGAAATGTGAAGAGGGGAAAACAAGGAAGGAGAGAAAAGATTAACCCTCAACATGTTTTTATTCCTTTTTTGTATTATTTAAAAAAAACAATTTCTGCTGCAGCTGAACGTCACACTGAAGACTAGAGGAAGGAAAAAAAAAAGTTAGAAAACTACAATAACTGTCTTTTCTTGAAGAGGTCAAGAGACGTTGGACATCACAAAGAATAAGGAAGCACATTCCTGCGTGCTGGTGTTTCTTTTGGGCCTTTTCACAGCGCGTACCTCCTCCACGCCGCCGTGTGAATGGACCAGATGCCTCTTTCTGTGTCGGCAGATGGAGGGATTGTTTCTGCGGTTTAATGAAGGGAGGCTGCTGGAGGCTTATCCCCGGTTACCTTGGTCATTGATATGCTCTCGAGGCATCCAACGGCATTGTTTGGCGTCAATGGAAGGGACGGACCCAAAGGCCGGGTGGCGGGTGTCTTGACGGACTGCCTTTCAGTGAAGGCGGACAATCGGGGAACTGGAAGGTTTTTTTATTTTAGGACCTCCATGCTGAGACGGGGCAGGATAAACAGGACGGGGACGGACGGGGACAGGAAACAACCACTTTCAGTATTTCGGAGTGTTTACCGGCTACATCGGAGTCCCAGTGGAAGCAGTGACTTTAAGGAGTCGTAGGGGCAAAAAAACAGGATTTAAAGTGACTTGAAGGGTTTGATTTATTAGTTTTTATTATAAACTATTAAAACTGTTTCATCAGCCAAACTTATCTTGGTTTAATACTCATTTTAAGTACATGCAGTGACGATAAAATCCCCCAAATTCCCTAATAGTATAACCTACAATTACACAAACATTACCATTAATATCCAGATGTTTCTCCAGTTGATCGACTTAATAATCAATTCCATTCAAACTTTATTCTTAGGACAATGTTTGTAATCGTTAAAGGAACTTGAATGAATTGGTTCCTGCTCCTAACATGTGAGTGTTGTCTGGTTTTAATGGCTTTGTTTTCGCCAGGCTTGTTTTCGTCAGGTCTGATAACGTCGAGGTCACGTTGCCGTCGAGCTTCAGACTGTTTTTGCTCGTCGATGCCAAATGAGCGCCGCAATTAAGAGGCTTTCATTAAACAAAGAGTGGCTTTGTGTGGCTGTTTGTTCAGACCAAGAGTCCCACATAAAAGGTTATCTGGACTGATAATCAGTAATTGAAAGTCTGGTGTGAGCGCAGGTATGACGGCGTCTGAGCGAGTCGAGACCTCTGAACGTCTGCTCGTCTGGACCGTCGTGTGTTTTAGTGTTTCCCGTATTCTCGTTTCCACTCAGGCCAGTCAGGTTAGCTGGGAATGTTTGTGGTCTTGGCGGTGATCCCCGTCCGGCTGCTTATCAGCTGCTGCACATTAGCTGGAACATAAACCAGGCTGTGAATCACTGATGGACGAAACGGACGCTGATCTGTTTGGGTTACAAGTGTTTTTGTTGTCTTGCACGAGAACTTGAACAGTCAACAGTCCAGAGTGTCTCTCATGGTTTTCAGGATGTTTCTGTAGAAGTGATCAGGAGCTTTATGGATCTCTGTATTCGTAGTGAACGTCTGCATCAGTTGCACCATAATGGATCGTGTGTATCGATAGTTTCCGGTAATGAGCTGCCGAACGTTCACTTAGCTGCTCTTTGAACACATTAGACTGAGACTGTCTGTGGTTTTCATGATGGAGGATATTATTATGATGTTTATACTTAGTGAACAATTAGTGCAGAAGTCTTTACTGGATGGATGATGGATGGATGGATGGATGGATGATGATGGATGGATGGATGGATATAGATGGATAGATACTTAATTGATCCTTTCACAGTGACTTACTTAGTTTACAGCAGCTACAGCCACACCTAACATCACATAGATATCAATGGAAAAAACTAAAAATTACCCAAAAGTTGAACTAATAAAAACAAATATGTGGGTTTACAAAAGTCCCATTAAAAGTTCCCTACAGTATTAAAAAAAAAAACCCCGAAAACATTAACACTATTTTCAGTATCTAGTGTTTTTCTCTCAGTTTAAACATGATTCATATAAAATCCCCCAAAATATTCCAGTTTGTGAGAATGATCGAAACTTAAAGGAGCCGATCTTCCTCCTCAGTGTCTCTGCATGATGATGAGTATAAAGGCTTTCCTCTTGATTTAACGTGTTGATTTATTTTCTCAGTCGACTTATTGTTTAGTCTGTTAATGTCGGAAAATAGTGGAAATGCTTGTTAGAGTCTCTTTAGATGCCATTACGTCTTCAGAAGTCAATCAGTCTAAAACCCACATAAGTTCAGTTTCCTGTCTTTATATTCATTTTTTTTACATCCAGAAAAACTTCAACTCATCACATTTGAGAAGCTGCAACCTGCAAACCTCCACAAAGTGATGATTTAACAGTTTAATCGTTGCATCTTTTTACTAAATGCATGAGTCAATACATCATTCATCAATACTTGAGTTTTAATCCTTTATGACTGACTGGAGCTGCTTCATTAAACCACACAGAGCCTCATTCAGCTTCTGTTAACGTTGGTTACATAACTGCAGCTCAAGCTCTTCACTCCTTTTTTAGATGATCTCTGTTAGCTCTGTTATTCTTTCTCTTCTACATTTTATATCTTTTTTTATTCCGTTCACACACAATCACATTAATACGCAACTCTAGTTTTTTAAATCGGTGTAAATGAGACTTCCTGTTTCTGTTTTGCCGTCTGAAACATTCTTGGGTTCAGATCAGCTTGTTTTTGTTTTTTGTGTCCGCGGCAGACTGAGACTGAGACTTGGCTTCGGTCCATCCTGGTTGTTTTTTATTTTTTATTTTTTATGCTTCCTTGGAAAATATAGTAAAGATGGAATATCTCCCCACATCAGATAGGAAGCTTCAGTGGCTGCTCGAGCTTTTGATCCCGTTTTTCCTCCTGTGTGTTTTCTGAATAAACCCGACCTGTCGAGACAAGTCTGCTGCTGCTGCTGCTTGATGTTCTTCTACTGTACTCTACATGTGTCTGTAGGAGAGGGCTTTATTTCTACTTAGAGTCTAAAAACATAACTTTAATATAAAAGTAGTTTCTGATTGCTTTAATTAATAGAAAGTGTCTCGTATGAGAGTCAAACGCTTCTAAATCTGGTAGAAAATGTTAAAATATGAGTTCAGTGTTAATAGTAAGAAGCAGATTGGAGTATTAATGTTAGTGTAGTTCACACACGGAGTAAAACCTGCCCCGAGGAAAGAGATTTCACAGGACTGTAAAACATCAGCGTTAACAGAAGAAAAGCAAGTTTTCTTTTTTCTTTTTTTTTTTTTTTTTGAATGAGTCAGTCTGCTGCTCGACTTGTTTCAGCTCGCCGGCTTCATCTGAGAGCCAGCGAGGAAATGAAGAGCCGCTAGTCACCGTCTTACCACACACACACACACACACACACACACACACACGCAGCCTCCAGGTCACATAGCAGAGCAGTGACTCAGCGCCTGCAGGTGGATCATTAACTCGTGAACATTAAACTGGAAATGTGTCCAAATATTTGAGTTAAGGAGGAAAACGAACACGTTGAATATGAAATCAGTGTGCTGTTGATCTTTGAAGGGTTTGAAGGGTACGGAGCAGCGACAGCACGTTATGACTCATGAAAACTAGTTAACAAGCAAACACGAGCTGAATGTGAAGATAACGTTTAGCTGAGTCTGGAAATCACTTCTGTGAGCACGCTGTGTTCTCACATGGTTCATATATCACATGAGACCTGCTGAGGGCTTCAGGTTGGTGATAGGTTAGTGGTAAGATGAGCAATTAAAACTCAGTTAAACTAGATTTAAAAGCAGCATCAGGTTTGTTAAAATGTACTTAATGTAATGTGTTTAGTGAAGACTGAATGCTCATGAAAATGTCAAATGGTGTAACCACAGTAGAATGATAAATATGAAGTATGTTATCCTCCTACAGTGTATTTAAGTGGACTTATACTAACATCATTGACTCTAAAATATCCAACTAATGACTCTCAGACGATGTCTCAAAACATACAAAAATTCAGTTTTAATGTCAGAAAACTAGAAACTGACGCATTAAAAAGAAGCTGGAAGCCGTTAATTTGAGGGTTTTGCTCTAAAAATGACTTGAATAATAATTAAAGTTGCTGCAGATCTGATTTAATTAATAATTACATTGAAAGTATATTGAAGTATAAGCCCAGAAGAAGAGATTTGAGACGCAGTGGTTTGAGATAAATGGTTGAGCAGGTTAAATAGAAACAACTCAAAGATGAAGGGAAACAGTTTGAATAGAGTTAAAACTTTAAGTAATATAACAGATAAATGTCCACACTGTGCTGCTTCTTTAAGTACAATTACAAACCAACCAAAGCTGTTCAACTATATGAGAGAGACATACTGACTTTATAGAATTAACACTGTTAAATAATTAAATAAATAAATAAAATCCAGTTTATACATTTAAAGCAGCTGATCTACAGCGTTGGTCAGATAAAGCTCATCTACAGGATTCACTGTTTGCTTTATGAGAAGTTAATATTAAAGGAATAACCTAAACCTAACCCTTCATCATCATCATCATCATCAGTTCACCTTTAGAGGAATCACAGTGACGCTTGTTTGAAGCCCCTCTGTAGTTACTAAAGAGGGTTTGGGAGGGGGGGTAGATAGGGGGGGAAAAGGGGCAATACCTCCCCTCCTCCTCCTTCACATACTCATACAGGCTTCTTTTTAAAGGGGAGAGGATTACCTTCAAACACACACACACACACACACACACACACACACACACACACACACACACACACACACACACACACACACACACACACACTTAAAGGAGGCTTAGTCACCAGTTAACCCTTAAAATTAAAACCCTTACAAGACTCAGATGGAAGTAATTATGTGTGTGTGTGTGTGTGTGTGTGTGTGTGTGTGTGTCTCTCTGTGTGTGTGTGTGTGTGTCTGTGTGTGTGTGTGTGTGTCTCTCTCTCTGTGTGTGTGTGTGTGTGTGTGTGTGTGTGTGTCTCTCTCTCTCTCTCTGTGTGTGTGTCTCTCTCTCTCTCTCTCTCTCTCTCTCTCTCTCTCTCTGTCTCTGTCTCTGTCTCTGTCTCTGTCTCTGTCTCTCTCTCTCTGTCTCTCTCTCTCTCTGTGTGTGTGTGTGTGTGTGTGTGTGTGTGTGTCTCAGGGTGTGTGTGTGTGTGAGAGAGTAAATGAGGATGCTGTGGGGAAGCCCAGGCATGTTTCCAGCGTGATCTGTGGTCAGCGTTTTGTTTCCCTGTAAATGGAAGAAGGGAAAAATAGAAAAAAAGGAAAAAGGCTGCTGTGTAGTTTTTTCATCTCCGTTAAAATGAAGCTCGGTGATTGGCTGCTTCCTGTCCGATATAAAACCAGACACGTGTTTCTCTCTGTCTGTCGGCCGTGTGATTAACTATCAGATCATTTATTAGTTAACCCTAAAACAGGCAGGAGTGGA
Source organism: Scomber colias (assembly GCA_021039105.1). Classification (NCBI taxonomy): domain Eukaryota; kingdom Metazoa; phylum Chordata; class Actinopteri; order Scombriformes; family Scombridae; genus Scomber; species Scomber colias. The sequence goes on from JAJDFG010001332.1 coordinate 22,146, forward strand.
AAATCAGATGTTCCTTATTAGTTATGTCATTTGCACCTGAAGGAAGGAAGGAAGGAAGGAAGGAAGGAAAGGAGAAAGGAAGGAAGGAAGGAAGGAAGGAAAGGAGAAAGGAAGGAAGGAAAGGAAGGAAAGGAAGGAGGGAGGAAAGGAAGGAAAGGAAGGAGGGAGGAAAGGAGGGAGGAAGGAGGGAGGAAAGGAGGAAGGAAGGGAAGGAAGGGAGGAAGATGGAAGGAAGGGAGGAAGAAGGAAGGAAGGAAGGAAGGAAGGATGGATAGAAGGAAGGAAGGAAGGAAGGATGGATAGAAGAAAGGAAGGGAAGGAAAGGAGGGAGGCAGGGAGGAAGAAGGAAGGAAAGGAGGAAGGAAGGAAGGGAAGGAAAGGAGGAAGAAGGAAGGAAAGGAGGGAGGAAAGAAGGAACAGTCAAAACAGAGGGGGTCAATGTGTCTGTATCTCCTGGTGCACGTTGCCTGTTTAAGGGTTAATCAGTTTGTTTCAGTGGATTAAAGCTGCAAACTACAATTATCTTTATTATTGGAAAACGTCCGTCACATGATCCAAACTCACCCAATGTTTAAAATGATGATTATTATATTTTCAAATTATATCTAAAAGTTTGTTCTCTATTTAATCTCATTTAATCTGACTGCCATGATGGAGACTCGTTAGCTAGAAAACCAACAACTTTAATTTATTTTAGTTAAAGTTTGGATGTTAAACTTGAGTAAAAGTTAATAAGATATTCCTTTTATTAATCCCACATTGTAAAAAATAAAGAATAATAATAATAAGTTTGTGTTTTTAAATCATTTAACCCTTAAACAGACAACGTGCACCAGGAGATACAGACTCTTTAACCTTCCTGTTGTCCTCCTGGGTCCTTCCTCTGTCCTTCCTTCCTTCCTTCCTTCCTTCCTCTGTCCTTCCTTCCTTCCTTCCTTCCTTCCTCTCTTCCTTCATCTGTCCTTCCTCTGTCCTTCCTTCCTTCCTTCATCTGTCCTTCCTTCCTTCCTTCCTCTCTTCCTTCATCTGTCCTTCCTCTGTCCTTCCTTCCTTCCTTCATCTGTCCTTCCTTCCTTCCTTCCTTCCTTCCTTCCTTAGATCTAAGTTCAGCTGTTAGGGTAAATGTTCCCTCCTTCTGTCCTTCCTTCCTCCCTCCCTCCCTTCCTTCCTCCCTCATTTCCTTCCTTCTTCCTCCCTCCTTCCTTTCCTTCCTTCTTCCTCCCTTCCTTCCCTTCCTCCCTCCTTTCCTTCCTTCTTCCTCCCTCCTTCCTTTCCTTCCTTCTTCCTCCCTCCCTTCCTCCCTCCTTTCCTTCCTTCTTCCCTAAATTCCTTCCTACCTTCTTTCCTTCCTCCATCCTTCCTTTCCTTCCTTCTTCCTCCCTTGCTTCCCTTCCTTCTTCCCTCCTTTTCTTCCTTCCTTCCCTCCTTCCTTCCTTCCTTCCTTACTTTAGGTGCAAATGACATAACTAGTAAGGCCTGTTTAAGGGTTAAGGCTCACGTTTATATGAAAGTCTTCTTCTAGTTTTTACTTTAATGTATTTTTCATCATTTTTAGTTTTTAATTCTATATTTTATCTATTTTGTGTTTTTTTTTAATGATCTTACTGCATCATCCTGTCCTCTTTTTTTGGCCAGAACTAAACATTTAAGCTCTTTAATGTTTTATTTTATTTTATAGAAAGCACCTTGTAACATTATTTTGAAAAGTGCTTTTTAATATACAATTATAACCCTTAAACATCAGCGTTGAGGAGCATTCAGGGTTAGGGTTAGTTTATCTTCAGCTTTTCTCGCCTCTGTTTTAATGAAGCTGATTAAGTGTGTGTGTGTGAGATGATAATTAGACTGATGGAGGTGTGTGTGTGTGTGTGTGTGTGTGTTAATCCCATTCACACTGTTTACAGAACAAATGGTCAATGAAATTAAGTGCAGTAATGAGATTAAAGGAGGTTGACGTTAAGCTTCACTGATTACAGTCACACACACACACACACACACACACACCATCACATCTATACTTTAAACTTTTATTTTAGTAGTTTTTCTGGGTCACTTCCTGTTGAGTCTTGATTCAAACAGCTGATTCAGTCACGGCTTCAAATTAGGAGGAAATCTGATTTATTGGCTTAATTTAAACAAGATATTCAGTTTATAATTAAATCAAACAGAGAAAAGCAGGAAATCTCCTCATTAGTGAAGCAGTTTGGGGCTTAAAACATTAAAACATTTGATGAGTCAGCGTTGTGAGAACAGCTGCTGAGTCGTTCAGCTTCGTGTTTCAACCAGGAGACGATGAGTCGCAGCTGATTAACAAGCAAAATATTCAGTTTTCAGCTTCTTCAACTTTCAATAATCACTTTTATTTTAAATTGAATATCTTTTAAACCATAAAAATGACAAGAAAAACAAATATACTAAAATCACAGCAGTTATTTATCATGAAAGGAGTGAACCGGCTCGTTAATACTGAATCAGAGGCAGAAAGACAGGAAGTAGTTTTTGGACGTTTGTGACACATTTAAACACATTTTTAATATTGGTGGCAAAACACAAACTAATAAATTATAGATTTTATTTATAAACGATAAAGCAGCTTCAGAGATTGGCGTTTTTTTTTCCCTCCTCTTCTTTTAATATGCAGGTTTAGTTCAGTTTCGTCTCCAGCTGCTTATAAAGAGTCTAATCACTGTTTTCTGCTCCAACGACGTCGAATCGGAGCCGTTGGCAGTTTCACTGTCTGATTATAGCGGCTGGAAACTGGATTTATATTTTAATTCTTTATTTTTGTTCTCCACTTTGGTCCAGACTGAAATATCTCAGTATTTATTTTAAATTGGGAAGAAAATTGGTGTTATAGAGGCAAGAAGTTAACCCAGATATTCATGTTTTTAAAGGATTCGTTACAGTGACTGTTTTTAACATACGAGTCATCACATTTTAACTAAACTGATTTAATTTGAGGCATTTTAACCCTTTACACACTGTTCAGAGCAGAATATATTTATTAGAACTTTGTCTAATGTGACCCCGAATAGTTTTCAAAATGTGTTTATGGTCTCAATCGCTAGTTTAAAGCCTTCTTCAATGCAGTATGATGTTCATTTGGGACATTTTGGCCTCCCTGATTTTATATGTGACGATAAAGCAGGGTATGCATTAGGGCGTGGCTACGTCCTGATTGACAGGTTGATTGACCAATGTCCTCAAGATCCAGCCCTCGTAACCATAGCAACCTCCCCGCTCCGCCCACGGCTCCGCCTCATGCCCATATAAGTAGAATCTGTGTTTTTATTTCACCTCTCTGACCGCTGGTTTCTATGTTGTCCCAGCAGGTGAGGGAGACGGAGACGTGGATGCCCATGAAGACCACACAGACCGCCGCCTTGTCGACGCGCGACGTCGAGTCTTCGGGAGACGCTCAGAACGGCTCCGACTTCGGCTTCACGGACGACGGTGAAGACGACGACGATTATTACGACTCGTACGACGATGACGATGAGGACGAGGAGTACGACGAGTTCTCTGGATCTGGGGACGGAGGTCGGTCTCTACGAAGACTTTAAAACAACAACAACTTTATTTAAAATCTGATTTTTTTATAATTCAAATTTAATGAAATACTTTATTAAATGAATCTTTTGTTTCCACAGCAGCGACTGAGACTCCTGAACGAGACATCAGGCCGTCAGAGAAGGTGAGAAACCGCTTATTGAAACATGCAGGTTGTTGATTGTGTAAAAACAGCAGGACAGTCTTCCTCATCTTCCTCATCCTCTTCATCCTCAGCCCGACTCCAACTCCAACAAGATCCCCGACGTGGAGCGTCCGGCGCGGCCCACCGTCAACGAGCTGGACGCCGTTAACAGTAACGAGATTCCTCTGCTGAGGAACGAGCCGGAGCAGGAATACCCGCCCAACGTGCTCATGTCTCACGCTGGAGAGGGAAGCATCTTCAACAAGACCGAGGTCCTCGCAGGTCAGTACGAGAAGTAAAACGCCGAATCTGAATCACGATAAAACCATTCAACTCGATTAATGTTCGTTATTAAACGTTATTTCCAAGAATTCAAAACTTTTTAGGTCTTTAAAGTTAAATTAAATTAGCACTGTGCGGAATATCAATATTATATCTTAATCCTGTTATGAGACTGGATATCGTCTTAGATTTATCGTAATATTGCGATATGAGACTGGATATCATCAGATTTATCGTAATATTGCGATATGAGACTGGATATCATCATAGATTTATCGTAATATTGCGATATGAGACTGGATATCATAGATTTATCGTAATATTGTGATATGAGACTGGATATCATCATAGATTTATCGTTATATTGCGATATGAGACTGGATATCATCAGATTTATCGTAATATTGCGATATGAGACTGGATATCATCATAGATTTATCGTTATATTGCGATATGAGACTGGATATCATCATAGATTTATCGTTATATTGCGATATGAGACTGGATATCATCATAGATTTATCGTAATATTGCGATATGAGACTGGATATCGTCGTAGATTTATCGTAATATTGCGATATGAGACTGGATATCATCATAGATTTATCGTAATATTGCGATATGAGACTGGATATCGTCTTAGATTTATCGTAATATTGCGATATGAGACTGGATATCATCATAGATTTATCGTAATATTGCGATATGAGACTAGATAAGCTGACGTCTTCTTCTCTTTCCTCCTCCAGCTGTGATCGCGGGCTGCGCCGTCGGCCTGATGTTCGCCGTCCTGCTCACGCTCTTCCTCATCTACCGCATGAAGAAGAAGGACGAGGGAAGCTACGATTTGGGGAAGAAGCCGATCTACAAGAAAGCACCAACCACAGAGATCTACGCATAGACCCTAAAAAAAAAAAACCCTGTCTACCCCCCGACACACACACACACACACACACACACAGATACACACACCTCGCCCCCCCCCTCCCTCTACCCTGAAAAACCCAGTCAGGGCCTCACAGTGCCTCCTCATCATCATCATCATCTTCATCTTCATCATCATACCTCCTCCTCCTCTTCACTTTCCCTCCCTCAGCTGGAGGACGGACTCATCAGGAGAGAATCCACCGATTGACTGACTTCCTGATTTATAACCTTTTTTTTTTTTTTTTTTTTTTTTTTATTGGTGCTCTGTCTCAACCAATCAGAGGCTTCCTTTGGTCTGCTTGTCCCTCCCCTCTCAACACAGGAGTGGACGATTTCAGCTGCGGTACTCTGTGATTTTATAGAGTTTGTGCTTTTTTTATTTTATTTTATTTTATTATTTTTTTATCCCCCATGTCGAGAGAAAAAACAACAGAACTCATCTTTCTCTTTTTTTTTGTCTTTTTTTAAATTTTTTTTTTTTTTTTAATCACTTTCCAGTTAAAACACTAACACTGTGCGCTGTTTGTCTCAGTATGGTACACATTAACAGTCCAGTTATTTATTATCTCCCCCCCTTTTTTATCTTTTTTTTTTTTTTTTTTGTCTTCCTCGGACTGCGACGACGACTCCTCCTCAACATTACAAATGACTTTTTAAATGAGAGAAACGTTTTTATTCCATATTTTTTTATTAAAAAGGAAAAAGGAAGAACTTGTAATGCAGAAAGAGAGATTACAGAAATGTCCCTTTTTTTTTTTTTTTTTTTTTTTAAAGTTTGCGTCGTGATGATGGGAGAAAATTAACTTCACATTGACTGAATATTTTTAAAAATGATCCGTTACAGCTCATGTTTTAATGATTTGAGAGTTTAAAAATGAAATAATTATAAACTTTCTTTTTAACAGTTGAGATAAAGAAATGTGCTGGTAGTGAGTTCTTCTAAAATCATAAATCATCTAAAAGAGTCGAAAGTATTTGCTAATTTTTTTGGGTTTTTTTTTTAAAGCTTCAAATCCGTCAGACGCCTCCGTTCATGTTCTGTAAATTCTCCAGAGTTCATTAAACGGCCTTGAAAGACTTTTATAAAAATGTTCTGTTACTGTCTAAAAACTTTCTGCCACACTTTGATTTGTTTTGTTCTCATCGTCATGCAGGGAAACTCCTGTCAGTGTGGCATGAGAGCGCACGATAAGAGAGCTTCACTAATCTGCAAAAAATACTGTATGACCTAGGACACACACACACACACACACACACACACACACACACACACATAGTAAAGTGTTGTTGTCCTCTGCTGCCAATCTTCTTTTTTTTGAGGACTTCTGAAAGATGTGTCACCACTATATAATAATTATAAAGCAGCCTGCGGGTTTGTTTCTGTTATTACGGTGAACTCGAGTCTGGAGTCAAACCAACACGCTACTGCAGGGTGACACACCTACATTCCTCACACACACACACACACACACACACACACACACACACACACACACACACACACACACACACACACACACACGAGCAAACAGTCAACAACATGTTTCAGTTTTTAACATCTTGACGCTGAGACGATATAAAAGTTTTAAAGACTGGAAACGTTAAAGGTGTCTGACTCCTAACGCTCCTCTTCTGCTCGTTTGGTTTTGTTTGTCTTTTTTTTTTTTTTTTATTTGTACAAAAACTGAGGCGTAAAAATGTCGATTTCTCGGCTCTGAGCGAAAAGAAAGCAGAGACGGAAGTCGAACCTCAACGTGATGTTTTTTTACGCTTCAGTTTTTATATATTAAAGTAAATTTTACAGCTTTGAAGGGTTTGGTGACTTCTCCCAGAGTCAGGATGTTAAATGAAGCTTTCAGTACCAACTCACTCTGATCACCTTCTCTCATCTGTATTTAAATATAAAAGCTTTCCGTTAGCAACCGGTTAGCTTAGCATTAAAGGAAAGTGGAAATGGGGTAGTTTTGTTCAAACTCTGTCAGAATATCATTATTATAATTATTGTTATTAAATATATATTCTAGTGGATTATATGTTTAATTGTTTCTTTGCTCTAAACAAGAAAGCAGAGATCAGAGCAAGTTAGTGGAGCAAACACGGCCGAGGAATGATCGTAAAACCGTAACGTTAACAATAAAGATTTTAACTTTGTAAAATTCAGATATAATAAATATGAATTTTATATATTTGGTTTTTAACAGCAGAGACCAAGCAGAGCGTTTCCAGTCTTAATGCCGACTCTCCTATAAATATATATTTTACAAAATGTTAAACTTTAAACTGCCTCCTGCTGTGATTCACTGAGGTTCACACACACACACACACACACACACACACACACACTCTTTATAATATCATTTGTTTGAGTTATCGCTGGTTAATAAGAATCTAAGCTCTATAATCGGAGAAACTGGTAGTTTTTTGGTACTTTTTGTGTTGTTTTGTTTTTTCTCTCTTTATTTTAAATCATGGGGTTAAATTCTCTCAATAAGCTACACCCGCAGTTTATTTCATTTTATTTTATTTTTTCTTTTGGGGTCTACGAGCGTTCGCTTACAGCCATCATGAACAGGTTTTCTGATGCTCACGTTTCTTTAGCTGCAGACTGTAGCAGCAGCTCGCTCACCGCGCTGCCGAGGACTGTAAATACTCACAAGGGTCAAAAATGTATAAAAAAAAAAACTAAAAAAAAAAACAGAAAATAAAATATGATCTTGGTACTTGGAAAAATAATCTACCAAATATTTAAATGCCAAATTGTTTCTCCTGCCCCCCCCCCCCCTCCCCCCCCCCCCCCCCGCCTGCAGTAACGGTCATGTGATTTACTGTAAATGTGTTTTTTTTTGTTTTTTTGATACCGATGCTAACACTAACTCACCTCCTCTGTAGTTCTCCAGTGTTTTTTATTTTATTTTTTATTTTTATTTTCCTCCAGTAGATCAACTCGTTCCCTTTTTTTTTTATTTTAATTTTTTTTTTTTTTTTTGTATTAATTTAACTGTCAAATTATTTTATTGCCTTCTTTCAGGTTTGGGGTGTTTCCCCCTTTTTAAGCTGTTGTATATGTGATTTAAAAAAAAAAGTTTTATATACACTAGTTTGAGATTTTTTTTCAGAGGCAAATAGTTTTTGAAACTTTTTATTTTGTAAGAGTTTCTATTATTATCTTTTTAGACTTTTTTTTGTTTGTTTGTTGTTTTTTTTTGCTTTTTTTTTTTGTATTTATGTTTTTTTGTTCGTAGAAGGATCGCTCGTGTGGACGGTGTTCATCTCGTTGTTCAGGGGAAGTTGTGCCATGTTGGCGGGAGAAACACCGGAGCTCATTATCAGCTGACTGTTGCTTTGGGAACATTTTATTGAAGCCTAAACATGATAAAGTTGCTAAAATGTTTTCAGAGACATTTGAAACTTGTTCAAGGTCTTTAACTCCTAAAAAAAAAAACAAGAATATCTCCTCATGAAGAGATATCAGCTGACCTCGGCCTCAGATACAGAAGTTACTGATTAGATTTAAACAAAGTAAAAAGTAGAATAATGTGGGCTGATGATGAGCTCCAGGTGTTCGGTCGACGTGGAGAGATACGTATGTTTTCTGCTGCTTATTGTCACAAACACCACATGTGAATCACCAATGGAGAAGTGGAGAAGCCAATGAATCATTGGTTTCTGCATGCAGGTTCTTGATTTATTATTGGAAAATAAAGCTATTTTTATGCACATTAACATTTTAAAATGTCGTCTTTGTCTTCATTGTGTGTTCTGTAGAGGAGCTAAAAGAGAGAGAACTAGCTGGTTTTATCTGATGTCAGACGAATAAACTCACCCTGTTATAATAAAGAAGTTGTTGATAATTAGAGCATGGATCTGATCTGATGTCAGTAGATTTCTACACAGTTCCTTACTCTCTGACATTTAACAGATCCTCAGGGGAACATGGAGGACCTGATGTGGATCAGCAGCTGCAGCAAACACTCAGCTAACATCACTAACTTACATTTACTCTGCAGTTTTCCTTTAAAACAAATAAGTTTATATTCATGTTGAATGTATTTCCTCCTTCCTCATAAAACATTTGAAAAACTATAAAGTATTTTAGTGTGTGTGTTTATGTCCACATTTACACATTTACACATGGTGCAAATGACATAAAACCAACATTGGAAAGGAAACACTCTCAGGATTCTGTGTGATTCTGTGACTTACCTGACAAAGAGTGGCAGAGGTTACAATGATGGGGTTGTTTACTCGCCCATAGGTTTGCCTTTACAATGACATGTGTACAGACATTCAGGGACCTCTCAGCAGGTATAGACACAATGAGGCCACAGCCACAGGTCTTGGCTTCATGCAGTCCAAATTTGGAGTCAAAAGACCAAAAGATGAATTTTTTTTCAACAGATATGTCCACTGAAAAAAAAAGTTTGTTGTTGTTTTTTACAAAAGCTGAACAGTTTTTTTATCTTGTTGTTTTTTTTTAACTCTTAATATGAATTTATAATGTAAAATATACAGGTCAGCTGAGTTATTGACTTTCATTTTGCTGCAGTGAGTTTTTAAATCCAGTAGGTGGCGCACAGTCAGCTGAGCACAGAAAGCGGAGCGCAAACGGTGAATATTTGATGATGCCGTTTGTTCACGGACAGCCAAACTGATAGCTTAGCGTCATACGTCATACACCGTTGGAAACCTCTGACTATTGGCTAAAAGGTTATCAACTTCATTTCACCGAATATTTCCATTGGCTGGAACAGCTGTCAATCAAACCCACGTTGTTGTTGTCGTCGGTCACATGTTCTCATTGGCTTTGAGCCACGTGCTGCCTCATCCTAAGCACTGATTGGCTGGTGTGTGGTGTCGTATGAAACAGGAGGAGCTCACGGACGGTCCGGAAATGACGTAAAGGGTACCGTATATGGTTTTTTTCCGCGTGTGTTACGTACGTGTTGGACTAAATACATGGACATATTGAGGAAAGTATTTCGGTTTTATGGAAATGGATTTAATATTTCAGCAGAATGGATACTTGGCGAGCTGTACAGGAAGTCCTGAGTCATAAGATGATCGTTGTGGATAAAGGGAAGACTTTGAAGGTATGTAGCATTATAGCTGTTCTTACTTTAGCTGAGTGGCTAGCCGAGCTAACCGCTAATACTATTACGGCTGTGAGCAACCATATAATTCGTGAGTGAATGAATCAGGAGAATCTAAGCTTTCTACAATGTACGGCATGAATATATATGTTTAAGGGTTGGTGTTTAAAACATTCAGAAGAACTTGTGGCTACCTCCCAAACTTCCGACCCGTCCCGTAGGAGGAACAGCGTGTTTTAAGGCTGCGTTCAGACTGCAGGCAAATCTGATTCAAATCTGATTCCTTCTCATATCTGATTTTTAGTCCTGACTGTCCACACTGTTTTTAGCAAGTGTCCAAATCGGATTTAGCTCTGTTCAGACTGGGCCACATTAATGACCAATCTGACAGGTTGCTGTGGCAACGTCGTTGGAGCGGAGGCGTCATCTAGCGTGTATTGTGTGATGTCATATAATTGCGACAGCGACAGCAACAACAAACCCTCGAGCTTCTCTTGAACGAGCCATCTCCCCAAAGATTAAGAATATGGTTTGGTCCTCTGTTCATGGACTGATGTTTACGTCCTCCGTTGCCTCCAGTGATATCACCTAGCAACAACAACTGGAATAAGCGAGTCTGGTGTCGCGTAGAGTGACGTAGCGTAGAGACGTAGAGAGACGTCACAAATCCGATGTGAGTGTTTGGAGTTTTTCAGACTCAGACACAACTGTCCTATTGAGATTTGAAACTTCCTCCCAAATGTGGTTTGATCTGGTTTGCAAAATCGGATTAATGTGATGTATGACTGTTCAGACTTCATAAGAGCATCTGGTTCCAATCTAGATTGGCTAAAAATCAGATTGTGGCTTGCAGTGTGAACGCGGCCTTAGAGAACTCTTACTTGTCACTTAGCCTTATAACATGCGTCTGGTCATTTTCAGATATTTGAATGCAGAAATGTTCTTTATTGAGCCTTGAAATGTCACAGCTGATCTTAGTGGTAATGAGTGGTATTGATCTCTCTCTGTGAGGTTATTATTATTAATAATTATTATTATCATTATTATTGATCACTTATCAATCACACAGTCCCATGAACTCTCTCTGCTGCGTTAGAGTCTGTATATGAAGCCCACTTTCCCAGAAGCTTTGACGACACTCAGGTTTCAGATTTCCTCCATTGTCCTCCACACCTGGGACTCACCTGTGCCCCCCCCCCCCCCCCCAGTGTGTTTACTGTCAGAGACACAAAAGAGAGAGAGAGAGAGAGAGAGAGGAGCTGCAGAGTGAAAGAAGAAGCTGAGTTGAGTTTCAGAAAAGGAGATTTTAAGTTGAGCTGTTTAAAGCTTGTTGTTTGAGTTCTAGTTATTAAAGCAGTGTTTAATGTTACATATAATATGAAATGTTCCCGTTTCTGGAGCTAAAACATGCTGTTAACAGACAGAGGCTGAACTGAGCGGCTGCGTAAAGGACCAGTAGAAGATAAATAAGGAGTTTTTAACTGTTAATCATGTAAAGATTTTCAGTAGAGACTCAGAATGAGGTAAAAAGTTTCCTGGAGGCCATAAAGAAAAAAGAAAAACACCTGTAACAAACCACAAGCTCACACAGATGCCAGTAGGGTGAAAGGAGCACCTGGAAGTCACACCCATAGTTCATGAAGCGGGTAAAGAAGCAACAACAAAGGAGCCAACTCTGATCAAATGAATACCTGAAAATATGAACCTCAGTTATTACATGATCTACTTCCTGTGTCAGGATTTGAGATAGGGATGGATGGAGAAGACGTATAAATAATAGTGAATAACTTTGAAGAAGAGGTTGAAATGTGTGTGTGTGTGTGTGTGTGTGTGTGTGTGTGTGTGTGTGTGTGTGTGTGTGTGTGGTGTGTGTGTGTGTGTTGTTGTTGACATTCATACGGAGCCGACAGACAAGCCGCTGCCTGTCAGACTCGGGAGCTGCGGGGAAAAACACACTCACTGGTGACGGCAAATACTGACGAATACAGCACTGCAGGGAAGGGCACACACACACACACATAGACACACACAGACACACACACACACACACACGGACACACACACAGACACACACACACACACACACAGACAGACAGATAAACAGAAACACACACATTCCAGCACAAACACAGATTCATACATCATGTTTTACTCACATTTCACACACACACACATACACACACACACACACACACACACACACAGACACACACACACACACACACACAGAGCGGTTTGAAGATGAGGGGAAGTCAGCGTGTTGGTTCAGGAGAAGCACAGATGAAGGTTAAAGTGCAGTTTTGAGTTCTCCCAGACTTTTTTTTTTTTCTTAATGTTTGTTTTCTTCTTCTTCTTCATCCAGCTACACACACACACACACACACACACACACACACACACACACACACACACACATTTCCACCTGAGTGCGTTCAGCTGCTGTGAGAAGCTGAGGAGGTTCAGAATACGTGCTTCACTTCACGTCTCCTAAAGGACCAGTTGACTGTTTATAGCAGAGTGTTAAAGCAGCAGTCAGGTTTCCTCCTCTTTATACTCAATATTAAAACCTTCTAATGAGCTTTAATGTAAAGTGATGGAGGATTAAACCCACAGTGTTTCCACACAGTCATTCAGTGCAAACACTTAAAGACAGTGTAAAGTGAATTCAGACATTTTCTTCTAAACACATTAAATAGGTCATAAATGTATTTCTAAAAAATGTGTAAAAAGCATTTCAACCATTTAGATTTGTATTGTGGAGCTAGGATTAGCATAAACCCGCCCCTGCTGCTGTAGAGGTATAAATACATTCAGCACACACTACTACTACTACAGTCTACAGTTAGCCAGTTAGCTGAGTTA
>JAJDFG010001333.1:0-12500 GCA_021039105.1 Scomber colias
AGGAGGGAGGAAAGAAGGGAGAAGGGAGGAAGGAAAAAGGAAGTATGGGAGGAAGGAAGGGAGGAAGGAAGGAAGGGAGGAAGGAAAAAGGAAGTATAGGAGGGGGGAAAGGAAAGGACAGAAGGAAATATAGGAGGAAGGAAAGGAAGGAATGAAGGACGGAGGAAAGAAGGATGGAAGGAAGGAAGGAACAGTCAAAACAAACAGTAGGAAGGTTAAATACCAAATCAGTCCCTCTAATAATCTAATAATAAGTTATAATTAATTAATTATAATAAGTTAACATTATTGCTCCATTATTAAGATTTAAAGACTATAGCTATGATGTCATGTTGGAGCTGATGTTGATTGACAGCTGTGATTGACAGTCGGCTCGTCTGCAGTTTATTTCTTATAATTGATTATTTAAATTTAATATAACATTAGATTAAGATACTGCCCTGTTAGCACACTTCACCAAACTTAACAACCACAGTCTCTCTTTTATTTTGAAAATACTTTGATGAAGTTTATTAGCAGTTTTTTAACCCAGTCTTAGGCTTATTGATTTCATGCTAATAAAGGTAAGCTAGCAGTAAGAAATTAAAGTTTATTATAAAATGTCTTTAGGATGTGTTGAGTTTTATTGACAGTATCTTTAAAAAGTGATAAAATATAGATAAAGTAAAATCAGTTGGTTTTAATTAGTGAGTGACAGCAGCATCAGACTAGTGAATAAATCTACATTATGAGCCATAAACTACACAAAAATCTATTAACCTAATTTTAACCTGTAAACTGTTGTTCTACATTTTAATTGTGTCTTTTGTAAGCGTCTTTGAGCACTTGTAAAAGAGCGTTATAAATAAAATGTATTATTTATTATTAAATCTTGCTATTGCTTAGTATAGGCTTTTCATTTCATGCTAATAAAGATAAAATAGCTGAAAACATTTGGTAAGAAATGTTATAAATAAGTCATAAAACCAGCAGCTTAATGTAAATCGTCTTTAAGTGGTGTTGAGTAAGACATGAATGGAATAAGTGCTGTTAACAAAATCTACATTATGAGTCATTAAACTACACAAAAATCTTAGTACTATTAATCTATTGTTAATCAAATCTTTCAATTTCTTGGTAGGCTTTTAATTTCATGCTACTTTATGTAAATAGCTAAAAACATCTGGTAAGAAATGTTATAAATAAGTTATGAAATGCACCTTTTCTTAATGTAAAACATCTTTTAAGAGGTGTTTAGTGTCATTGACAGTATCTTAAGAAAACATGATCAAAAGAACAAAGTGAAAAGAAATGGCATTAATTAATGAGTGGCGAGTAAGATATGAATGAAATCTACAGTGCCTTTATAAAACGTATTTACCCCCCCTTTAATTGCTTTTAGAAATTGAATCATGGTCAATATAATTTTGCTTTAAAAATAAGAAAATTTACAAAAATCAGCTCTTTAATATCAATGTGAAAACAAATTTCTACAAAGTATGTCAATTAATTAAAAATATATATAATATATAATATAATGTAAAATATGAGAAATGTATTCCAGCTGTTATAGATATGGATGTTATATGAATGCCAGTTTTCTGTTTGTTTTCTGTTGGTTTCACTTATTTGACTTTCTAGACAAGTGTGGATTCAGTGTGTGTGTGTGTGTGTGTGTGTGTGTGTGTGTGTGTGTAACCGTGTGTGTAACCGTGTGTGTGTGTGTGTGTGTTCAACCGTGTGTGTGTGTGTGTGTGTGTGTGTGTGTGTGTGTGTGTGTGTGTGTGTGTGAAGCCAGGCCATCTGACACCTCTCTGGGACACACACATTATCCATCAATCATATCTGGAAATGAAATGTCTCTCTTTGCCTCTGTGGTTTAATTTGACACAGTAAGCAAACACACACACACACACACACACACACACACACACACACACACACACACACACACACACACACACACACACACACACACACGTTTGACCTCAGTTTCATCATGCTACAATGCTATCTACTCTCTCTCAGCCTGCCTTCATTCTGTCAGCAGCTCGTATCCCCACAATTATTCCCTCCATTTTCTCTCTCTCCTCCTTCTCCTCCCTCTGGATGAAAACATTCTCTCCATCCCTGCTATCCTTTTCTCCTTCACCCCCTCCCTCCCTCCCTCTCTCTCTCTTTCTTCTCTTCTTTATAATTGCTTCCCCCCTCCCACACACACACACACATCTCTCTTCATGTCCTCACTTATCTCCTTGTCTCCACACTTCCTCTTTTGCTTTCTCTCATTTCTCACCTGCCTTCTTTTTCTCCTTCCTCTCTTCTCCTCCCTCCTTTCTTTCTCCATCATTTCTTTCCCCCCCTCCCTCTCCCTCTCTCTTCTCTTCTCTTCTTCGTCTGCTCTGTTCTGTTCAGTATAACAAGCTGTGAAAGCACACAGATGATTGACGAGTCAAGGTGGACCGGACCTTCCCCGCCACTCAGACAGCTCATGTGTGTGTGTGTGTGTATCAGTGTGTGTGTGTGTGTGTGTGTGTGGCGGGTGTGTGTGTAATAGCACTGACACAGCAGTCTAAGTATGAGAGGGAGAGAGAGAGAGAGAGAGAGTTTTCGCCCGGGCGACAGCTGATGATTAGATTGCCCCCAGACTCAATCAAAAAGCGGATGTTGTCCTCAGCAGTCGAGGAAATGACTCTCTGCCTCTCGTGTATCTCCAAAAAAGAAACTCCTCTGGAACGAGAATATAAAAGAGAGAGCCAATAATTAATTGAGGAAGTAGAGATAGAAGAGTGGTGGAGGGGGGAGGAGGGCAGGGGGGTGTAGAGGAGTAGAGGAGTAGAGGAGTAGAGGAGGAGGAGGGATTACAACCAAATGTCACTGACAATTAATTTTCCATTGCACAAAGGCAGAAAATGAAGAGAGGCATAATCTGTTCCAAGTCAATCAGATTTTAAATCCCTGTGACAAGCGCGATCTATGATTAAGTGGCCGCTCCGACGCCGAGGTTCCTTAATTAATCTGTTTTACCTTGTCATCAGTTTTGCTTCCTGGAAGTCGTTAAGAGGGGGGGGGGGGTTACCTTTTAATGGAACCACGAGCTGCTGCTGCTGCCGGTTTAAAGGAGAGATCCGGCGGGCCTTCCATCTTCCATCAATATAAACGTTACTTTATAAGAGTGAAGAGTGAAAGGAAGGAAGGGAGGGAAGAAGGAAGGAAAGGAGGGAGGAAGGAAAGAAGGAAGGAAGAAGGAAGGAAAGGAGGGAGGGAGGGAGGGAGGGAGGGAGGAAGGAAAGAAAGGGGAAGCAAAGGAGGGAAAGAAGGAAGGGAGGAAGGAAGGAAGGAAGGAAAGGAAAGGAAAGGAAAGGAAAGGAAGAAGGAAGGAGGGAGGAAGGAAGGAAGAGAAGAAGGAAGGAAGGAAGAAGGAAGGAAAGGAGGGAGGAGGGGAAGAAGGAAGGAAAGGAGGGAGGAAGGAGGGAAGAAGGAAGGAAAGAAGGAAAGGGGGAAGGAAGGAAGGGAAGGAAAGGAAAGGAAAGGAAGAAGAAGGAGGGAGGAAGGAAGGAAGGGAAGAAGGAAGGAAGGAAGAAGGAAGGAAAGGAGGGAGGAGGGAAGAAGGAAGGAAAGAAGGAAAGGGGGAAGGAAGGAAGGGAGGGAGGAAGGAAGGAAGGAAGGAAGGAAGGAAGGAAGGAAAGGGGGGAAGGAAGCGCCGAGGTTCCTTAATGAATCTGTTTTACCTTGTCATCAGTTTTGCTTCCTGGAAGTCGTTAAGAGGGGGGGGGGGTTACCTTTTAATGGAACCACGAGCTGCTGCTGCTGGTGGTTTAAGGAGAGATCCGGCGGGCCTTTCCATCTTCCATCAATATAAATGTTACTTTAATAAGAGTGAAGAGTGAAAGGAAGGAAGGGAGGGAAGAAGGAAGGAAAGGAAGGGAGGGAGGAAGGAAAGGAGGGAGGAAGGAAGGAAGGAAAGAAAGGGGGAAGGAAGGAAAGGAGGAAAGCAAAGGAGGAAGAAGGAAGGAAAGAAGGGAAGGAGGGAGGAAAGAAAGGGGGAAGGAAGGAAAGGAAGAGGGAAAGAAGGAAGGGAAGAAGGAAGGAAGGAAGGAAAGGAAAGGAAAGGAAAGGAAGAAGGAAGGAGGGAGGAAGGAAGGAAGGAAGGGAAGAAGGAAGGAAGGAAGAAGGAAGGAAAGGAGGGAGGAGGGAAGAAGGAAGGAAAGAAGGAGAAGGGGGAAGGAAGGAAGGGAGGAAGGAAGGAAGGAAGGAAGGAAGGAAGGAAGGAAGGAAGGAAAGGGGGAAGGAAGCGCCGAGGTTCCTTAATTAATCTGTTTTACCTTGTCATAGTTTTGCTTCCTGGAAGTCGTTAAGGGGGGGGGGTTACCTTTTAATGGAACCACGAGCTGCTGCTGCTGCTGCTGGTTTAAAGGAGAGATCCGGCGGGCCTTTCCATCTTCCATCAATATAAATGTTACTTTATAAGAGTGAAGAGTGAAGGAAGGAAGGGAGGGAGGGAGGGAGGGAGGGAGGAAGGAAGAAAGGGAGGGAGGAAGGAAGGAAGGAAAGGAGGAAGAAGGAAGGAAAGGAGGGAGGGAGGGAGGAAGGAAAGAAAGGGGAAAGCAAAGGAGGAAGAAGGAAGGAAAGGAGGGAGGGAGGGAGGAAGGAAAGAAAGGGGAAAGCAAAGGAGGAAGAAGGAAGGAAAGGAGGAGGGAAAGAAGGAAGGGAGGAAGGAAGGAGGGTATGAAGGAAAGGAAGGAGGAAGAAGGAAGGGAGGGAGGAAGGAAGGAAGGGAAGAAGGAAGGAAGGAAGAAGGAAGGAAAGGAGGGAGGAGGGAAGAAGAAGGAAAGGAGGGAGGAAGGAGGGAAGAAGGAAGGAAAGAAGGAAGGGGGAAGGAAGGAAGGGAGGGAGGAAGGAGGGAAGAAGGAAGGAAGGAAGGGAGGGAGGAAGGAAGGAAGGAAGGAAGGAAGGAAGGAAAGAAAGGGGGGAAGGAAGCGCCGAGGTTCCTATTGAATCTGTTTTACCTTGTCATCAGTTTTGCTTCCTGGAAGTCGTTAAGAGGGGGGGGGTTTACCTTTTAATGGAACCACGAGCTGCTGCTGCTGGTGGTTTAAAGGAGAGATCCGGCGGCCCTTCCATCTTCTATCAATATAAACGTTACTTTATAAGAGTGAAGAGTGAAGGAAGGAAGGGAGGAAAGGAGGGAGAAAGGAGGAGGGAGGAGGGAGGAAGGAAGGAAGGAAGGAAGGAAGAAGGAAGGGAGGAAAGAAGGAAAGTAGGAACAGTCTTTCTTTCCTCCCCCCTACCTTCCTTCTTTCCTCTGTCCTTCTTTCCTTCCTTCCTTCCTCCTTCCTTTCCTTCCTCCGTCCCTCGTTCCTTCTTTCCTCCCTCCCTTCCTTACTTTCCTCCCTCCCTCCGTCCCTCCCTTTCGTCCCTTCTTTCCTTCCCTTCCTCCCTTCCTCCCTTCCTTCCTTCCTTCCTTCCTTCCTTCCATCCCTCCCTCCCTCCTTTCCTTCCTTCTTCCTCCCTTCCTTCCATTCCTTCTTTCTCTCTCCCTTCCTTTCCTTCCTCCGTTCCTTCCTTTCCTCCCTCCCTTCCTTCCTTCCATCCCTCCCTCCTTTCCTTCCTTCTTCCTCCCTTCCTCCCTCCTTCCCTTCCTTCTTTCTCCTTCCTTCCTTTTCCTTCTTCCCTTCCTTCTTCTCCTTCCTTCCATCCCTCCATCCCTCCCTTCCTCCCTCCCTCCCTCCTTCCTTCTTTCCTCCCTCCCTTCCTTCCTTTCCTCCTCCCTCTCGTGACTCGAGGACAACAGGAGGGTTAACATGTAAAACAGACTGAGATGAATTTAACACGCAGATTTAACCTCCTGCAACATTCATCACTCATTTTCTCTCTTCTCTTTATGTTTTGAGGATCTGATTCTGGTTCCTTAACTTCCCATCTGGAGGCGTTTAAACAGTAAAACAGTGAAGCAGCAATGAGAGGAAACCTTCTTCCAGTCTGAGTTCAGCTTTATTTACTCTGCTTATCTCCTCGCTGGAATCAACACGGCCTGAGCTCCGAGCTCCGAGCTCCGAGATCGCTCTGTTTATTCAAACGGAGAGAAGAATAATACAGACCCAGCCTTTTCCAGTGTGTGTGTGTGTGTGTGTGTGTGCGTGCGTGTGTGTGTGTGTGTGTGTGTGTGTGTGTGTGTGTGTGTGTGTGTGTGTGTGTGTGTGTGGGGGGGGGGCTTTGGGGTGTTTCTAATGGCTTTACAATCCAAAACCACATGCCTGACTTGTGTCCAATCTTTCTCACCTATAACAAACTCAAGTCAAACTATAATCTCTTCTTCTTCTTCTCCTTCTTCTTCTTCTTCTCTGGTGTTTCCCCCTCCTCTCATTTCCTCTGTTGAGTTTCTGTCTGCTGTGTTCATGGAGGAAAGGAAGGAGGGAAGGAGAGAAGGAGGCTCATACTGTATCACGCCTCTACTTTCTGAGTAAGCTGCTGGTTAACTACTTTTAATCCATTTAGAGAGAATATATTAGAGGATTATGGTAAAAATGTCTAAGTGGTGTAACCATAAAAACTTACCGAACCCCAAACAGAGAGAGAGAAGCACCGAACCCAAACAGAGAGAGAGAGAGAAGCACCGAGCCCCAAACAGAGAGAGAGAAGCAGCGAGCCCCTTCCCTCTTCCCTCCTTTCCTTCTTTCCTTCCTTCCTTCCCTCTTTTCCTTCTTGATTCCTCCCTTCCATCCTTCCTTCCTCCCTCCTTCCCTTCCTTCCTTCTTTCCCTCCTTTCCTTCTTCCTTCCTTCCTCCCTCCCTTCCTTCCTTCCTTCCTTCCTTCCTTCCTCCCTTCCTTCCTTCCTTCCTCCCTTTCTTCCTTGACTCAAGGACAACAGAAGGGTTAAAAACCCTTAAAAACACATCAGAGGTGAGATGTTTCTTTTCTTCCCTACAAACTCCGTCCTGCTCCGCTCACCAAGCAGCAAACGTCACTTCAGGCCTCAAATAGTCCCAAAAAATAAAAAAGCTCTGTCGTCTCTTGGGATCTAGTTATATGTGATTTGTGTTTTTCTTTTTTTAAGTTTTGCATCTTCAGCAGAAAACAATAGCTGGTTAACCCTTAAACAGGCAACATGCACCCAGGAGATACAGACTCTTTAACCTTCGTGTCGTCCTCCCGGGTCAAATTGACCCCTTCTGTTTTGACTGTTCCTTCTTTCCTCCCTTACTTCCTTCTTTTTTTCCAACCCTTCCTTCCTTCCTTCCTTCCTTTCTTCTATCTTTCCTTCCTTCCTTCCTTCCTTCCTTCCTTCCTTCCTTTTTTCCAACCCTTCCTTCCTTCCTTTCTTCTATCCTTCCTTCTTTCCTTCCTTCCTCCCTCCCTTCCTTCCTTCCTTCCTTTTTTCCAACCCTTCCTTCCTTTCTTCTATCTTTCCTTCCTTCCTTTTTTCCAACCCTTCCTTCCTTCCTTTCTTCTATCTATCTTTCCTTCCTTCCTTCCTTCCTTCCTTCCTTTTTTCCAACCCTTCCTTCCTTCCTTTCTTCTATCCTTCCTTCCTTCCTTCCTTCCTTCCTTCCTTCTTCCCTCCTTTCCTTCCTACCTTCTTTCCTTCCTCCCTCCTTTCTTTCCTTCTTCCTTCCTTCTTCCTCCCTTCCTCCCTCCCTTCCTTCCTTCCTTCCTTCCTTCCTTCCTTCCTTCCTTCCTTCCTTTAGGTGCAAATGGAAATTAACTAGTAAGGATTTTTTACATCTAATTTTCCACTCCTGCCTGTTTAAGGTTAAATAACACATTGTTGGTTTTTACTCTTTTCACATCTGAATGATTTAAATGTGAAGTAAATTCTCTCTCTTTGTTTTTGCAGGGTTGATTTCTTTCACTGTGACAAATATCCTTCCTCAGATCTTCGTCTTCACACTGGAAGAGTCGTCTAATTACACTTAATGAGCATATTTGCATCATTAGCTAGCCAATTAGCCACCAGGCTAATTCATCAAAGCAGACAATTTTAATGTTAAACATGGGAGCACTGGAGCCTCCACTAAAGCGAAGGAGGGAGGAAGGAAGGGAAGAAAGGAAAGGAGGGAGGGAGGGAGGAAGAAGGAAGGAAAGGAAGGAAGGGAAGAAAGGAAAGAAGGAAACAAGGAAGGAAGGGAGGGAGGAAAGGAGGGAGGGAGGGAGGAAGAAGGAAGAAAGGGAGGGAAGCAGTAAAGAAAAGAAGGAAGGAAGGAAGGAAGGGAAGGAAAGGAAGGAAGGGAGGGAGGGAGAGAGAAGGAAGGAAAGAAGGAAGGGAGGAAGGAAAGGAAGGGAGGGAGGAAAGGAGGGAGGGGAGGGAGGAAGAAGGAAGGAAAGGGAGGGAAGCAGTAAAGAAAAGAAGGAAGGAAGGAAGGAAGGGAAGGAAAGGAAGGAAGGGAGGGAGGGAGAGAGGAAGGAAGGAAAGAAGGAAGGGAGGAAGGAAAGGAAGAGAGGGAGGAAACTAGCTAGCCAATTAGCCACCAGGCTAATTCATCAAAGCAGACAATTTTAATGTTAAACATGGGAGCACTGGAGCCTCCACTAAGGGAAGGAAGGGAGGAAAGGAAAGAAGGAAGCTCATAATGTCTTTGTAAGTGTGTTGATACATGAGTTTTAGAGAGCTCAACACAGACCTCAGATGAAATGTAATATTTAGAACAATAGTATTCCATTAGCTTTATTTAATATAAAAGTTATAATGTAAGATCATGCCACACTAGTTGATATGGTGTTTTATTGACTATTTACTGTTTTTAAGCAAGTTGAATTATTTTTATGGTTACACCACTTAGACATTTTTACCATAATCCTCTAATATATTCTCTCTATCTCTAAATGGATTAAAAGCAGACATTTGATGCTGGGTCCACAAAAAAAGAATGTGTGCAAGTTATTCATACGTTTATTTTCACATTTTAACCCTTTAAATTTAAACTAAACCTCATCATATACTAACACACACACTCACCCAGACTGTATACTTTGGTGTAACTGTGTATTTCTTTGTGCCAGGTCTTTGCTGCGTTGGGTCGGTGGGTCTGTTCCAGCGTTGTGGTTCAAACTGATAAGGCTGGCTGAGGAAGTACCGTCCCAGCGTCACCGGGCCAGAGAGGAAACAGGGGGTCAGTCCGCCGAGGCTGATAAGAGACGCTCCCTGGCAGATAACCTACTAAAAAACTACAAAACTCTGCCTCCTGCCAACATGGCAAACATTCCCCGTGCTCATCAGGTCCAATCATAACAGAAGTCAGGGAGAGAGAGAGAGAGAGAGAGAGAGAGAGAGAGAGAGAGAGAGAGAGAGAGAGAGAGAGAGAGAGAGAGAGAGAGAGAGAGAGAGAGAGAGAGAGAGAGAGAGAGAGAGAGAGAGAGAGAGAGAGAGAGAGAGAGAGAGAGAGAGAGAGAGAGACAAACAGAGGGAGAGAGAGAGAGAGAGAGAGAGAGAGAGAGAGAGAGAGAGAGAGAGAGAGAGAGACAAACAGAGGGAGAGAGAGAGAGAGAGAGAGAGAGAGACAGACAGACAGACAAACAGAGGGAGAGAGAGAGAGAGAGAGAGAGAGAGAGCGAGAGAGAGAGAGAGAGAGAGAGGAGAAAGAGACACATGAGAGAGAGAGAGAGACAGAGAGAGAGAGAGAGAGTGTGGAACAACAACAAAATAGTAGTCGAATGAGTAATGTGGGTAAAAATATGCAGCTGTGGTACTAAGGGCACACTCACACTAGAGCATGTTTGCCCCCTAAAGTCCGGATTATTTGGCTAGTGTGAGTGCAAGTCACGCATGCCCACTAGGGATTAGTATTTTTGCCGAAAATAAGACATTTTAAAAGAAGCCAATTTCCAGGAATCCCGAGAAATCACTGGTTTTTAAAAGGCAACACTAGCTGAGCCCTGGGTTAGGGTTCGGTCATTTCAAGCAACACTAAATGCAGTGAGGAGACATTATGCATATATATGTTTCCCAATCCGACCATTTTTAGTGTATTATGTTTCCATTATTAAGGCAAAAGAACCATAACGATAGAATTGGTGCTTTTATTTTGAAAAACAAGAAGCGAACATACCCTCGCTGTAGCTAACTTGAAACCAACCGAGGTGTTGATCTGTGACGTTTGTATTTTGGGGTTTTTTTTCAGAAGTTGCATTGCATCTTGGGTAATGTGAGTGTGAGTAGTAGCGTTGCATCTTGGGTAATGTGAGTGTGAGTAGTAGCGTTGCATCTTGGGTAATGTGAGTGTGAGTAGTAGCGTTGCATCTTGGGTAATGTGAGTGTGAGTAGTCAGCTCTTGATGCATACTCTGCATTTCTGGAGAATCTAGTAAACCATCCAGGAACTTCTCACATACTCTAAATCACTACACAGTTGAAACCAGGCGGGGAGTTCTGGTCCTCTGAAATGAGGTCAACGCAGAAGTAACTTAGAGCTGCATTCTATCAAAAGGCCACCAGGGGGCGACCGTCTCTATACAAGTCAATGGAGAATTCACCAACTTCTCACTTGATTTCTAACCTCAGTAAACGTTTTCAAAATGTGTTTATGGTCTCAATCGCTAGTTTAAAGCCTTCTTCAATGCAGTATGATGTTCATTTGGGACATTTTGGCCTCCCTGATTTTATATGTGACGATAAAGCAGGGTATGCATTAGGGCGTGGCTACGTCCTGATTGACAGGTTGATTGCACAATGTCCTCGAGATCCAGCCCTCGCAACCATAGCAACCTCCCCGCTCCGTCCATGGCTCCGCCTCATACCCATATAAGTAGAATCCGTGTTTTTATTTTTCCCAGCATGCACCTGAAATTTTCAAGATGGCCGCTGCCTAGATTAGAAACTATTGGCTTCCGAGCAGCAGTCCACAAACCAATGGGTGACGTCACGGATGTTACGTCCATTTCTTTTTATACAGTCTGTGGTTGAAACACACTACATACTTCAAATGACGTCAGAGTTAGTACGAGTAGTAGGAAAGGATGAGGTTTAGAACAGACCCATACTCTTTATAAAATCACACCCCACCCCCCTTTAACCTACGTGTCGTCCTCCCGGGTCAAATTGACCCCGTCTGTTTCCTTCCTTCCTATGTCTTTCTGTCCTTCCTTCCGTTCCTCTCCTCCCTTCCTTCCCTCTTTCTTCCTCCCCTCTTTCCTCCCTACTACTGTTCTTCCTCCCTTTCATCCTTCCTCCATTCCATCCTTCCATCCTCCTTTCCTTCCATCCGTCCATCTTTCCTCCCTTCCTTCCTTCTTCCTCCCTTTCATCCCTCCTTCCTTCCCCCATTCTTCCTCCCCTCCTTCCTCCCTACTACCCTCCTTCCATCCTTCTTTCTTCCTCCCTTCCATCCTTTCCTCCCTTCTTCCTCCCTTCCTTCCTTCCTTCCTTCCTTCCTTCCTTCCCTCCCTTCCCTCTTTCTTCCTCCCCTCCTTCCTCCCTACTACTGTTCTTCCTCCCTTTCATCCTTCCTCCATTCCATCCTTCCATCCGTCCATCTTTCCTCCCTTCCTTCCTTCTTCCTCCCTTTCATCCTTCCTTCCTTCTTCCTTCCTTCCTTCCCTCTTTCTTCTTCCTCTCCTTCCTCCCTACTACCCTCCTTCCATCCTTCTTTCTTCCTCCCTCCCTTTCATCCTTCCTTCCTTCCCCCGTTCTTCCTCCCCTCCTTCCTCCCTACTACCCTCCTTCCATTCTTCTTTCTTCCTCCCTTCAATCCTTTCCTCCCTTCTTCCTCCCTTTCATCCTTCCTTCCTTCCTTCCTTCCCTCCCTTTCATCCTTCCTTCCTTCCTTCCTTTCC
The DNA here is from genome assembly GCA_021039105.1 of Scomber colias. Classification (NCBI taxonomy): domain Eukaryota; kingdom Metazoa; phylum Chordata; class Actinopteri; order Scombriformes; family Scombridae; genus Scomber; species Scomber colias. Next base: position 11,748 of record JAJDFG010001333.1, read on the forward strand.
TCCCTTCCCTCTTTCTTCCTCCCCTCCTTCCTCCCTACTATCGTCCTTCCATCCTTTCTTTCCTTCTTCCTCCCTTCCTTCCTCCTTTCTTTCCATCTTCCATCCTTCCACCCTTTCCTTCCAGTTTGAACAGACCCAATATGAATCTAAGCATCCTCTCCGTCTCTCTGCAGAGTAATCGCTCATAATCTCAGTCTTGCATCCTCTCTGAGAGTTTTCTCTTCTTTTTTTTTTTGGTGTTGAGCCCAGGAGCTCTCAGCACTGCGTCTGAGACTCATCACTTCTTCCCTCCGAACAGCATAACAGACGACACAGTACAACATGTTGTGCAGGTGAAGCATCATTTTGAGTGATAACGCTCGAGACAGAGCGTGTAAATCAAGTGGAAACACAAAACACTTTGACTTTTATGGAGATTTCAGTGATTCAGTGATTCAGTGTTGCTTCTTTTTTACAGTCAGATCAATAAGTCGACTGTAAGAAGCAGTGTAGGAAGGAAGGAAAGAAGAAATGGAGTAAGGAGGGAGGCAGGGAGGAAGGATGGAAGGAAGGAAGGAAGGAAGCAGTGAAAGAAGGATGGAAGGAAGGAAGGAAAGAAAGGAGTAACGAGGGAGGAAGGAGAGAGGAAGGAAGGAAGTAAGGAGAGAAGGAAGGAAGGAATGAAAACAGGAAGGGAGGAGCTTAGGAATGAAGGAAGGAAATGAGTAAGGAAGGAAGGAAGGAAAGCATGAAGGGAGGAAAAGAGGGAGGAAG
>JAJDFG010001333.1:17500-38608 GCA_021039105.1 Scomber colias
GGAGTGAGGGGAAGCCCAGCAAAGGAGAAGACCTCCCTCTCCTTCTTTCCTCCCCATTACCTTCCTTCTTTCCTCTGTCCTTTTTTCCTTCCTTCCTCCCTCCCTCCCTCCCTCCTAAAGAAGGAATGATCCTTCTCCTTTCCTTTCCTCCCTTCCTCCCACCCTCCCTCTTACCTTCCTCCCTCCTTTCCTTCCTTTTTCCTCCCTTCTTTCCTTTCCTCCCTCCCTCCCTTCCTTCCTTCTTCCTTCCTTCCTTCCTTCCTTCCTTCCTTCCTTCCTTCCTTCCTTCCTTCCTTCTTTCCTTCCTTCTCCTTTTGGGTTTTTTATTTTTTTCACAACCATTATTAAATCTGAACCTCAACATTTCTCAACTATTTGTCTCCTTTCTCCTTTTTTCCTTTCTTTTTTTTTCTATTTCTCCATTTCTCCATTTCAGTCAGATAATCTCATAATAATATATTCTGTTATGGCAAATACGACCGGCCTTGGCATAATGGTTCTGTTTAAACCAATCAGGGAGGGGCCATGCAGCTCGTGTTGGCGGAGAGCCGTCAGAATAAAAGTGTCTCCCTTGTTGAGCATGTGCAACGTATTAGATGATGGAATACATGTTATAACGTCTGGAGGATCGTAGAGAGGATGATTAAGGCTGGAGAACATTATGGGTACATTTTCAGCTTCCAGTGCAGCAGTGGTGGCCGCGTGCCACTTAATAGCACTTATATATACACACACACACACACACACGCACACACACACACACACACACGCACACACACACACACACACACACACACACGCACACACACGCACCTTCCTTCTTTCCTCTGTCCTTCCTCCCTCCCTCCCTCCTACCTTTCATCCTTCCTTTCCTCCCTCCTTTCCTTCCTTCCTCGCTCCCTTCCTCTCTCCCTTCCTTCATTCCTACTTCCTTCCTTCCTTCCTTCTCTCTTTCTTTCCTCCCCATTACCTTCCTTCTTTCCTCTGTCCTCCCTCCCTCCCTTCCTTTCCCCGTCTTTCCTCCCTCCTTTCCTTCCTTCATCATCCCTTCTTTCCTTCAGTCTTCCTTCCTTCCTCCCTCCTTTCCTTCTTCCTTCTTTCCTTCCTTCCTCCTTTCCTTCCTTCCTTCCTTTCTTGACTTGAAGGCTGGAGAACATTATGGGTACATTTTCAGCTTCCAGTGCAGCAGTGGTGGCCGCTTGCCACTTAATAGCACTTATGCACACACACACACACACACACACACACACACACGCACTCACACACACACGCACTCACACACACACACACACACACACACACACACAGGCATAAGTGATGGATTAGAAAACAACCCAATTACAGTATGAGCACACTGTTGGGTCAGGAGGAACGGGGCTGAGCTGCAGAGGTTTACAGTTATATTTATGTAAACTCAACTTTTATTTTTTTTTCTTCGATACGTTCAATATCATTCACAGTAACACAATATGACCGGTCGCACGGGGGAAAAAAAGATTCCTGGATTTATTAATGTATTATAAAACTAAACATACGCCCAAACCTGCACTTTATTAGGAACACCTGTGCAGTTTAATGCAGTCTGAAAAACACAAAGGCTCTGCTATGAAGTCGACTCTCATGAAGCTTTATAGTCTCAGTTCTTTGTTGGCATCATTAGAAAAGTGATAATTTAACTTTATGATTATTATTATTAACCCACCTGGTGTCCTCCAGTGAAGGAGGAAGGAAGGGAGAAGGAAGGAAAGATGGATGAAGGAAGGAAGGAAAGGAAGCCCAGCAATGCCCAGCTTTCTTTCCTCCCCATTACCTTCCTTCTTTTCTCTGTCCTTCCTCCCTTCCTCTTTTCCTCCCTCCCTCCCTCCTACCATCCTTCCTTCCTTCTCTCCCTTCCTTCCTTCCTCCCTCCTTTCCTTTCTTTCCTCCCTTCCTTCCTTCCTCCCTCCTTTCCTTCCTTCTCCCTTCCTTTCCTTCCTTCTTCCTCGCTCCCTTCCTCTCTCCCTTCCTTCATTCCTACTTCCTTCCTTCTTTCCTTCTCTCATTCTTTCCTCCCCATTACCTTCCTTCTTTCCTCTGTCCTTCCTTCCTCCCTCCCTCCTACCTTCCTTCTTTTCCTCCCTTCCTTCCTCCCTCCTTTCCTTCCATCTTCCTTCCTTTCCTTCCGTCTTCCTTCCTCCTTCCTTCTTTTCCTTCCTTCTTCCTCCCCCCCTTCCTCTCTCCCTTCCTTCATTCCTCCTTCCTTCCTCCCTTCCTTCCTTCCTCCCTCCCTCCTTCCCTCCTTCTTTCCTTCCCTCCTTCTTTTCCTTCCTTCTTCCTCCCCCCCTTCCTCTCTCCCTTCCTTCATTCCTCCTTCCTTCCTCCCTTCCTTCCTCCCTCCTTCCCTCCTTCTTTCATTCCCTCCTTCTTTCCTTCCTTCCTACCTTCCTCCCTTCCTTTCCTCCCTAGATAGAAGATAGTGAATACATCATTTTTGGAGCTTCACCACAGGCACAAAATGATTCATCTCACTATCAGATGTTCCTTTATTTTATCAGATAACATTTGGAAAGTCGGGTTAATATTGAGGTGAGTGGACAGTTGCTCTGGGCCTCTAATATCGCTGCAGATTGGTTTACATTGGAGTTAGTTGAAAGCCTGGTCGGCCTCATACAGACACTAAAGGGCACCTTGTTTATCATTATTAGATGCTGAAGGGTGGGACAAAGCATCAATATTTGATGGCCTGGTAATGAGAACAGGTTGGTGTTTATCTGGTGAAATATATCAACAGGATTTAATAATTTGGAACGGCTGAAGCTTCATAATAGCTTCAAATAAATGTGTTTTTGCACAGAAGGAGGAGGACTGTTGATTTTGGTTGTGGGGGGGCACTGATCTAATATTCAGTGTTGGTATCGGTCCAATAGTGGCAAAAACCACTGGATCAGATATCATAGAAGAAGGAAAAAAAAGTATAATCTAATAGATTAAACTATCATGTAAATGCTTAACCCTCCTGTTGTCCTTGAGTCAAGGAAGGAAGGGAGGAAGACGGAAGGAAGGAAAGGAGGGATGAAAGAAGTAAGGGAGGAAGAAGGAAGGAAGGGAAGGTGGGAGGGAGGAAGAAAGGAAGCGAGGAAGGAAGAAGGAAGGAAAGGAGGGAGGAAGGAAGGAAAAGCGAGAGGAAGGAAGGACGGAAAAGAGGGAGAAAGGAAGGAGGAAAGGAAGGAAGGAAGGAAGGAAAGAAGGAAGGTAGGAGGGAGGAAGAATGAAGGAAAGGAGGGAGGAAGGAAGGGAGGGAGGAAGAAGGATCAAGGGAGGAAGAAGGAAGGAAAGGAGGAAGGAAGGGAGGAAGAAGGAAGGAAAGGAGGAAGAAGGAAAGAAAGGAGGGATGGAAGAAGGAAGGAAAGGAGGAAGGAAGGAAGGGAGGAAGAATGAAGGAGGGAGGGAGAAAGGAAAAGAGGAAGGAAGGAAAGAAGGACAGAGGAAGGGCGGAAGGTAGGGGGAGGAAGGAAGGACAGAAGCAAGGAAGAAATGGGGATGGAGGAAGGAAAGAAAGAGAGAAGGAAGGGAGGAAAGAAGGAACAGTCAAAACAGACTGGTCAATTTGACCCGGGACGATGACACAAATTTATACAGTCGACTATAACCAAGAAGGAAAAGTGTGCCACAACAACAAACATCGCTGGAAACACTTTAGAAGCAGATAAACTTCCTCCAGACAGCAACAAATGATATGCCTCTTGAAAATGTGGGTTTTTTATTCTTAATCGAACATTTGGATGCTCGCTATATATATATATATACACACGTTGCCAAAACCAGCATCTCATCTCAGAAATGACTATCCTTAAAAACAAGTAGAAGCAAGTGTGCCATTTCATTTCTTGAAGCTTGGAAGATGCTGGCGATGCTGGCTGGCTGGCTGGCTTCCTTACTTCCTTCCATTCCTCTTTCCTCCGTCCTTCATTCCTTCCTTTCCTTCCTCCTATACTTCCTTTCCTTCCTTCCTATCTCCCTCTTTCCTTCCTTCTTTCCCTCCTTCCTCCTTCATTTCCGTCCTCGCTTCCTCCCTCCTTTCCTTCCTTATTCCTTCCCACCTTCCTCCTCCCTCCTTTCATTCCTTATTCCTTCCCGCCTTCCTCCCTCCTTTCCTTCCTCCCTCCTTTTCTTCCTTCCCTCTTTCCTTCCTTCCTTCCTTCCTTCCTTCCTTCCTTCCTTCCTCCTTTTCTTCCTTCCTTCTTCCTTCCTTCCTCCCTCCTTTCCTTCCTTCCTCTTCCCCCTCTTCTTTCCTCGACTCGAGGACAACAGGAGGGAAGCAAGTGTGCAATTTCATTTCTTGAATCTTGGAAGATGCTGGCGTGGTTTTAGATTCACGACTGACATCTGGAGCTCAGACGTGGCTCTAATGTCTTCACTGAGTCTGACAGCGCAGTGGATTTTACTCTACGCTGCAACCTAAGCAGTTCGGTGGCTCGCTTACAGAAGACCCCATCGCTACGGCAACTCGGGAGATGTTAAAACCATGAAAGATTGAGAAGAGAAAAGTCCTTTTATTACATTATTGTCATTTTTTAAGAGACAATGCCAGTAATAAAAGCAATGGATTGCCTTGGAGTTGCCAGGTTGGGATGCTTCCCAGCAACTTATTGTGAACGAGGGACCGCTATCATCCACAGTGGAGTGAAAGTGATGCACTGGCTTTAGGCATAAAGCAGAAAAACTGGGGGTCACTTAAAGCAATTCGCCACTTGTGCATTCATGTTTGGAGGACGTTCAATTGGAGCTGAATATGCTGCAACCAGGTGTACGAATGAGGTGGAACAGCAGGTCTTACATGATTCAGAGCCTCACTGCACTGAAATGAGGCCTGTGTGGAAATATAGTAGTGTAAGAACCTGCCAGCTTCCTTCCTTCCTTCCTTCCTTCCTGCCTTCTGTCTGTCCTTCCTTTCCATCCTCTCCTCCCTCCTCATACTTCCTTCTTTCCTTTCCTTTCCTCCCTCCTATACTTCCTTTTTCCTTCCTCCCTTCCTTCCTTCCTCCCTCCTTTCCTACCTTCTACCTTCCTTCCTCCTTCCTTCCTCCCTTCCATCCTTCCATCCTCCCTTCCTTATTTACTTTCCTCCCTTCCTTCCTCCCTTCCATCCTTCCTTGTTTCCTTTCGTCCCTCCCTTCCTTCCTCCCTCCCTCCTTTCCTTCCTCCTATACTTCCTTTTTCCTTCCTCCCTTCTTTCCTTCCTTCCTTCTTTCCTTCCATCTGTCCTTCATTCCTTCTGTCCTTCCTTCCATCTGTCCTTCCTCCTTTCCTTCCTGTCTCCCTCACTTCCATTCCTTCCTTTCCTTCCTCCTATACTTCTTTTTTCCTACCTCTCTTCCTTCCTTCCTCCCTCCTTTCCTTCCTTCTTCCTTCCTTCCTTCCTCCCTTAATTCCTCCCTTCCTTCCTTCCTTCCTCCCTTCCTCCTTTCCTTCCTTCGTCCTTCCTTCCTTGACTCGAGGACAACAGGAGGGTTACAGCAGTGGAACAGCAGGTCTTACATGATTCAGAGCCTCGCTGCACTGAAATGAGGCCTGTGTGGAAATATAGTAGAGTAAGAACCTGCCAGCTTCCTTCCTTCCTTCCTTCCTTCCGTCTGTCCTTCCTTCGTCCCTCCCTTCCATTCCTTTCCTGCCTTCCTTCCGTCTGTCCTTCCTTCCTCCCTCCCTTCCATTCCTTCCTTTCCTTCCTCATACTTCCTTCTTTCCTTTCCTTCCTCCTATACTTCCTTTTTCCTTCCTCCCTTTCTTCCTTCCTCCATCCTTTCCTACCTTCTTCCTTCCTTCCTCCCTTCCATCCTTCCTTCCTCCCTCCTTTCCTACCTTCTTCCTTCCTTCCTCCCTCCCTCCTTTCCTTCCTTCCTTCTTCTTCCCTCCCTTCCATCCTCCCTTTCTTCTTTACTTTCCTCCCTTCCTTCCTTCCTCCCTTCCTTCCTCCCTTCCTTCTTTCCTTTCCTCCCTCCCTCCTTTCCTTCCTTCGTCCTTCCTTCCTTGACTCGAGGACAACAGGAGGGTTACAGCAGTGGAACAGCAGGTCTTACATGATTCAGAGCCTCGCTGCACTGAAATGAGGCCTGTGTGGAAATATAGTAGAGTAAGAACCTGCCAGCTACAATCACTGCAAACCAGCGGGGGGTCCTGGAAAAACCCGTCACAGCTCCAGCACCCTTTTTTTTTGAGGAGTTGACAAGGGAAAGGTAAGCTCTTCATCTGCTGCTGGTGTCATCCTCCATTGTCGATGTCCTTTAAATACGTTCTAACTCGAGGAAAGGAAAGGAGGTCAATGAGGGAATTAAAACCATGAAAGAGAGAGAGAGAGAGAGAGAGAGAGAGAGAGAGAGAGAGAGAGAGAGAGAGAGAGAGAGAAGGTATGAGAGATTTACAATCCCACACCTGTCAGAGTGTGTAGACTTTGTACTTTTACACATCTGGATGGCAGTATTTCATACAAAGCTGCAGCCTTCAAAAAAACCCAAAACCCGGGATAAATCACTTGATATCAAGGGTAGGCTAATTTTAAATTTGAAACGTTACATATGTGTAAAGTATTTCTCCAGACATGCAAAAGGATGCTTTAATGATGGAGGTATAAGGAGATGGAGGAAGAGTTAAGGAGCTTTGCAGAGAATCTGAATCAGCAGCAAAGACTTTACAGATGGCATTAAATAGGTCATAAATGTATTTTCTAAAAAAGGTGTAAAAAGCATTTCAACCATTTAGATTTGAATTGTGGAGCTAGGCTTCACAAACTGTGTTTCAACATTTCTGTGTTCAGGATTTAGTGATTAGCATAAACCCGCCCCTGCTGCTGTAGAGGTAGAAATACATTCAGCACACACTACTACTACTACTACAGTCTACAGTTAGCCAGTTAGCGGAGTTAGCCGCTCAGCTAGCCGCCAAGCTAGCAGCCGAGTTAACCGCCGAGCTAGCTGCTGAGTTATCCGCTGAGCTAGCAGCTGAGTTAGCAGCAGAAAGCTCTCAGACGTAGCGTCCATGTTTCTGGTAGAGGTGGTGACTTTGATTGACAGGTGACACTTGGTAGGGGGCGGGGCTTCAGCGTTTGGGAGCAGAGAAAGAGGCTGATTTTTACACAACTTTGAAGCCTAATTTCATATGTTTGGCGATTTTTTTAATCATTCAAATTTGGCAGGGTGGTTAACAACACACTTTTCTGTGGTATGTCAAACTCAGAACACATATTTATTCTTACTGTACACGGACTTTAAGAGACATACAAAAAGATGATCCAATGGTTTTTGTAGCAGGTAGAGCTGCAGTACAGTATGTCATCATCTCAGGGGGAAAACATGAACCAAATATTTTAGTTTACATTGCAATTAACTTTTCATACTGGAGCTGTTTTCATTGTGATGTTTAGTTCCCTGATAGTTTCACATTAGGGAACAGCTGACCTACAGATGATTGACTGAACCACAAAAATAGGAACAAGCCCATCCCTATATATATACCCTGCTTATGACCCTCTTTACTAAAATCCTTGGGGCGATAGCATAGATCTTCTGGGTGTCCTTCATGCTGAGCTGAGTAGATTTCTTCAGTAGAGGGATGATGAGTGTTGCCCCCACACATCTCACAGCATCTTCTCCCTCATCAGCTATTACTCTGAGCCTCTCTGCAGCAGTAATAGTGTAGTATGGGTGGGCACAGAGACCATCAGGTGGGCCTAACCAGTCCGAGACCAGCCATAGTTAATAGCTTCTGAGATGCATAAGCAAAACACAGCAAAATAGGCCATTACAAGCATACTGGCCTGAATGCAGCGCAGTTTATAGATCATCAGAGGTAATGTTACAGGCACCGAGGCGAACGTTAACAACATCGTATAGCCTGGCACTGTGGCCACATACACACACACACACACACATGCATGCACACACACACACACACACACACAGAGAGAGAGAAAGAGAGAGCTGACAGACGCAACAGCATCATTAATCAAGTGTATGGATCGAGGTACACCAGCACCAACATGCTCACTGACTCTAAAAATGACACTTTAACATAGCCTGCCATGGTGGCCACATAAACCACACACACACACACACACACACACACACACACACACACACACACACACACACACATTCATACATATGGCAACATCAGCATGAAATCCAATATTGAAAAGAAGCAATTGGCTACAACAGTCAGACAGAAATTATAAATGAGCTTATACTTTTGATGATTGCAGCAGAAGATGACGGGGTTCGGTGCAGAACACTGAAATTATTTCATACTTTCAAAGCAGAGCAGGGACAAAGAGTTCAGCCTGGATGTCATCATTGATGCCCTGATGCCATTTAAAAAAAAAAAAAGTATTATATAATAAGATTAAGAGTCTTTTAACCCTTAAACAGACCTTACTAGTTATGTCATTTGCACCTAAAGTAAGGAAGGAATGAAGGAAAGAAGGAAGGAAGGAAAGGACGGAAGAAGGAAGGAAAGGAGGAAGGAAGGGAAGCAAGGGAGGAGGAAGGAAGGAAAGGAAGGAGGGAGGAAGGAAGGAAGGGAGGAAGGAAAAGAGGGAAGAAGGAAGGAAAGGAGGGAGGAAGGGAAGGAAGGGAGGAAGAAGGAAGGAAAGGAAGGAGGGAGGAAGGAAAGAAAGGAGAGAAGAAGGAAAGGAAGGAAGGAGGGAGGAAGGAAGGAAAGGAAGGTAGGAAGGAAAGGAGGGAGGAAGGAAGGAAGGACAGATGAAGGAAGGAAGAAAGGACAGAAGGAGGGAACATTTACCCTAACATCTGAACTTAGATCTGAGGAAGGAAGGAAGGAAGGAAGGAAGGAAGGAAGGAAGGACGGACAGAGGAAGGAAGGAAGGAAGGAAGGAAGGAAGGAAGGCAGGAAGGAAGGCAGGAAGGAAGGAAGGAACGAAGGAAGGACAAAGGAAGGACCCGGGAGGACAACAGGAAGGTTAAAGAGTCTGTATCTCCTGGTGCACGTTGTCTGTTTAAGGGTTAACATTAGAGTTTGTTGCTGCTGGTGATGAGGGAAAGGGCTGAATTAGCATCTATGTATATGTGCTGTTACTGCATGGCTTGGCTTTAACTGAGGAGAAACTAATGCAGGAGGAAGTCTCTGGGTTGAGAATCAATGTGAAATAATATATAATTTTCTTTCCTCCCAACACTGATTTCTCTATAATACCCTCTTCTTACATGAATCAGTGACAAATAAGGGTTAGCAAGATGAGCAATTCAAACATATCTTTAAAAAAAATAGTTTTAACCCTTTATTGGGCAAATAATTATATTTGGTAACTTCTGTAAATATCCCAAAATATCCTTCCTTCCTTCCTTCTTTTCTTCCTTCCTTTCCTTCCTCCCTGCCTTCTTTCTTCCCTTCCTCTTTTCCTTTCTCCCTCCCTCGTTCCTTATTTCCTCCGTCCTTCCTTCCTTTCCTTCCTTCCATCTGTCCTTCCTCCCTCCCTCCTTCTCTCCTCCCTTCCTTCTTTCCTTCCTCCATCCTTCCTTCCTTTCCTTCCTCCCTCCCTCCTTCCCTTCCTTCCTTTCTTCCATCCTTCCTTCCTTCCTTCCTGCCTTCCTTCCTTCCTCCCTTCCTTCCTTCCTTCCTTCCTCCCTTCCTTCCTTCCTCCCTCCCTTCCTTTCAATGGGTGTCCTATAAAGGGTTAAAAGCAGCATCAGGTTTGTTAAAATGTACATTTAGTATTTTTGTTGGTTTTATTTTGAAATTTGAAATGACATTTGCACCATTTTATACCAAAAGTAAGACTGAATACTCCTGAAAATGTCAAATGGTGTAACCACAAACAATGTAAATGTATCCTGATCTCCATGGTTACCCAGATGAAATGTAATATTTAGAACAATAGTATTCCATTAGCTTTATTTAATATAAAAGTTATAATGTAAGATCATGCCTAACTAGTTGATATGGTGTTTTATTGACTATTTACTGTTTTTAAGCAAGTTGAATTATTTGGTACAAAGTTTATATGGTTACACCACTTAGACATTTTTACCATAATCCTCTAATATGTTCTCTCTAAATGGATTAAAAGCAGAAATTTGATGCTGAGTCCACAAAAAAAGGATGTGTGCAAGTTATTCATACGTTTATTTTCACATTTTAACCCTTTAAATTTAAACTAAACCATTAAAATAACATCATTGTGACAGACCATACAGCTCTCCTCATTTAAATCATCCATTATACATTTACCACTTGATCCGTTGCAGCGGAAAGCAAAGGCCGACAGTGACCTCTGCTTATAGGTGCTCGTGTCTTAGCTCCTGTCTGCTAATGAATGCAAACGATGCCATGTGTCAGCCTATTAGCAGGAAGCCATTTTTTACAGTGCAGCAGCAGCAGCTCTGTGCAAACACACTCACCCTCTCCGCTGTTTGTTCACGTCCTGTTTTCCTAATGAAGAGGAGCTCATTAATAAAACTCTAACATGTTCAGCTCGGCCTCTCTCTCTCTCTCTCTCTCTCTCTCTCTGTGCCGCTCGCTCTCTCATTATTATTATATGTTGTCTTTTCAGTCGAGGGGGTAAACACGGTTAAACTGCTTTGACCCTATTGTGTAGGGATGTGACGATACACTCAGCTCACGAGACGAGATTTTAACTCTATTTTTAAGAAAATGTCAATGAGGAAATACATGACTGTTCTTTTATTTGAAATTCACAAAATGGAAATTGAATTGAAATGTTTTAACTGTTTTAAGTCCGCTGAAGCCCCGCCCCCTACCAAGTGTCACCTGTCAATCAAAGTCACCACCTCTACCCGAAACATGGACGCTACATCTGAGAGCTTTCTGCCGCTAACTCAGCTGCTAGCTCGGCGGCTAACTCAGCTGCTAGCTCGGTGGCTAACTCAGCGGCTAGCTTGGTAGCTAAGTCGGCGGTTAACTCGGCTGCTAACTTGCGGCTAACTCGGTGGTTAGCTCGGCGGCTAACTCAGCTAACTGGGTAACTGTAGACTGTAGTAGTAGTAGTGTGTGCTGAATGTATTTATACCTCTACAGCAGCAGGGGCGGGTTTATGCTAATCACTAAATCCTGAACACAGAAATGTTGAAACACAGTTTGTGAAGCCTAGCTCCACAATTCAAATCTAAATGGTTGAAATGCTTTTTACACATTTTTTAGAAATACATTTATGACCTATTTAATGTGTTTAGAAGAAAATGTCTGAATTCACTTTATATGGTCTTTAATTATAGCTTTGTCCCTACTATTGTGTCCTCTTGGAAACACTCTTTACCTGCCAACACCTTTTTTTTTTTTAACTCCCTCCTTACATTGCTTCACCTCGCCCCTCATGTCAATCTGATATTCGAATGAACCCCCTTAAAAACAAATCTATCAACTCCGTGAGCGTCAGACGAATATTACTTGTCAAAGATTCCCCTCCATGTGCCCTGTAATCAGTCTGCAGAGAGGGAACGAGATGGAAAACGCCTCTCTCTCTCTCTCTCTCTCTCTCTCTTTTTCCCCCCTCTCCATCTTCTTCTCCGCCGTTGTCTCCGAGATCTGGGTAAAAGCAGGCAGTGATAGATTGGGGGTTGTCATTTCCTAAGAGGAGCCCTGGCTTTGCATATTACCCCTTTTCTCCATCACTCTAATGAAAACACTGGAGAGAGATACCTGGTCCGCAATTGATATCCAACCCCAGAGCACTGTGATATCTTTATCCATCACGTAGCCTCCTTTTTTTTTTTTTTGCCCGGGCCATAAATGCGTTTCATGTCGGCTGCACATCTCAAGCCTGCTCCCAGTGCATATGGTAGAAATATGCTAAATAAAACCTCATTGTCCTTCCAGGGAAAATACCTCATAGGGGTTGAAGTGGGATAGTGAAATATTACAGGAATACCATAGAAAGCGCTATATATATAAATATATATATATATATACATGCTGTTTATGGTCAAGGACTTTAGTATACAATGCGGGTGTAATGACGTGATATAAAGTTGCTGCCTGTAAATTAGGTTTAATAAAACGTGGCCATGGTAAGTTCAAGGTGGTAATCATAGCGTTCTTGGTAAAGGTTGTCAATTCCTGCAGCACACGGCACACGCATAACCTTTTAAACTGATTGCGGACAAAAATACGCTTTAAATTTGAGCACTAATGAGAAAATTAGCCTCTGGGTAAATATTAATTTGTTGTTGGTCAGCTGTTAATGAATATTAGGCTGCAGGGAATTTTTTTTTTTCTTTTTCTCCATGCTGAACCATAGAAAGGCCTTCCTCTCTGTGTCTAATTCAGCTTGTAAAATCCCAAATGTTGTGTGTCCAATCTTCTGGGTTTGTGACAGTGACTTTAACACTTTGCCTGTTAATGCCTTCGTCTTTTTTTTTTTTTTTAGGCCTCGGGGAAAGTCGAGGAGTGTCCACCCCCCCCTCCTCCTCCTCTTCTTCCTCCTCTCCACCAGCATCTCTTTGTCTCCTCATTTTTCCATCCTCACAATGAAACTTCAGAGCTTTAAAGAGCCGAGGCCCAGACAACGGATGAGCGACTTTTTCACTCCCCTGCTGCCTGTATTCTTCTGTGACTCGTGCTACTGCCAGATTCTGTTTCCATTCACTCTGAGAGACGGTTTTATTGCAGGATCTAAGAATATCACCTTAACCAAGGTCAGATGTTTGTATAATCTATAAAGCAGCTTTTATGAAGAATTTTCCATAAAATAACAATACCTATACAAAAGTAATCCCTATTAATTATCACTTATGACCCTTTAGGAGTGTGTGGTAATGTTTGGGATTCCTGGGTGTAAACCTTTGGGCCAGTCAGTGTGTAGCCTCCATCCAATAACATTGTGCAGGATGTGTGGTCAGTATTCATAAGATATAGCGCCCAGGTTGCATCACTGTCTCTCTCCTTTCTTTCTGCTCCGCTCTGCTCTCTTTCTACATGAACTAGTTCAAAGTTCACTTCACAAATTTTTAAAATGAACTAGTTCATAGTTCTTATTTTTTTCAATATGTTGCTGCGAGCTATTATTTTTCAAAATGATTGCCACAGCTCATATAGAACCACAGACAGCAATTATTTTATCAGTTTTTAACACTGAAACTAGGCGTCAGATTTCTAAATAGCTTTAAATAATCATAGGAAGATACTGTATTAATGGTGGAGGCAGAGTCTGAGGTAGTGCTGCTCATAGACAGATATACATGGGTTAGGGTTAGTATGTCTATGATAGTGCTGCTCATATATACATGGGTTAGGGTTAGTATATATGTCTATGGTAGTGCTGCTCATATATACATGGGTTAGGGTTAGTGTATATGTCTATGGTAGTGCTGCTCATATATACATGGGTTAGGGTTAGTGTATATGTCTATGGTAGTACTGCTCATATATACATGGGTTAGGGTTAGTATATATGTCTATGGTAGTGCTGCTCATATATACATGGGTTAGGGTTAGTATATATGTCTATGGTAGTGCTGCTCATATATACATGGGTTAGGGTTAGTATATGTGTCTATGGTAGTGCTGCTCATAGACACATATACATGGGTTAGAGTTAGTATATATGTCTATGGTAGTGCTGCTCATATATACATGGGTTAGAGTTAGTATATATGTCTATGGTAGTGCTGCTCATAGACACATATACATGGGTTAGAGTTAGTATATATGTCTATGGTAGTGCTGCTCATATATACATGGGTTAGGGTTAGTATATATGTCTATGGTAGTGCTGCTCATAGACACATATACATGGGTTAGGGTTAGTATATATGTCTATGGTAGTGCTGCTCAATACACGTGGGTTAGGTTGTGGTGGCTGCTATTGCCAGATTCATAGACATATATAGCCTACGTATATATGTGTATATATGTCTATGGTCAGATTGGCTATGAGATTCAGCAGATAAATATGTGGCTCGGATATATATCATAGACTGTAAAAAGAATATATAAAGATATATATATATCTCCTGTCTATATATATATATATATATATATATATATATATATATACACACAGTCTATGCTAGCGGCAAGCCAACACAACAATGCCCCAGCCAATCAGAGACAGGGAGCCTTCATGCGCGTTCACGGTCAGGGTCAGGCAGAGGGGGAGGGGAGGTTACGTAGTGACGTAGTGACGCAGTAGGCGCGAGAAACGTCTGTTAGGACCGTTGGGACTGTCACAAACACAGTGGAGAAGGAGAGGTGACCAAGAAACATCCAGAGAGGAGAAAGTTAGAAGAATATTTAATATGAAAGAAGGACTTTATCCAGACAAGGAGCCGCGAACACATCAGTGTGGTTTTATAACGTTGGAGGGACCAACGGAGACCGGCGGAGGGACCAACGGAGACCCCGCAGAGGGACTGACGGAGGACCGGAGAGTGAAGGCGGACGCTGATCTGCTGAACAGGTGAGTAACATCAGCTCTGCTTCACATAAACTGTAACGTTACCTGCTGACATTCAGCTCACTGTCTCGTTAGCTATGATGATGTTGTTGTGATGCTAGCTGTAAAGTAGCAGAGTTGTTACTACAGCTGTTTGACGCTCTGCACGTTAGCTTAGCAGCTCGCAGCTAACGTTAGCAGCATGCTAACGTAACCTACAACATAGCTGCTTTAGGCTATCTTGAAGGCCTGTTTACGGTGTGTTTTAGCGGGGTTTGCTATGGAAATCTGGCACTCTGTTGAACGAGGTTTAACTGTGAGAGAGTACCGTACGTTCAGTTCACGTTAAAACTGGGCACAACACTGGCTCTCTGTGTCTGTGTGATGGATGTATAAAGAGCAGCAGGTCTGCATTCACACTAAATCTGGCAATGCAGCACCTTCCTGCAGGTTTATGCAGATGGTTGAAAGTGTTTATTTGTGCTTTAGAAAATAACTGCCATGAAACACTTGAAAAATATAGTTTTATTTATCTGTTTAATGTCTTTGTTGTTGCCAGCGCTGCTCGCTCACTTCATTAACTCGCTCAGGAAGAGAGGCCAGCTAGAAATGCTGCACATTTGTACCTTTGTCTGCATAGTGTACCTTAATATCTCATACCTAATATTGTGTGTTATGCAGTTGTGTGTGTTAGTGTGTGTGTGTGCATGGTTTAAAAAGAGTGAATTGTAATATCATGGAAGCTTAAGTACGTAACAATAAACTCAATAATACTCACTTACATTCAGTTCATTGTACAGCAGCTTTTAGATGAGATGTCAAAATGCCCTGGCAGTGAAATCCACAAGTATAATACTGCTTCTATCTAATTGCATAAAGGTTGAATGAAGCAGACAGGCTGTACTTTGAGACCACACAAGGAAGGTCAAGTGCCAAATTCAATCTTCTTTTTTGCAGTATTTTTATTTACTTGCACACACATTCCTCTCCTTTGACTTCACTCAGTTTGCTCTGTTTCCTTTCATAAGTCGGGCTATTGTTTTACTCTTTTCATGATAATTATCTGGGTCATTGTAATCGTCTGGTCCCCAAAGAGTAGATTGAGCATTATGCAGAATGGCAGGCCGTGTATTACAGTATGCATGGTCACAATGATGTAATTGTGGTAGAATGGTTGCTTGTGTTAGTATTGTATGAGGCTGTGTGTTAATTATAATGTCAAACAATGACAGAGCTGGTTAAATCAGGAGAACATAGACTTCCTGTTACATTCTTAAGGATCATTTGACACAATAGATCCTGAACACTGGCATAAGTTTAGTTTCAAAAGTACATTGGAGTATACAATAGTTTGCTCCAATACTTTTCTGCAGGTTCCACACAAAGAGCAACACCTGTTAATGTAAAAACAGCTTTAAATAAAATATCATGATTTCAAGTCAGCAGTGTCCATAGAAAGCCTGAGAAGCATTAACACAAAGGTACACAGTCTGGAGCTTCCTCACACTTACTTTCTCTCCTGCTTGAATTGGTTGGTTTTATATATTTTAACTTTTAACACACTCCAGCAGGTTCAGTAGAGGTCCCCAACTTTTGGGCAGTAGTAGTTGTGAGTTGTTCCTAAATGCTCAACTTCAACTGAAGAAGGACTGCTTTAAAAGTGTTGTGTGCTGACCCTGGTAAAGGCCAATGGCATAAAAAAAAGAAGTGTACAGTACCTCTCTTTATACTTGTAGTTTTACCTTCACGATATCCTGCCTCGTCATGATCTGTAAAGAGATCGGTTATATAAACACTCTCAAATATAATTTTCACAAGCTATTTGAAAAACTTTTTTAGCTCCCGTCCTTTCACACAGCTCAACTCTGCTGCACTTCTTCTAATAGCGGGCCAATCGGCAATAACCTTTGATATCAATTTCCTCCTGAACGAGTATGTGGAGCCACTGTAATAGCGCCACGACCCACCTTTTGAATCCAGAACCAGACTGTAAAAGAAACAGATTGGATATAGTGCTGTGTTTATTTAGCTTTATGATGATATATATTGTGTCGGTTAGATGTTTGCAGTAACACTATGGGATTAGTGCAGGCATGTATGCAACTCACAGCCGTGCATTAACACAGGGGTGTCAAACATGCGGCCCGCGGGCCAGAACCGGCCCACCCAGGGGTCCAATTCGGCCCACTTTCCTTCCTGTGTTCTTTTTCTACCTTCCATCTGTCCTTTCATCCTTCTGTCCTTCCTTCCTTCCTTTCTTTCATCTGTCTTTCCTACCTTTCTTTCCTCCTTCCTTTTGCCTGTCTTTCCTTCCTTCCTTCCTTCCTTCCTTTTATCTTTTCTTTGTTCCTTCCTTTCTTTCTTCCATCTGTCCTTCCTCCCCTTCTTCCTTCCTTCCGTCTGTCCTTCTTCCCTTCCTTTCTTCCTTCTGTCCTTCCTTCCTTCCATCCGTCCTTCCTTCCTTCATTGCTACCTTTCTTCCTTCCTTCCTTCCCTCCATCTTTTTAATAATCCGGCCCACATGGGATCAAATTGGGCTTTATGTGGCCCTTGAATGAAAATGAGTTTGACACCTCTGGTATACAGGCTTAATGGAGTCAATACAGACACTCCCATCCACATACTGTAAAAATATAATATATGCATGAATATGAACAATGCACTACACATTGACTTCAAGCGTCTGGGTCAATAAGGAGAGTTGCTGAAATGACAGGCTATAGTGGAAAAAGGTAAATGTAATTTTCATAATCTCCGGTATCAGCCAACGATGGCATAATAGTGTGCACTTTCTCCTCCTCCTCCGACGCTGTTCATTTTCATACCACCCACCGCCACCACCACCACCACCACCACCACCACCACCACCACCGAAGGGCCAAAGGTACACAAACAAAGAGGCACAGAAGCAGGTCTGAATCAGCACTGACGGTCAAAACAAATGAGTGGGATAAATGGAGCAGCTGTTTTCTATTTTGCTTAAATACCCCCTTTTTCATATAGGCGGTGAAAAAAAAATATAATAAAGTGGCACAATTAGTGAAGCACTCATTTAAAAAAAAAAAAAAAAAAAAAGGAAAAAAAAGAAAAGCCCTCTATCTCTATGTCTCGCTGGGCTAATTATAAGTGATCTGTAAAGAGAGACAGATAAAAACAAGAGTGAGGGGGAACTTCTAAAGGGAGGTTGAGGTGAGGTCACTCCATCTGCAAATTAAAGTAGCTGTTGTGAAAAGAGAAAAAAGAGAGAAGCGACGCAGCGCCATTAGAAGAGAAAAGAAGAGAAGAGTGACCACGCCTGCCTGCCTGCCTGGCTGAACGAGGGATGAATACAGAAAAATAAAAAAATAAAAACAAGGTAATTTAGATTCAGATAATCGTTCCAACTGTCGATGGCTATAATTTCTGCACTTACGCTTTCAAGCCCGTTTTTTTTTTTTCTCTCTCTCGCTACATTAACAGCAGGTAGCAGAGAAGCAACCTGGCTTTTAATGTGTTTAACAATGCATTAAATGACGTGATTAAGCTGCTGGATTAGATGAGGGAAGCTTTTTTTTTTTTTTTTTTTTTTTTTCCAGCACTGTGTCAAACACAAGGCCGAGGGCTGGCGGGGGTGAAAAGAGGATGTACACAAAGTGGAGCAAACAATAATGTGTCACGGTCATTAACTCCAGACTGATGCTGCTTTTATTCCTGACAGTCTACACACGACGGTTCATTAATGGAAATATTAGAAATACACTCATCATCATGTTTGAGTTAATTGTCAAGGATGGATGGAAGGGAGGAAGACGGAAAGGAAGGATGGAAGGGAGTAAGAAAGAAGGAAAGCTGGAAGGAAGGATGGATAGATGGAAGGGAGGAAGAAGGAAGGAAGGGTGGATGGATGGAAGGGAGGAAGAAGGAAGGAAGGGTGGATGGATGGAAGGGAGGAAGAAGGAAGGAAAGGAGGAAGGAAGGAAGGAAAGCTGGAAGGATGGATGGAAGGATGGATGGAAGGGAGGAAGAAGGAAGGAAGGGAGGAAGAAAGAAAGAAGGAAAGGAGGAAGGAAGGAAAGCTGGAAGGATGGATGGAAGGAAGGAAGAAGGAATGGAAGGAAAGAAGGGAGAGAGGAAGAAAGAAGGAAAGGAGGGAGGGAGGAAGAAAGGAAAGCTGGAAGGAAGGAAGGATGGAAGGATGGATGGAAGGGAGGAAGAAGGAAGGGAAGGAGGGAGGGAGGATGGAAGGAAGGAAGGAAGGAAAGAGGGACAGAGGAAAGAAGGAAGGAAGGAAGTAACAGTCAAAACAGATGGGGTCAATTTGACCCGGGAGCAAACAATAATGTGTCACGGTCATTAACTCCAGACTGATGCTGCTTTTATTCCTGACAGTCTACACACGACGGTTCATTAATGGAAATATTAGAAATACACTGATCATCATGTTTGAGTTAATTGT
The DNA here is from genome assembly GCA_021039105.1 of Scomber colias. Classification (NCBI taxonomy): domain Eukaryota; kingdom Metazoa; phylum Chordata; class Actinopteri; order Scombriformes; family Scombridae; genus Scomber; species Scomber colias. The sequence goes on from JAJDFG010001333.1 coordinate 36,316, forward strand.
CAAGGATGGATGGAAGGGAGGAAGAAGGAAAGGAAGGAGGAAGGGAGGATGGAAGGGAGGAAGAGGGAAAGGAAGGAAGAAGGATGGAAGAGAGGAAGAAGGAAGGAAGGATGGAAGAGAGGAAGAAGGAAGGAAGGATGGAAGGGAGTAAGAAAGAAGGAAAGCTGGAAGGAAGGAAGGATGGATAGATGGAAGGAAGGGAGGAAGAAGGAAGGAAAGGAGAGAGGGAGGAAGAAGGAAGGGAAGAAGAAGGTTGGAAGGATGGAAGGGAGGAAGAAGGAAGGAAAGGAGGGAGGGAGGAGGAAGGAAGGAGGAAGGAAGGGAAGCTGGGAGGATGGAAGGAAGGAAGAAGGAGGGAAGAATGAAGGATGGAAGGGAGTAAGAAAGAAGGAAAGGAGGAAGGAAGGAAGGAAGGAAGGAAGGAAAGCTGGAAGGATGGATGGAAGGGAGGAAGAAGGAAGGGAAGGAGGGAGGGAGGATGGAAGGAAGGAAGGAAGGAAAGAGGGACAGAGGAAAGAAGGAAGGAAGGAAGTAACAGTCAAAACAGATGGGGTCAATTTGACCCGGGAGCAAACAATAATGTGTCACGGTCATTAACTCCAGACTGATGCTGCTTTTATTCCTGACAGTCTACACACGACGGTTCATTAATGGAAATATTAGAAATACACTGATCATCATGTTTGAGTTAATTGTCAAGGATGGATGGAAGGGAGGAAGAAGGAAAGGAAGGATGGAAGGGAGTAAGAAAGAAGGAAAGCTGGAAGGAAGGATGGATAGATGGAAGGGTGGATGGAAGGGTGGATGGAAGGGAGGAAGAAGGAAGGAAAGGAGGAAGGAAGGGAGGAAGAAGGAAAGGAGGAAGGAAGGAAGGAAAGGAGGAAGGAAGGAAGGAAAGGAGGAAGGAAGGAAGGAAAGTTGGAAGGAAGGAAGGAAGAAGGAAGGGAGGGAAGAAGAAAGAAGGAAAGGAGGAAGGAAGAAAGGAAAGCTGGAAGGAAGGAAGGATGGATGGATGGAAGGGAGGAAGAAGGAAGGAAGGATGAAAGGGAGGAAGAAGGAAGGAAAGGAGGAAGGAAGGATGGAAGGGAGGAAGAAGGAAGGAAGGAAGGATGGAAGGAAGGAAGAAGGAAGGAAGGGAGGAAGAAAGAAGGAAAGGAGGAAGGAAGGAAGGAAGGAAGGAAAGCTGGAAGGATGGATGGAAGGGGAGGAAGAAGGAATGGAAGGAAAGAAGGGAGGGAAGAAGAAAGAAGGAAAGGAGGGAGGGAGGAAGAAAGGAAAGCTGGAAGGTTTGAGTTAATTGTCAACCTCGGCTTTGGTGAGATCATGTGGACAGATGTGGATGAAAGCTCATTAACCCTCCTGTTGTCCTCGAGGAAAGAAGGAAGGAAGGAAAGGAGAGGGAGAAAGAAAGAAAGGAGGGAGGAAAGGAAAGAAGGACAGGAGGAAGGAAAAGAAGGAAGGTCCTTCTTTCCTTCCTTGCATCTATCCTTCTTTTCCTTCCTTCCATCTGTCCTTCCTCTCTCCCTTCCTTCATTCTGTCCTTTCCTTCCTTCCTTCTGTCCTTCCTCTCTCCCTTCCTTCGTTCTGTCCTTCTTTCCTTCCTTCCTTCTGTCCTTCTTTCCTTCCTTTTGTCCTTCCTTTCATTCCTTCCTTCTCTCTTCACTTCCTTCCCCTTTTCCTCCCTCCCTCCTTTCCTTCCCTTCCACCCTTCCTTCTCTCCTTACTGCCTTCCTCTTCTTCTCCCTCCCTCCTTGCTCCTTTACTTCTTCATTCCTTCCTTCCCTCCTTTCCTTCCTTCCACCCTTCCTTCTCTCCTTACTGACTTCCTCTTCTTCTCCCTCCCTCCTTGCTCCTTTACTTCCTTCTTTCCTCCCCTCCTTCCTCTGTCCTCCGTCCTTCCTTGACCTGAGGACAACAGGAGGGTTAAATGGAAAAACTATGATTTATTTTAACATAGAGTTTTATTTTCATGACTCTGTGTCCGTCTCACAGCGTTACTAAAAAAGAAGTCAGACTCTGCAGAAGCAAGCCAGACGTTATACGTAGGAGAAAAATGAAGGAAAACTGTCAAAACTAAAACATCCACTATAGTTTACAGAGCCACTTCCTGTCTCATGTTGGGTCTATTGTATGTGATATAGTTATGCTCACGGTTTCCTGTGCAGTGGGAGATTATTGGCAACGTTAGAAGACATATTTGAACCTTCAGCTCTGAATCCAATGGCGGGTCAAACAATCCAAAGTACTTGTTTAAAACCCGTCTGACCCTTTGAACACTTCTGTTTAAGTGTTT
>JAJDFG010001334.1:0-38543 GCA_021039105.1 Scomber colias
CTTTCTCCCTTCCTTCCTCCTTTCCTTCCTTCTTCTCCCTCTTTTCATTCCTTCTTCCTCCCTCCTTTCCTTCCTTCTTCCCATCCTTCCTTCCTCCCTTCTTTCCTTCCTTCCTTCCTCCCTCCCTTCCTTCTTTCCTCCCTCCTTTCCTTCCTCCCTTTACTCGAGGACAACAGGAGGGTTAAAAGTAATAAAGACAGAAATAAATCATGTGCGTGTGGTTGGTTCGTGCGATGCGGTCCTGGCTCTCCGGCGTTCTCGGACCAGCTGCGATAAACAGAAAATGAAACCCAGCTCAGTCTGAAGGAACAAAGACCTTATCTAAACACCACGTCCAATAAAGTCAAGCTTTAGTCTAGTGGGACTGCTAATTCCTGCTGGTGTTTGTCTTGGACGTACACAGCTCTGCACTTTTGGACAGCAGCACACATAAACAGAGCTAGTCAAGGAAAGAATTATCCGTCTCCTTCGTCTCCTTCGTATCCTTCGTCTCCTTCGTATCCCCCTCCCCCTCCTCCTCCCCCTCCTCCTACCTATCAAGACCCTTTTTAAAGCTTTCACTCCATCCTCACCTTCTTAACCTTCCTGTCGTCCTCCCCGGGTCAAATTCACCCCGTCTGGTTTGACTGTTCCTTCTTTCCTTCCTTCCTTCCTTCAGTCTGTCCTTCCTTCCTCCCTCCTTCTCCCTTTCTTTCCTTCCTCTCTCTTTCCTCCCTTCCTTCCTTCCTCCCCTTTTCTTCCTTCCTTCCTCCCTCCTTCTCCCTTTCTTTCCTTCCTCTCTCTTTCCTCCCTTCCTTCCTTCCTCCCCTTTTCTTCCTTCCTTCTGTCCTTCCTTCCTCCCTCCCATCCCTCCTTCTTTCCTTCCTTCCTTCCGTCTGTCCTTCCTTCCTTCCTTCCTTCCTTCCTTCCTCCCCTTTTCTTCCTTCCTTCCTTGCTTCCTTCCTTCCTCCCTCCTTCTCCCTTCCCTTCCGTCCTACCCATCCCCTTTTCTTCCTTCCTTCCTTCCTTCCTCCCTCCTTCCTTCCTTCCTTCCTCTGACCTTCTTTCTTTCCTTCCTCTTTTCCTTTCTCCCTCCCTCCTTCCTCCCTCCCTCCCTCCTTCCTTCCTTCTTTCTCTCTTTCTTTCCTCCCCCCCTACCTTCACCCCTCCTTCTTTCCTCTGTCCTTCCTCTTTTCCTTTCTCCCTCCCTCCCTCTCACCATCCTTCCTTCCTTCCTTCTCTTTCTTTCCTCCCCCCTACCTTCACCCCTCCTTCTTTCCTCTGACCTTCTTTCCTTCCTCCCTTCCTTCTTTCCTCACTTCCTTCCTCCCTCCTTTCCTTCCTTCTTCTTCCTTTCCTTCCTTGACTCGAGGAAGGACTTGACTTAAACCTTCTTTCTCAGCCTCCAACTCTTGTCTCCTCTCATTGTCCCTGCTGGTATCCCTCCTCCGTCTTCTCTCCGGGACTCTGCTGTAAGTGACGGCCCGTAATGAATGAATTGCCTCTCTGCTGCGGCGCGCCCTGCAGCTCTCACCTCTTTAGTGCCTTTAAGAGGCTGTCTGATTTTCTTTAGACTGTCAAATAAGTCGTATTGTGTTTTCAAGAGATTGCTGTGGAGAGAAAAGCAGCATCAGAAATGTGTGTGTGTGTGTGTGTGTGTGTGTGTGTGTGTGTGTGTGTGTTTAGTTGGAAGGTTTCTAAAGCTTTCTGGAGGTTTTGAAAGGCTTTCTGGAGGTTTGAAAGGGAAAGGGAAAGAAATACTGAAGCGGGCAGAACAAAGAAAAAGCAGAGAGAGAGAAACAGCAAAAAAAAAAGAGCGAATGTTGGGTAAATATGAGATTGAGATTGGAATGCATAGAGGCTGATTTAGAGGAAGTCACTTGTGTCGAGCCCAGCGTGCGCCGTTCAATCAGATAAAGGGATGTGAAAGTGCCGACGCAGCATCACACAAACACCAAGTCACCGGCTCACCTCTATTTGTTTCACCATGGCATTTAATGTTTACCTTAATTTAGACAGGTAGACTCAACAATGCAGCCTCCCCATGTTGTATTCGCTTGATATTCATATACCATGACATAACATAAGGCCAGCGTGCCTTTATCTGCTCTCTGTGAAAGTAGGGGCCCACCTGAATACCGTTCTACAGATTAAGAGTATTTGTTGATTCATGTGAGAGATTATAAAAAAGGCAGGTTTCATACACAAAGGCAACTCAAGCTGCTCTACACAAGGCATACAAATGACCTTTAACCCTCCTGTTGTCCTCGAGTCACAAGGAAGGAAGGGAGGAAGAAGGAAGGAAAGGAGGAAGGGATGGAGGAAGAAGGAAGGAAAGGAGGGAGAAAGGAAAAGAGGAAGAAAGGAAAGAAGGACAGAGGAAAGAAGGAAGGGAGGAAGGTAAGGGGGAGGAAAGAGAGAGAAGGCGGGAGGAAGGAAGTAAAGGAAGGAAGGAAGGAAAGGAAGGAAGGAAGGAAGGAGGGGGGGGGGAGGAAGGAAGAAAGGGGGAAGGATTAAGAAAGGGAAGAAGTAGGGACGGAGGGAGGGAAGGAAGGAAAGAGAGAAGGAGGGAGGGAGGAAGTAAGGAAGAAAGGGGGATGGAGTAAGGAAGGGAGGAAAGAGGGAAGGCGGGAGGGAGGGAAGGAAGGAAGGAAGGAAGGAGGGAGGGAGGGAAGGAAGGAGGGAGGGAGGGAAGGAAGGAAAGAGAGAAGGTGGGAGGGAGGAAAGGAAGGAAGGGAAGAGAGAAGGTGGGAGGGAGGAAAGGAAGGAAGGAGGGAGGGAGGGAAGGAAAGAAAGAGAGAAGGAGGGAGGGAGGAAGGTAGGTAGGTAGGAAGGAAGGAAGGAGGGAGGAAAGAATGACAGAAGAAAGGAAAGGTACTGTAGGAAGGAAGGGAAGAAGGAGGTAGGGAGGGAAGGAAGGAAAGAGAGAAGGAGGGAGGTAGGAAGGAAGGAAGGGAGGAAAGAGGGAGGGAGGGAGGAAGGAAAGAAGGACGGAAGGAAGGAAGGAAGGAAAGAAGGAACAGTCAAACCAGACGGGGTCAATTTGACCCGGGAGGACGACAGGAAGGTTAAAAACATAAAAATGCAACAAATTAATAGAAGAGACAAATTAAAAAAGCAAAATATGCATTAAATAAAAATCTAAATGCAAATAAAACCTCTCTCCGGTTAAAAGTACAACCTGAAGTTGAGCATTCAGCATATTGCACCAGTTTAGGAGAAGGCAGCAGACAGCAGGTTTTCTAGCCGGGGTTTAATGTAGTTAGGGTTGGCACGTTTCTCAGATTCCAGGAAGTTTGTTCCAGCAACGAGCAGCAGCAGTAATAACTAAATGCTGCCTCACCATGTTTAGTTTTCATTCTGGGAAACAGTTAGTAGACCGATCCCGGAAGACCAGAGACTTCTTGAGGGTTCATGGTGTGGAAGCCAGTCAGAGATTTAAACACTAGCAGCAGTGTTGTAAAATCATTTCAGGGTCTAAAGATAGGTGTGATAAAGTAGTTAGAGCTCCGGATGAGCTGAAGCTTTCTGATATCTTATTTTTTTAGGTAGACGTCCTTCCTTCCTTCCTTCTTTCCTTTCCTGTCCTTCTTTCCTTCCTTCCTTCCTCCCTCCCTCCCTCCTTCCTTCCTTCCCTCCTTCCTTCTTCCCTCCCTCCCTCCTTCATTTCATTCCTTCTTCCTCCCTTCCTTCCTACCTTCTTTCTCCCTTCCTCCTTTCCTTCCTTCTTTCCTCCCTCCCTCCTACCTTCCTTCCCTCCCTCCCTTTCTTCCTTCCTTCTTCCTAAATAGTAGAAGTCTGGCTTGGTTGTAGACTTGACTATTAAGGTTAAAGCCAGTATCCCTTTACTTGAAGTCCCCATTTTTAGCATTTATACCATAAATTGTATAATTATAATGGATGTAGCCACGGTGACGTCACCCATTGGTTTGTGGACTTTTACATTTCGAAGCCTTTACTTTGGTATTTTGACTGTCGCCATCTTTATCTTTTGGAGCCAGATGTGATGAGAAGTGACCATATTTTGAGGAGATGGTGGAGCTGACCCTGGCTTGGTTAGCAAGGCACACTTACAGTCTATGGTTAAATGCGATAACACTAATGGTAATGCTAATCTTAACTAGTGAAAAATGGGGTTAAAACCATCAAACCCAGATATACTCCTTAGAGGCCCGTATCCGTAAGCTTTATGGAAACGTGCAGAAATACGGACAAAATGAACGTGGAGCACGGACAGAAGGCTCCGTCTGTATCCATATTTAATGTTAGCATAAATGGGCCTTTAGAGAGTCTTTTAGTACAACTGAATGCTCAACAAGACTTTTTAGGTGACCAAAATGTAACCTCCATGAACCTTTCATGAACTGAAATAGTGGTGCTACACAAGGTCCTAAAGCATACCCTGCTTTATTGTCTATTTTACTCTAAATGGGACCATAATTACAAAATGAACATCATGCTTTATTGAAAAAGACTTGAAACAAGTGATTTAGACCTTAAACTAATTACTGTAGGAAACTGTTTACTGAGGTAATAAAGCCAAGTGACAAGTAGGGTAATTTTCTCATTGACTTTAATGCAATTAGACTTCTTTTTGGAGCCAGTGGAGTCGCCCCCTGCTGGCCATTAGAGAGAATGCAAGTTGAAACTACTCACTTGATTTATATTCAGTATTGACCTTCAACAAATTATTATTTTTATTCATTATCTTTTATTTTGCCTTTTTTGAATATTTCTATAGCTTTATTAAATTAGCTGTAGCCATGGCAACCCCTCCTATTAAGCCCTACAGACCATATCTTTTCCCCTTATTCATTCCTGGAGTTCTGTACAGTCAGGACTTCACACAGCTAAATAAAGTCCCGTCTTCACTCCCTCCTTCCTCCTTCCTGCTCTTCTCACTGCGCGTGCTGACAGTGCTCTATATAGAGGTAATTCTGAGCAGGTAGGTCTTTAGGGGAAGATTGATTTCCCTCATGCTAGGCTCTGCTCCTGGTTTCCAGTGTGATAGATGTGTTTTTGTAACCCTCCCACTGTACGAGAAGACATATGGTGACATGAAATAGGGGTTTTTAGGTCTGGCCTCAATGAGATTTTTCCCCCAAAATCGTTTTCATATCTCAGCAAGGCTTTTTTTCCCTCCCCCCCTCAACATGCCTCAGGCTCCACTTTATATACGGTATTTCTCTTGAAGTTCACCCAAAAATTACAGGAATCCATTCACAAAATACAAATGTTTGGATTGTTCTAGGGCTTTAGTTAGAGAGAGCTAACAATGATTTAAAGGAGTAGTTAGAAATTTTAGGAAATATGCTTAATAACTTTCTAGCCAAACATTGATACCACTTTCATGTCTATCTGATAAATGAAGCTTCTATCAACAGCCAGTTAGCTTAGCTTTACTTAGCTTAGCACAGTGAGTGAAAACAAGTGGAAACAGCTAGCATGGCTCTGGCAAAAGGGTTAAAGGACTATTTCTTGGATCTGTGTCTTGCCTGGTTTTTCAGCAATTGATCACTGAAATAGTATGGAGCCACAATTTGCAGTTTTTATACTTTGTTATTTTATGAATTAAACAAACAAGATATAGCATGTTATGTTGTGTGATTTAGAGGTGCTTTTAGGTGGATTTTGTTGTTTTCAGACAGACCCAGGCTAGCTATTTCCCCTTGTTTCTAATCTTTGTGCTAAGCTAAGCTAAGCTAACGGACTGCAGGTGGAAGCTTCATATTCAGTGTACAAAGATGATGGCGGTGTCTTCTCATCTAACTATTTATTGAAATTTGTATTGTTCCTTTAAAACAAAGCAAATGTATGTACATAGCACGTGCCATACCCAGAGCTTTTAGGTGGATTTTGTTATGTTCAGACAGACCCAGGCTAGCTATTTCCCCTTGTTTCTAATCTTTGTGCTAAGCTAAGCTAAGCTAACGGACTGCTGGTGGAAGCTTCACATTCAGTGTACAAAGATGATGGCGGTGTCTTCTCATCTAACTATTTATTAAAATTTGTATTGTTCCTTTAAGACAAATGTATGAACAAAGCACATGTCATACCCAGAGCATGCTTTACAGAAAATAAGGGCTTTTTACAGTAAGACATATTAAAACATTTAAACAAAAACACCAATGAATCATCATAAAAATCCATGTTGAACAAGACAAAAGTGGGAACATTAGGGAGAAAATAAATGCCTCGAGTCGCTTTGAGTCCTTTTTATTTTAAGATACTGTCACTGTGCATGTTTTTGTAATTCTTCAAACTGCTCTTCAAAGGTACATTACACCGAATACGTAACACTGTCTCACCCAGGCGCCATGTTTTCCCTTTGTTGTGACTCAAACTCTCGCTATCACTACTCTTCGTGGACATTTTTGTGATCCAGGCAAAAGCTTGAATTAATCTAGAAATGACAGGTGACTTTGCTAAAGTCTGTCAGAAGGGAAATTAAGATGCTGTTTGATTCTGTTGTCATCAGTGCAATTTTTTTTATGCAAAGACTGCTCCCTTGTGATGAATAGTGGGCATTTCCCCCCTTTTTTCTGGAGTCCATTAATAACCATGTTTACAGGCTGCTAAATGATGCATGCCTCTCTCTGTGGAGGGATATTTCTTTTGTGCCTTGTTGACGGGACACATAAATTGGAAAAGTTAACAATCCCTTTTTTGTTGTCATGGCCTCTTCGTTAGCATCCATGATTGATGATTTGAGTAGAAACACACATGAGGAGGGGGAGTAAGTACACCCTGTACTGCCCTTGCAGCGCGTAGTCCTGTGCAAAGCTAGACAGCCAGCTAACATACAATGAGTCCTCCAATAACGACACAAGGCTTGACTTTTCTTGTGTTTACTGGTTTCCTCTTGTGTTTTTTGTAAAACTGAAATATTACAGAGATAAGAACATAAATCAGTGTACAATAAAATATCAATAGAAATGGCAAATATCACACTCTTGCACAATTCTCATCAAAAAATAAGGCTACTGCTATAAATATTAGCTAGCACCACACATCCCATAAAACACAAAGGTTTATAACATAATATTCTCAAAAACCAAAAGTGTTAAATAACTCTCCACACACACTAGGCTACTTACAGACAAATAGTCTCCAAGGCAGAAGCGTAACAAAAAGTGTTCAGCAACATGCGTTCATCTGTCTGTCTTGCTTGTCTGTTTTTCACTAAAGAAGCAGCTAAAACTAGCAGGAGAGCTACAGAGATGCAATAAAAAACATATAGAACAGAGCGCTCACTCTGACGCTATTTCTGAGACCTGACGAACAGAACACCCACATTTTACTTTTTTAACCAATAACTTATTTCACTTATTTAACTTAACTTTAAAGACAGCACACTCCCCGCTTGATATAATAACATTATATCACTAATTATACAACCAACTTGAAGGGGAATGTCTTCTGGTAGCAACATACTTAGAGTCATTTCACTGAGTCTCTGAAAGTAGCAAAACAATCTCTGAGATTGGCCTAAGAAACACTTTGGCTGTCCCGTCCTTCACAATCCGCACCTCTACCTTGCGAACTTTCTTGTCACCACTTGGCAAGGCCTTAACGACCAGTCCCATTGGCCATTCATTTCTGTAGGCCTGGCTGTCTTTCAATAAGACAACATCTCCTTCTTTGACATTGGGTTTGTCTTTTGTCCATTTCCTGCGGCTTTGTAGAGTAGACAGATACTCTCCCCTCCATCTCTTCCAAAAAGTGTCAGCAAGACACTGTACTTGCTTCCACTGCTTTCTGTACAACTGACCTGTGCCAAAGTTCCCAGGAGGCGCAGAAATAGCACTCATTTTCTGAGTAAGAAGCATCGCAGGTGTGAGCACTGTAGGCATATCTGGGTCAGTGGATACAGACACAAGGGGTCTTGCATTGATGATCGCCATCACCTCGGCCATGAAAGTACTCAGGACTTCATGGGTGAGACGTGTTGGTCCTGTCTGAAGCAGCATTGCGTCCAGAATGCGCCTGGCGACTCCGATGAGCCTCTCCCAGGAGCCACCCATGTGAGAAGCATGGGGAGGATTAAACACCCAGGAGCAACTTTTCTCCTCAAGGTACTTCCTGATTGTTGTGTCCTCTGTGTTTATGTTCAACTCCTTACAAGCTCCCACAAAATTTGTCCCTCTGTCGGACCGTAGAAGTTTGGATGGACCACGAATAGAAAAAAATCTTCTTAGAGCGTTGATAAAACTGTCTGTTGACATAGTTTCAATCAGTTCAATATGCACCGCTCTGGTTGACATGCATGTAAAGAGCACAGCCCAGCGTTTGCTCTCAGCACATCCTCCTCTTGTCCGACGGGTCGTGATAGTCCATGGCCCGAAGACATCTAGACCAACAGTGGTGAACGGAGGTTCAGGAGTGAGTCTGTCAGCCGGTAGATCAGCCATCTTCTGGTCTACCATCTTCCCTCGCAGTTTGCGGCAGATAACACACTTGTGGATGACAGAAGACACCAGACGCTTGCCTCCAATTATCCAGTATCCGGCTGCTCGGATAGCTCCTTCTGTAATGTGTCGCCCTTGGTGAGCTACTTGTTCATGAAAGTGTCTCACAAGTAGAGTGGCTATGTGATGGGTGTGTAGAATAAGCAGTGGGTGCCTTTCTTCTTTTGACAGGTCAGCTGAAGAAAGACGGCCTCCGACACGAAGCAAACCATCTTTATCCACAACCGGATTGAGCTTTTGAGTGTGTTTCGCTTGGGGTATGTTTGTCTGTCTTTAATATATTTAAATTCCTCCTTGAAAGCTTCGTGCTGGACAGAACGAATAATCACAGCTTTGGCCTGTGAAAGCTCACTTATGCTGGACGTTTCTGTGAAACATTTCCATCCTTTCCTTTCTGTCTTGTCTGTCTTTCCTTTGAAAGCTGCTGCAACATGAATGAGTCTGGCTATGGTGCGACAGAGTGTTCTCCAGCTTGAAAATCGTTCAAAGTGTTGTGAGCCCAACTGGGACTCTGATGCTTTGGTTGCCAGAGTAGTCACCTCAGGACGAATCTCATCATCAGCCTCAGGGTCAATGAGGGCAAAGAGATTGGATTCAGATGTCTCTGCTGCCTTATCATGATACAGGAAAGCCGGACCTGAGAACCAGTTACTATGCTGGAGTTGATCTGCTGGCATAGACCTGGTTGCATGGTCTGCAGGGTTTATGTCTGTTGGCACATAGTACCACTGATCAGGGTGTGTGGATCTTCTAATCCGAGTTACCCTGTTGGAAACGTACATATAAAATCTTCTTGTGGAGTTGTGTACATAACCAAGCACAATCTTGCTGTCAGTAAAAAACTTCACAGCGTCTACCTCAATGTCCATCTCATCTCTGATCAGCTCATATAGTTCAACAGCCAGCACAGCTGCACAGAGCTCTAGACGTGGAATGGTGTGGGCAGGGCGAGGGGCCAATTTTGATTTCCCCATGACAAATCCAGCATGACATTGTCCCTCAGTGTCAACAGCTCTCAAGTAGGCCACAGCTCCTATAGCTACTGTGGAAGCATCTGAAAAGACGCACAGTTCTTTTCTCTGTGTCAAAGACAGTGAAACAGGTATGTAGCACCTCTGTATGTGCAGGTTTTCCAGGGCCTTTAAAGAGCCCTTCCATAAGTTCCACTCTGCTTCCTTTTTTGGGAGGAGAGGAGCATCCCACTCACTCTGTTCAGATGACAGTTCTCGGACTAATGCTCTCCCTTGCATTGTTACAGGGGCTACAAAGCCCAAGGGATCATACAAACTGTTGACCGTCGACAACACACCTCTTCGTGTGAAAGGCTTCTCTTCTTGGGACACCAGGTAAGTAAAGCTGTCTGTTTCTAAGTTCCAGGAGAGCCCAAGGCTCCTCTGAAGAGGGAGAGGATCCACTCCAAGGTCCAGATCCTTCAGATCCTTGGCACGGTCCTGTGCTGGGAAGGCCTCCATTACCTGGCTACTGTTTGATGCCACCTTGTGCAGTCGTAGGTTAGATTCCGCTAACATCTCTCTGGTTCTTGTGAGGAGGTCTATTGCCTCTTCAGGAGTGGCAACTGAGGTTAAACCATCATCAACATAAAACTGCCTCTCCACAAACTGTCTTGCATCTGCACCATGTTCTTGTTCACCTTTTTGGGCTGCTCGTCTCATGCAGTAGATGGATACAGCAGGTGAAGGGCTGTTCCCAAATACATGGACCTTCATCCTGTACTCGGCCACGTTCTTGCTGATGTCATTATCCTCATACCAGAGGTACCGGAGATAATCCCTGTGGTCTTCTCGGACAATAAAACAATAAAACATTTGCTCCACATCTGCTGTAAGGGCTATGGGTTCTTTACGGAACCGCAAAAGAACTCCCAACAAGGTATTATTCAAGTCTGGTCCACTTAGGAGCACATCATTGAGAGACGTACCCTCACACTCAGCGCTTGAATCAAATACAACTCGTATCTGGTCTGGCTTCTGTGGGTGGTATACTCCAAACGTTGGCAAATACCAGTGTTCTTTATCTTTGTCCAAAAGTTTAGCAGGCTCAGCTTGATCATTGTCCAGCATCTTCTGCATGAACTTGACATAGTGGTCTTTCATTTCTGGCTTTTTCTCCAGAGTTCTCCGTAGTGAGCAGAGTCGTTTCAAAGCTTGCTCCCTGTTGCTTGGAAGACGTCGTCTAGGAGAGCGGAAAGGTAAAGGAGCGACCCAGCTGTTTCCTTTATTTTGGTAGACCTCTGCATCCATGATGGTTAGGAAAGCTTTGTCATCAATGGATAGTGCTGGTCTGTCGTCATCCTTGGTCCTGTCAAACACTGAACACCCTAGGCTGTCTGTATTCACAATGAGACTTGTGTTCTCCTCACATGCAGTAAAGGTTGAACTGTGATGCTGTGTCATGCCACTGTAGTCTTCTTTGACATGGATACTATTTGGGCAAGGTTTGAGATAGGATGTGCGACCGTTGGGCAGTATGTTTGTTTTGTAGACGTTGACCTCTGATGGTTTGTGAAATGTCCCTAAGCACACGTCACCTACAATGACCCAGCCAAGGTCTAGCCGCTGAGCATAAGGTGCATTGTGAGGCCCGTTGATTTGCTCACGTACCTTGTGCACTCTAATGATGTCTCTCCCCAAGAGCAGAAGGATAGGAGCATCTCGGTCCACAGGTCGGATCTTATTAGCAACTGACCATAGGTGAGGGTGATGGTGTGCAATCTCTGGGGAAGGGATCTCTGTCCTATCATCTGGCACCATGTCACACTCTATTAAGGGGGGTAAAGGAAGCTGCAGTTTCCCATCCATGGACTCAATGACGAAATTGGCGGCCCTCCTACCTGCAGTCTGCAATTTCCCAGAACAGGTTTTCAGGGTGTATGGGGTGGAGCTAGTTTTAATTCCAAAGAGTGTGAAAAACTCTGTCTTGGCTAGGGACCTATTACTTTGTTCATCCATTACTGCATACATCTTGATTGTCTTCTCCTTTTCTCCTGCAGGATATATTTTCACCAAACAGATTTTGGAGCATGAACGTGAACTGTCCACATTTCCACAAACCTCTGTGCACTTGGAGGTGACTGAAGAGACTGAGTTCTCATCTTGCTCCCCGCTGTCATCTTCATCTGCCACAGCACTCTGTCTGGTTACAGGAGGAAGAGGAGGAGGACCCGGATGCAATGCTGCAATATGTTTGTCACTGCTGCACTCAAAGCACTTGACAGTTATCTTACAGTCTTTTGCCATGTGTTGAGTAGACCCACAACATCTATAGCAGATGCGATTCTCTCTGAGATATGCCTTGCGCTCTTCTAGGGATTTGTCTCTAAAGAGCTTGCATTTTTTCAGTGGGTGTGGCTTCTTATGTATCGGACACTGCCGATCTGGTTCCTCCAATTTCTTCAAGACTGGAGCAGGAGGTCTGGTTTGAATGCCTGACAACTCTGCGGGGATGTCTGTCTTATGTGCAGCCACAGAGAATTTGTTTGTGTACCTCACAGATTTTTCGGTCCTGACAGGAGTGTGACTGCTGGGGGTGGATATAGTGAAGCTCGGATCATTTCTTATCTTTGCCTGTTGTCGGACAAACTTGGAAAAGACAGAGAAAGGAGGAAAAGCCACCCTGTAATCCTCCTTGTACAAGCTTCCAAAGCTTATCCATCTTTCTTGAAGGTTATAAGGGAGCTTTTCCACTATTTGCTTTATCCCCCGGGCTGTATCCAAATATGAGAGCCCTGGTAGAGCACCATCTTCCTTAGCACATTCCAGTTCAAGGAGAATGTCACTTAGCTCTCTCAACTTAACATTATCTCTATTGGTCAGCCTCGGAAAGTGTTCAATCTTTTTGAGCAGTGCGTCTTCGATGACCTCAGGAGTCCCATAACACTCTTCGAGACGTTGCCAGACCATAGCGACACCTGCTAAGGGATTGAGGACATGCACTGCACGAATTCTCTTTGCCTGTTCTGACGATTCAGCTCCAAGCCACTTTGTCATCAGATCCAGTTCTTCCCTGGCTGACAGATTCAAGTCTTTAGTGGCACTTATGAAAGAGGCTTTCCATGACCAATAATTTTCTGGTTTGTCATCAAACTGCAGAAGACCAGCACTCACCATTTCTCTCCGGATGAGATATCTTGCAAAGTCTTGTGCACCTTTAGGGTCTGGTAAGTACTCTTTTTCAGGATTGGCTGTGTGCTTTGGATTACTATGACGGTAAGTCTCACTTGGATATGTACTCATTGTTGGCTCTTTCTTCATGTCTTTGTAAATAGGCTGTGTGTTGCTTAGTATGCTGCGAGAAATTGCTGGTTTAATATCATGTATTTCCAGTTCCTTTATTTTTTCCTCATATGACTCCTTAGCTACATGCGTTGAAGGCTGTTCCTGCAAAACCAACTCAGACTGCTGTTGGACATACTCGCTAGTGCGTTGCACTGCACTGAGGGGTTCCTCTTCGACATCAGGGAGCTGATGGAGATCCTCGCTTTCCGCTTCAGCTTCCTCATAAGCTGTAGCCTCAGCTTCAGCTGCAGCAACTTCTCTTTGGCACTTGAGTAGATGAAGACTAGCGTCGAAGTCAGCCTTTTGCTTTAGCATGCTTGCTTCCAGATCTGCCCTCTGCTTCATCACGTCAGCTTCTCTTTTAGCGTAGGCTAGTTGAACTCGGGCAGCTTTTGCCTTAGCATGGGCTTTTGTAGCTGAAGAGACTGTTGACGAGGAGACTGTTGACGATGATTGCTGAGAGTGCCTACTGGATGCTCTAGATGCCTGTGACTTAGCATCAGAAGCTTGAGGAGGCACCTTATTCTCAGTTG
Organism: Scomber colias; assembly: GCA_021039105.1. Classification (NCBI taxonomy): domain Eukaryota; kingdom Metazoa; phylum Chordata; class Actinopteri; order Scombriformes; family Scombridae; genus Scomber; species Scomber colias. The sequence goes on from JAJDFG010001334.1 coordinate 13,276, forward strand.
CTTGATCTACAACCTCTGCCTGTTCTTCTCCACTAGCTTCTTTTTGCTGTGTAGTGGCTTGTTTTTTAAGATATTTCTTTCCTGAACGTAAACTCATGTTTGCTGAGTATTGTTTTCTGATGCTTGAGCCCGCTGGTCTCTTGTCTTTTTACTGTACTGCCCTTGCAACGCGTAGTCCTGTGCAAAGCTAGACAGCCAGCTAACATACAATGAGTCCTCCAATAACGACACAAGGCTTGACTTTTCTTGTGTTTACTGGTTTCCTCTTGTGTTTTTTGTAAAACTGAAATATTACAGAGATAAGAACATAAATCAGTGTACAATAAAATATCAATAGAAATGGCAAATATCACACTCTTGCACAATTCTCATCAAAAAATAAGGCTACTGCTATAAATATTAGCTAGCACCACACATCCCATAAAACACAAAGGTTTATAACATAATATTCTCAAAAACCAAAAGTGTTAAATAACTCTCCACACACACTAGGCTACTTACAGACAAATAGTCTCCAAGGCAGAAGCGTAACAAAAAGTGTTCAGCAACATGCGTTCATCTGTCTGTCTTGCTTGTCTGTTTTTCACTAAAGAAGCAGCTAAAACTAGCAGGAGAGCTACAGAGATGCAATAAAAAACATATAGAACAGAGCGCTCACTCTGACGCTATTTCTGAGACCTGACGAACAGAACACCCACATTTTACTTTTTTAACCAATAACTTATTTCACTTATTTAACTTAACTTTAAAGACAGCACACACCCGTTGACGATAAGAAAGCCTGACTCATAAACCCATGGTAATATATAACTGCTCACCCCAGCATATCTTTCTTTAAAGCTCCCTATGATTTGCCCTTCTGCTTTTGATGGAAGATAATAGCGCTAATTAATCGGCATTGCTAGCCGAAAGCAGCCTAAAGCACGAGGCCACAGACAGAGAGAGAAAGAAGTGATCTGTGTGGTTTAATGAGACACTTTTAACTTTGGACTGGAGGGCGGTCTTGTTGTCTTCCTGAGAGATTCTGCAGCCGATAACATCTTTATAGAGGGAGGGAAAGAAGGTCTGTTTTTATGAGTTGCTAAAGGGCAAATCCACCTTAAAACACTTCATCAAAACATGTACAGTACAACACTATTACATGCAATAAAGATCACACATTGCTGCTTCTTCTTTGAATTTCTTAAGTTGGATTTCTCTTCTACAGACAGTTATATGTGTATTATATGTGTGTTTTCTCTTTTCCTCCCTCAGGGTTCATCTATACTGGTGACGTGGTCCACCGGATGCTAACAGCTACACAGTACATCGCTCCACTGATGGCGAACTTTGACCCCAGTGTCTCCAGAAACTCTACTGTCATCTACTTTGACAATGGTAACAGCATTTTTACTCCTATTGTCTTATTACTGTAGCTATGAATATGTCATACTACAGACAGACTAATGCATTTTTTTAATGGTATTTATTATTAAGTCTGCTTCAAATGCATGGCTGACTATGACATATGAAGTATATATCCTCAAAAAAGGATATAATCACAATTTATATTTCAAGATTCAAGATGCTTTATTTGTCAGTCATCATGTCAGACATGTGAGTGAGATATAGTACTCAGCTCTCAGGATTAGAAAATAAATTAAATCTAATTAAAAACAAGCTAAAACAGGCTAAACATCATATAGTTAAAGTGCATTAGTTTATTTATTGAGAGCTAGAGAAGCTGCTGCACAACTGCGCGCCGCCATCTTGGATTTTTATTTACTAATATAATGTCATTCATTTGCTGGAAAAAGCCCGAAAACATACATTTCTGTCATTTAAAAAAAATTTTTTTTACAGATGTTTTTAATATATAAACGTACATGTAGCACAACAGAGGATTTTATCTGTATTATCACCCCCAAATTCCCACAAAATGTTTTTTATTTTAATAATTAAGGATCATAATTTCATTACTACCACTATATGAGCTATTTCCTGACACTTTTTTTTCCTAACTAGACTAAAATCATTTCTATAAAGTCCTCTATGACCTCTGTGCCCCCCCCCCCCCCTAAATTCTCTTTACTCACTTCAAGCTAAATTGATGCCTTGCCTCGCCTCTCTGTACCTTCCCTCTGCCATCTGTGATGGTTGTTATCCATCATGTTCGTCATCACCGTCTAATCCCTCTGCGGCAGAGTGACTGACCAACTGTGTGACCTTCTGCAGTGGAGCTCATCAGACTTTAACCAAACTGGCAGCCGATCGATTCTCAGCCGGCCCGCTCCTCAACACACTGTCCATCAGTCAATGTCCTGCCAATACAGCATAAGAACTGCGTGGTGTGTTATCTTCTTTCCATCACACTGTGAACACTTTGATAATTTGTTCACAGCAGAGACGCATTGTTTGCTCTTCATACACAAACAGAATTGTGGGAGTTGTGTGAAACTTCACAGTGTCAGATGTTCAATTTCCACAATAACAGAATATTTACTGCTTTTTGTGCCTCCGTGAAAGCAGCAGCCAGAGGCATTATGTTTTTCAGGTTGGCCGCATGTCCGTCCATCCCGTTCTCATGAGCGTGATATTTCAGGAACGCCTTGAGGGAATTTTCATCAAATTTGGCACATGTAGAAATAAACTAATAAACAGCTCACACTCTGCAGAGCTCCAGTGTGTGAGCTGTTTATTTATGCATTAAGCTCTTTCCCTCTTTGCTTGGGATGTGCGTGCAAACTTCTATCTCAAATTCGGCACAAACGTCCACTTTGACTCAAGATCTTATTAGCATTTGGTGGGCAAAGGTCAAAGTCACTGCGACCTCACTTCCGTCCCATTCCTGTGAACGTGATATGTGAGGAACGCCTGGCGGGAATTTCATTACATCTTGGACTCAAGGATGAACTCATTAGAATTTGGTTGTCTAAGGTGAATCTCAATTAAAACATTTTATTAACCTTCATATCGTCCTCCCGGGTCAAACTGACTCCGTCTGTTTTGACTCTTCCTTCCTTCCTTTTGTCCTTCTTTCTTTCCCTCCTTCCTTTCCTTCCTCCCTTCATTTTGTCCTTCTTTCCTTCCCTCCTTCCTTCTCTCCTTCTTTCCTTCTCTCCCTCCTTCCTTCCTTCCTACCTTCCTCCATCCTTCTCTCTTTCCTTCCTTCCCTCCCTCCCTCCTTCCTTCCTTCCTTCCTTCCTCCCTCCCTCCCTTCCTTCCTTTCCTCCCTCCCTCCTTCTTCCCTTCCTTCCTTCTGTCCTTCTTTCCTCCCTCCTTCCTCCCTTCCTCCCTCCCTTCTTTCTTCCTCCCACCCTTCCTCCTTTCCTTCCTTTTTCCTCCCTTCCTAACCTTCCTTGACTGGAGGACAACAGGAGGGTTAAATTCCTTCAAAATCCTCACAGCAAATGTTATACGAGTCAGGACAAACATGGATGCAAACTGCAACTTCACTCGTTGGCGGACACACACACACACAACTACAAGGTGATATTTCCGGTTGTTAATTAGAATCCGCTAAATAAAGAACGCACGTCATCGGTCAAGACACGACTTTCTCAAGTGATGTAAAACTATCCTGAAATTTGAAATGCGCACAATTATAGAGGAGTCAAGTGTTTCAGCACCTGACAGATGGAGAATCGTGCCAGCAGCATCTTGTGACAGCACTGTGATGAAAATAAAACTTCCAGGCTGTAAAACATGTGTGACAGTTTGAGATTTTAACTCAACTCCAGAACTCTATATTTATAATGCTTGACAGGTATTTATTAATTCATTATTCATGGATGAATTTCAAGTCTTCATTCTTCCAAAAAAGACCTCGTAACACTGTCATCTGCTCCTGTTAAAATTTATTTTTTATTACATTAAGAAAAGTACAAAGTTTTGAGCTCAAATTGGCTCTTCGTCGAGCCTGAAGGAAAGAAACAGACTCAGGTGTGTTTCATAGTAGAAAAAAGTGTGGAGGGTGGGATGGGTTCGAAAAAGAAAACTTGTTTTTACAACATTTCACGAGACCACTTCTGAAGGCTTTAAGGCGTGTTGAAAAGCCTGCAGCCATAAAAAGCTTAATCATACACACATGGATAACAGCGCACAGATTTTCCCTAAGATAAGGCAAAAAGAATAATAAAAAATGAGAGTTTGAGAGCTAAAATCCCTCCTACTTTTACAGCCTCTTTTATAGGAAGACACTTTTAGCCCGACCCATAGGTGCAGTTACAGCCAACTGGATAAAACCTCTATAATAATAACACCAGAAAAAGGGAATCAAATATGAAAGAGCTGTTAAATTAACATAACACAGAATAGAGCAAATATAGCCAACTGATTATCTAAAACGTTTGGCAAATATTACATCACCATGCTGATGTTGGGTCGATGTAATCGGGCTGGATTTGCCTTGTTTGTTTTGAGTTCATACAGCATGTTAAGCTTGTAAGTGGAATTAATAACAAGGCTAGAGTGTGTGCTCCCTCCTCTCCTCATCACCCACTCTGTATTTTTAGCTAGAAAGCCCCAGATAACATGGCAGCCTCCCCTCCTGAACTCCATGCATTTCAAGCAGACCTATATTAGGCTCAACTTGTCTTGGCTGATATAAAGTAGCAGTGATGTAGTGCTCAGATATTCTCCTAAACTTCCTTAATGCATCACACAGCAATGTTTAACTTCACATGTCTGACATACCTGTCCATTGCCAGAGGCCCTCTGTACAGCACATGTAAATTATTACGAGGCTTCCTGGACAAGTAGACGCCTGCGTTCTTGTCAGCAAAAAGTGAAAACTCGTCTTTGCTGTGGATGTAAGAGGTCTGGCCGTGTGACAGAAAAATTGATTAGTTGTGTTAACAAACCTTTATTGCCCTGGCACCAGGCCAAATGACTAGCTCGGAGGGGGGAATGGCTTTCACGTCAATAGGTTCTCCAAAGTCCACAGTAAATCAGAATAGTGTTAAAAGTAATGTGAGGCCCGCTGTCTGGAGGGTAGATCTGAGTGCTGTGTGAGTCTGCTACTAATTTAGTTTGCACCCAAATTAAGGCAACGCCTGATGATGAGTCTTTGTGGTCAAAAGATATTTCAAGTAACAGTATGACTGTCTGCCTCCTGTGATCTATAAGAGGCTTGGCAATGTCATTAAATAAAAAAACTGAACCAGGATCAGTCCAGCAGTCTTCATCTGTCTACCTTTAGTCTCTGACTTTGTGTATCCATGCTTAAAGTGTCAGTTCACCCAAATTGCAAACCTGTTTTATCATGAATCTTGTGATGTCAGGAGATTTGGAGACACTAAGTGCTGCATTCATACCAAAATCAGCCCTGTATTAAAACCATAGACTTTATAAAAGAAATGGACGTAACATCCGTGACGTCACCCATTGGTTTGTGGACTGCTGCTCGGAAGCCAATAGTTTCGAATCTGGGAAGCGCCATCTTTCAGGTGCATGCTGGGAAAAATAAAAACACGGATTCTACTTATAGGGGCATGAGGTGGAGCCATGGGCGGAGCGGGGAGGTTGCTATGGTTGCGAGGGCTGGATCTCGAGGACATTGGTCAATCAACCTGTCAATCATGACGTAGCCACGCCCTAATGCATACCCTGCTTTATCGTCACATATAAAATCAGGGAGGCCAAAATGTCCCAAATGAACATCATACTGCATTGAAGAAGGCTTTAAACTAGCGATTGAGACCATAAACACATTTTGAAAACGTTTACTGAGGTTAGAAATCAAGTGAGAAGTTGGTGAATTCTCCATTGACTTGTATAGAGACAGAAGTCCTTTTGACACCAAAACGGTCGCCCCCCTGGTGGCCTTGTGCTAGAATGCAGTTCTAAGTTACTTCCTGGTTTCAGAGGACCGGAACTCCCCGCCTGATTAAAACATCAGTGGGGACGAGTAGTTACGGTACCAATGAGACAAGGAAGTCCAGTTGGAGCTACAGATGAATGCATTTAACACTTATCAGATGCCAAAACACTACACAGCGTTATATAATACTCACAAACAACTCTGGAAAGATAGCACAGCAGCTTTTGTTTTATTGGGAGGTAAACAACAGAATCATGGCATTCACATTACAATGCAATCTACCAGGAATGTGCTCTTGCATGTATGTGTTTGGCCAACGTGGCACCTTGCTGGATAATGTTGCATTGCAGCTTTTGAACCAGGTTTAACTTTTTTGCCAACGATCCTGCATCATTCTGCTGGAGCTCTCTGTGTCAACACACTGGCTCCAGTGAAACGAACAAGAAGGCTGCATTTTTTTCATGCAGAGCTAAAGTTGGTCTGAACGGCACCTAAGGTCTGCAGCTAATGGTTATTTTTGTTATTACCATACTGTAAGTGGTGACTATTCTTTCGATTAATTGATCAATCGTTTGGTTTATGAAATGTCAGAAAACAGTGAAAGATAAGGAAGATAAACTAAGCAACAAATCGTCACAGTTTAGGAGCTGAAAATAGAAAATGGTTCATAGATTTACAAAATAGTTGCTGAACATTTTTCAGTTGATCAATAAACAGATTATCCAACCAATCGTTTCAGCTCAATTTGTGTTAGTTCAAATTTTATGTGCCCAAGCTTTGGGATATCCACCCCTAAATCATCTGTCACCAACCCAAAACAATAGAACAATAGAGATGATTGGATTTTAATTTGTGCAGCTCAGAACAGTGAAAACCTTCAAAAGGAGAAAGTAGTGATGAAAACTGTTGACTTCTGGATTAACTGGTGTAATCTGGACATTGTTTCTGACAAGACAAGTTGCTATAAGGTTTAAAGCTCTTAGTATCATAAATATGACATAGTATAAATTACTGTCAATTCGGTGAACTGGCCCTTTAACTTGGTACCAAAGTCATCCTTCTTCTTTACTTCCCTCCTGGTGCTGACTGCCTTTCAGCCACTGCAAATGGATGTATTAGGTCTCCTTTTCCTACCATAAGAAAAGTAATTTACAACACTGTCATTCCATCTAGCACAGTATGAAAAACTTTCACTGTTGTGAAAATTGCCAGAGCTACATAATCCATCTCAGTAACCACCACGCCTTGATTTGGTTTTCTCAAAGTTTCGATTTTATTGCTGTTTCATCCTGCTCCAGTGAAGTGTTTTCATATCCGTGCTCACGCTACTTTAGTGTCAATCACCTCACACCCACAGGGAGAGAATGAAAGTCTGTGCCGGGAAATAATCCCTGAAAACACATATCGCCTTACAAACATGATTGTTACATCGATGTCTTCTTATTCACGGTCTTTGCCCGGTCAGAGGTTCATTTCACGCTAGATATGAGCTGGAAAAGATGGCATTACACAAGTAGTGAAAAATAAGCCCATTGTTAAAGACTGAGAGGTTTAAGTTACATGCAGAGTGTGGAATTATGAGCTTCATATGTTTTTTTGGTTGTGTTTTTGTCCCCTTCAGGTACTGCTCTGGTGGTGCAGTGGGACCACGTTCACCTACAGGACAACTACAACCTGGGCAGCTTCACTTTTCAGGCCACGCTGCACAACACAGGCAGGATTGTCTTTGCATACAAAGAGGTGAGAGAGACTCATTTATCAAACCAGCTGAAAAAAACAGTCTTCCCTTTTTCTTCTTCAGTCATTTACTTGTGTATTTTCTTACTTTGTGTCCCTTCTGTCTGATTCTAGCACTCTTTCTGACTCTATTTATTGACCTAAATGAATAAATTAAACATGTTTTATTGGCAGACACCACAAATTATAAGCCAGATCTTTCACAATCAGATCTTCAGACCCTAAATCAATGACATTTTCTACATAATATTGGAGAAGTTAGAGTAATTAAACAGTGGATCTTGCCTTCTTTGGCAAAGATTTCAACAATTTTGATAATCGATTAATCCCTTTAAGTTAATTATCTTCCTCTACCTTCTTGAACGTGAATATTTTCTGGTTTATTTAGTCTTCTATAATAGTAAACTGAATGTCTGTGTGTCAGTTGAGACAAAAAAATACATTTTAGGGCTTTTTGGAAAAGTGATCGAGACTTTTCACCTTCTTCTGACAGTTTGTAGACCAAACAACTACTCAATTAATCGAGATAATAATCATCACGTTCATCGACAAAGAAAGTAATCATTAGTCACAGCCCTATTATAAACCAAACTATTCAGATTTTGGATTATCTGTACACCAGATTCCTTCAGGGTTTTGTAGAGTAGAGCCATTTTGTAGAAAATTAATCATCATGGTATGTGCAGTACAAAGGACAATGGGATCTATCTCCCACTTCTCCCAAAGCACACAGCTCACACACTCAGCTTTCCTCCTGTTTCTAATTCTATCAGATTTTTAAAGTTGTCTTAGTCATTGCTCCTGTGTTTTCAGCTGAGAAAAAATCCCCTGTGTTCATGTGTTTTCACTCTGGTCATTAAACAGAACAGTGACGCCAACACGACTGACTAAAAAAACGAGTTTCATGGTGGGCACTGCCTAAAAAAACATGACTTCAGTTGATAAACACACTTACACACACATAAACACATTATGTAATATTATTTTTCTCGCTGCATGTCAGACAAACTGTCTCTCTAGATGTCCTGATGGGGGTCTATGAATATCAAGATTTTAAAAAATGTGCAGAAAAACAACTCGGTTGAACAGAGAAAAATAGATATGAAAATGAAAAATGATTTCCAACAGAGACTGCTGCAGAGATACTGTGACTGTGAACTGCAACAACTAAGTAATGATCTATGATAATTGCAATTGTTACAACCACAGGGCTGCTTCTTTTATGACTAAGACCAATTTTCACATATTAGAAGAGATTAACTAAAAGCTACTGTAGTTTTTTTTACTTTTATTGTTCTCAAAAGAGCAACCTGACCATTACATGTAATCTGAGTTATTACATGAACCTCTATCATTAGAAGGCGTGTTCAGAGCAGCTGAGCAGCACCATCAATGTATTTTTATATCGTCTTTAAATATTCATCTCTGAGTCCTCTCCTTTGGTGCCAAAACACCAGATTCAAAGTTGTGTTGACCTAAATGTCAGGGGCTCTTAGTATTGCATCTCACCACCCTGGTCTTCCCTTTCTATCATTTTGCCTAACAACCAACATTAGTTTGAACCTATTTCTGGTCTCTGAAATAAGCCAGTTTTCCCAATGTTGTTGCTCATTTCTGTCCCTGCTGTGTCTGATATATTTATTCTACACACCAAAGATAGCCATATGCTCGTTGAAGTTGCATAATGCCTCAGCAGATTCCTGTGGGAGATGGTCATAAATTGGTTGAATTGTCCGTGCTGTCAGACTGTTGTGGCCTGCTCCTGTTTTCCATCCTGTCTGAGACAGATTGTCAAGGCCCTGGTAATTGATTTTCCCGTCTTCTATTTCAGATCCCTATTGAGGTGTCACAGATCAGCTCTGTCAATCACCCGGTGAAGGTGGGCCTGTCTGATGCCTTCGTGGTGGTCCACAAGATCCAGCAGATACCGAGTGAGTCTCAAACATAGACATTTATATCTTACATCTGCTCACTTGTGCAAAGAAAGAATTATAAAAAAAATGCAAACTTGAACCCAGAAAACCATGAATGATTGAATCGTGTAATTGAACGCCACTAAACGCCTCCCAAATAGCAACTGTCCAGTCAAGCTTTGGATTTGTGGTCATAGTTTTACAGTGTTTTGAGGGCCATGTCCTTTTTTAAAAATCTATTCAAAACCAAAACAGAAGTGCAGAATTGGTAGAAATATATTAAACAGTGTGTTGGTGCTAACTAAGTGCAAACTCTGAAAGCCCTGGTCAGGACTGGAACATCCACTGTGTTGGAGCCAAGATGCTTGGCTAACGTTAGCAGCTTTTTATTTCGTTTTGCACTCCAGTAATCCTGTTCAAACTTGTTGCACTACCACTTCTTAGTGATACATTTACCAAACTCATCAGTTGCTATTCATCCTCAAAAACAAAAAATAGTATTGAAAATGCTACAGTACAGTCAAATCTCTGTGTTGCTTGTCCACCTCAGGCTCCCATGAAGAGCACCGGGGTTCGAAGCCAATTTGACATAGTGGTCAAATGTGTAATTACAACTTCCAGGTCCATAACATGATGCACGCTGGCCCAAAAAGCATATTTCCTTCACAACCCTGTGAAATGATTCGTTTTATTATCAGAATTCGATCCATTTGATCCAATAACATTTTAACAGTCTAGAAGAGCAGGAAGATTAAATTATTTTATCCCCAGTGAGCGGAGAGTCAACCAGAAGTCACCTGGCTCGGCCAATGGAAGTCTCCAGTGCACATACAATTAAACCCCAAAATAATACAGAACTACAGGCAGATTTTATGACTTCATGCATCACCGGGCAACTTTCATAGGAATGAATGGGGCGCCATCTTTAAGCCAGTTCACTTAATACCTATGTTTAATACTCATGTTTTCTGTAGTAGGCTTCCAAACAGTTCTGTTAGAACATTTTAATGACATTATTATCACATTACTATATTATAATGCTATGGCTAACTTGTAGCTTTAACTTCAGTCTTTTAGCATGATAATATATGCCTGTGTAGCCTTCGAATGCACCTTTTAGATAATTTTAAATAGTTTTCATTTTCAAAAAAGTCAACTGGAAACATCAAAAGTCAACTGGAGACATAATTTAAAACCATCTGACAGAATTAATATTAGCATTAATTAGCTAGCTAGCCACAGTTGATCAAATCTTGCAGGGACAGTTACCTTTTTTGCTGACAAACCAATGATCGATGGCTAGAAAAGAAAAGCTCGTTTTGTTTCCAAGGCTACAGAGAATTCCAAGAGTTGAATCTGCCACTGTTGTCATGGTAACAGCATTCCGGAATGAAAAAACGTAGCAACAGTAACTAAGGGGGGTGGAGCCTAGTGAAGGGTAAACTTTCAATTAATCCAGTGAGTAAGTTTCTCATTTATTTTCTTAAATCATTTAGCTTGACTGTATTGTTTCATCATCCTTTTTTTGGCCCTTCTGCGTCTCATAGCTTGACTTCTACCACGTCTGTTTCTGCTTTAGCTCCGACTGTCATCACTTCTTCCCCACACACTTTTTGTTCCACCTCTCAGTGGGCAGAGCTCCAGATCTGCCTCTCCCATTCGCTTTGGATCAATTTAGGCCCATTAATTTAAAGCAAACGCGAGCAAAGTTGAGACACTTCAAACCTTTTCATCCGCAGTCTCCCTTCCCGTTCTTTCTGTGGCTCTGATTCAAAGTCTGTCACAATAATGAGTTGTCAAATATGATTTATTCAGTAATTTAAACTTTGTTTTGATTGAGTGTGTGAAGTTTGGATAACATATATTATAACTTTAAACCCTTTGAGTAAGAAAGGCTTTTTTCATCTTTCGGCTGGCATCTTGTGATGTATAAATGTAATATGCAGTAAGACAAGTTTAAGTTAAATTTAAGTTTAATAGTAATACAATTCTTCAAAGCACCACTTTCTTTGAGTTTCTTGCACGGACTTTGCTTCTGTCTTGTATGAAGGCTTTTTCTTTAAAACCTCTTTCAAGAAGACTGCACTCAGCAATGAGAGATTTGTATATTGAACCTGTTAACGTGCTCCCCCTAGACTTTATAAACCAAACTGTCTTTGATGCCTCTGACACAGCATGATGAAACCAGTGTGTGCAACTGCTCGGTTATGAAGTGATGAAATCCTGGCTGGAAGCAGATTGAGACTGAGATGGTGTGTTGAACATGACTGATGTCTCTGAGGAGTTTGTGTACTCCCTTATTTTTCCACTCTGATAATCAGCTGAAATGATCACTGAGCTGATTCTGTCTCTCTGAGTGCTAAATACATCTAAAGCTACTTTTCAAGAGCTGAAACTGAACTCTGTCAAATGCAAACTACTAAAACAATACCTGTCTTGCCCTCATTTAATTATAAGACATTAAATCCAGATGAGGTGTGAACACTTGAGACAGGTTGTTAATTGAGTGTTTGCTAAGTTCGCTCTTGTTGTTGCTACACCTGTCAAGCTTTCTCTAATTGCAGTGTATAATAATTTTCATAGACTCATTTAACAGTTTAAATTCTTAGTACTTTTTTACACGAGTCCTCGATTTTGAACAGAAGAAGACAAAAATAGGCTTCTCATTTCTAGCAGGTGACCTTTGATTTTCTGGGCTGCTATGGCAACTGTTGCAGGGACATTTTAACGTAAGTTAATGTAGCTAACGTTAATTTGAACATAATGTAATGTAGCTAACGTAAATTTGACACTGTCTCTAACTGACATTTTAATTGTTCTTGCTGGCTTATCCTAAAACACAAACCTGTTGAAAATGTGTTTATATATTTCACACAATGACTAAATACATGATATCATGCTTATTAAGGCTAAGGCTAAAGCTACTGCACATGTCTTAGGCAAACAGTTAGCGTCCTCTCAGGTTCATGATTTATGTAATTAAACATAAAGCTTTGAGATAGTCCTTCTTAGTATAGATAAGATAAGATAAAAGGCTTTCAAGAGGAGGACTAATAGATGTAATGCTGTGTTTGTTAAAGCTAGCTAGGGTTGCTGGAATCCAAACTTCCTCAAATTGAAAAGACAGAGTACAGACTTTGCAAACAGACTATAAAGAAAACTGCGTAAATGTGCACATACAAGCATAATTAAGCTAACGTAACTGTAAACTGTGATAGCATCCAGGATTCGCCAGATATTCTAACAATTGTAGCTCATGTTAAAGTAGATAAACTCTTTAATTCACTCAATAGACTTCTGTTTTTTTATGTGTTGGTTTTGTAAAGGCTGAGAAGAACCTCTTTAAGCTAGGACTGAACAATCACTGTTTGCGAAGGGAGTTTAGGTCAATTGCTAAAGCTAATAAACTCTTGCAGCATCTGAAACAAAGAAAGGCTTTGTATTCTCACTGTGCAACAAACCAGGTGATATTTGCAAAGTGCACAAGTTCAAAGCCATGTCTGATAAGAAAAGGGCAGCATTTGCATCCGGCACCTGTCATTTCTAAGATGGGTTCGACGTGTCCGGTGAGCAGCAAGACAAAGCTTTTGTTTTAGAGAGCAAATGATGCAGCAGGGAAGATCAGAGGTTCCTATAATAATAGTCCTGAGTATTAGAGAGGAGTATGCATAGATAGATAAGGACTCACCTTTAGAAAAAGTAAGAATCAGCAGTTTTTCATGGAGAAGTCGGACACCACAGATGTTCATTTCTCTGTAGGGAGTCCCTCTGATACCGCAACCAGAAGGCTCAGCTTACAGTTATAGCTATGTGTGTCCCCACTTTGTTCTTACTCTCAGTATATATCATATCTCCTGTTGCTGCAGAGAAATTTCATTACTTCATCTGGAAAAAAAAGAAGCCTCAGATCTCATTTTGACGCCGATTACCTCGGTGAAAGAAAAATATTTTGACAGATTTTTCATGATATATCAAGACAGTTATGCCAGATACTAAATGCACTCTGATAGTTGGTATGCTAAGTTTTCATGTCCCGAGTGCATTAAGCCTTCATCTTGACAGGGACAGAAAGAGACAGGAGAGCCATGACCGCTGCAGGCTCCACCGCCACCACCGCCACCGCAGAGAGAAGAATCTCAACTCACTAAAGTGTCTCTGCAGCCAATTACTGCACAGTAACCATGGCAACCAGATGTGTTTAATCCACTATAGCTTCACTTCAGATTAAACGCTCAGATGAAACATTTCGCACAGCCTCCAGGCAGAGCGGCCCCCACAGCACATGCAGTTACAGGCAATGATGAGAGGGGAGATAGGTGGGTGTGCATGTTGGTCGGGGTTTGTAATTAGCAGGTGAGGTACAGGCACATGTGAGGATTCAGGTTTTCCCAAAGGTCAGATTAGACATTATTAGTCACATTGAGGTATTATTAAAATGGTACTATGATGCCAAAACTGCCTTCTTGCTTTTAATAATAATAATAATAATAATCTTTACCCACAGCAGTAGGACGCCAAAACCTGAGCTGTATTATATTTATGGGTCAATGAGGTTTATTTTGTGTCCATGTGGTTTAGTCTGATTTAAAAGGGGTTCAGATTTTAAAATAAACATATCAATAACTTGGTTACATTCTTTTTTTGTGGACTCAGCATCAAATTTCTGCTTTTAATCCATTTTGAGAGAATATATTAGAGGATTATGGTAAAAATGTCTAAGTGGTGTAACCATAAAAACTTTGTACCAAATAATTCAACTTGCTTAAAAACACTAAATTCTCAATAAAACACCATATCAACTAGTTTGGCATGATCTTACATTATAACTTTTATATTAAATAACGCTAATGGAATACTATTGTTCTAAATATTACATTTCATCTGGTAACCATGGAGACCAGGAAACATTTACATTATTAGTATAAGTCTACTTAAATACACTGTAGGTGATAAAATATTTAATATTTATTATTCTTTTGTGGTTACACCATTTGACATTTTCAGGAGCATTCAGTCTTACTTTTGGTTAAATAAAATGGTCCAAATGTCATTTCAAATGACATAAAACTGATTTAATGCTCCCTTTAAAACTATTTTTAAGATATTTTTGAAGTGCTCATCTTGCCAACCCTTATTTGTCACTGACCCTTATATTCATATTTGTAGGTTTTATTATCAGTAAAAATTAATCTTATCTTGAACTCACCTGAGCTGAAGCATTATGATTTAATATACTGGAGATACCAAAGAGCTGAATGTGTAATAATGAGGATAAAGAGGTCGATTGTACGTATTGTATTATTTTGTGTACAGTACAAACAGCTGGTTTGAAGTCTGATAAGAGGGGCAGAGCCAGCCTGCCATTACTGCACCATTGATTTCTAAACTCTCTGTCCTCACATCACATTTCTATTGATTTCCATGCAGCTTTATGGATGAAGAGGCTGCCTGTAATTGCGATTTTATCCAAGTAAATATGTAAGCAACAATATATTTTCCAATAGGTTTTTATTGCTTAAGAGAGCGATAACTGTGCGAGTGTATTACTTTCACTGGATTTTAAATTGAATATGCGTTTATTGACCCTCTCGTGCGTAATTGATGACACACTTACACAAAGCCGCCTTTGTTTGATAGTATCAATGGGAATTAGGTGTTGTTTATGCGTAGGCTGAGTCCAGGCTATAATTGATCTGATTTGTGGCTTCCTTCCTCCATAAAGTAGAGAGCAGCCATGCTGTACAGTCTGCCCACACATCAGCAGCCCCAGGCGAGGGAACTGACCTTCCTCTGGCTCCTGCCGTGTCATTAGGCACCTGATAATCCCTTTGCTAGAGGCTAGAGGAAGTCAGTCACCAGGGAAGGAGAGGAGGGAAAGGAAGGGTGGTCTTAGTCTCAGGATAGACTGAGCTGGCTCACATTAGCTGCTTTGATCAGTTGTCTGGAGTGTAATCAGCCAAGCAGGTCTGCAGGGGAACAACATCCTCTGAAATGAGAAGAACAATACTGGATCAAGCTCAGCCAACAATTCCCACACCAAGAAAAAAAAATCAATCAACCTTGAATAGTGTTAAAAAGGACAGTTTGACATTTGGTTATTCGCTTTCTGGCTGAGACTGAGACAAGAAGATCTGGGAGCTTATATAACTTGGATTTTAACCCATACATGTATCTAAAAGCCACAATTTAGAATGAACAAATAAGATAATACAATATTTATTAGTAAGTCTTTTGTCTTTATCTTAAGCTACTCCAATCATCTGCATGCTTTAGCTTCATTTTTAACACACACATATGAGAATGAATAAGCATTTCTCCCAAATATATATCACATAATGGATGAAACTTGCAATGCACAACCATAGTCTGCTGTATTGAATTTCAATTGTGTAGCTCATTGATCAAGCAAATACAAAGCACTATAAGAATGATCATATATTGAGTGATGCAAGTTTTAAAATTTACTGGCTCCCTTTTGAGGCAGCTGTGTAGAACTCATATAAAAATCCAATTAGAGTTTAAATTAACCCCAATTTAACAGATCCTGATTAGATATTACGTACAAAAACCCATTTTTTAACTTTAAATTACATCCTCTCCAACTTCCGCCAATGACACTGAAGATGCATGGCCAGCAAAAGTCAAGCAGCGCGGGGGAGGGGGGGGGGGGGGTCTCATGTGAGTTATAAGGGGCGAGAACGCAATGAGAGTCAATGATGTATCTAATACAGAGGTGTCAAACTCATTTTCATTCGAGGGCCACATACAGACCAATTTGATCTGAGATCATTAAAAAGATGGAGGGAAAGAAGAAAGGAAATAAGAAGGGAAGGGAGGAAAGACAGGCAAAAGGAAGGAGGGAAGAAAGGTAGGAAGGACAGAAGGAAGAAAGGGAGGAAGGACAGATGGAAGAAAGGGAGGAAGGACAGATGGAAGGAAGGGAGGAAGGACAGAAGGACAGATGGAAGGAAGGACAGAAGGAAGAAACAGAGGAAGGACAGATGGAAGGAAGGGAGAAAGGATAGATGGAAGGAAGGACAGAAGGAAGAAAGGGAGGAAGGACAGATGGAAGGAAGAAAGGAAGGAAGGAACAAAGAAAGGATAAAAGGAAGGTAGGAAGGACAGATAGAAGGAAGGAAAAAAACACAAGAAGGAATGTGGCCCGGATCGCAGCCCCTCGGCGGGCCGTATCTGGCCCACGGGCCGCATGTTTGACACCCCTCATCTAATCAATCGCTCCATCTTAACCGAGCTGATGACTCGCTGTTACTGATGACTGGGACGGCCGGCTTTTCAACAAGGGTCTGATTGATATCAGCTCCCAGGGGAAATTGCTACAGCGGCCATTGCCAAGTCGCGGGGGCCGATACTCGGGGACAAAGAGAGAAAGAGGAGAAATAAAGTGCTGTGGTAGCATCGCAATATGACCTGATTCTGCCTCGCTCTCTCTCTTTCTCTCTCCCTCTCTCTATTCGTTCTTCAGGGAGCACTTGTCCCAGTTTTTATCTCAGGGTGGAAGATTTGTGATGGTTTGTGTTCTCTCTCTCTCTCTCTCTCTCTCTCTCTCTCTCTCTCTCTCTCTCTCTCTCTCCCTTCTGCTTCTTCTTCTTCTTTCTCCAAAATCTAGACGTGAGGCGGAGGACAATCTACGAGTACCACCGTGTGGAGCTGACAAAGACCAGGATCACTAACTCTACAGCGGTGGAAATGATGCCTTTACCCAGTAAGAGAAATTTAGTGGCTCAGCACTAACCATAGACTGTATAAAAGAAATGGACGTAACATCCGTGACGTCATCCATTGGTTTGTGGACTGCTGTTCGGAAGCCGCTTGAAAATTTCAGGTGCATGCTGGGAAAAATAAAAACACAGATTCTTATATGGTCATGAGGCGGGGCCATGGGCGGAGCGGGGAGGTTGCTATGGTTGCGAGGGCTGGATCTCGAGGACATTGGTCAATCAACCTGTCAATCAGGACATAGCCACGCCCTAATGCATACCCTGCTTTATCGTCAAATATAAAATCAGGGAGGCCAAAATGTCCCAAATGAACATCATACTGCATTGAAGAAGGCTTTAAACTAGCGATTGAGACCATAAACACATTTTGAAAACGTTTACTGAGGTTAGAAATCAAGTGAGAAGTTGGTGAATTCTCCATTGACTTGTATAGAGACGGTCGCCCCCTGGTGGCCTTTTGATAGAATGCAGCTCTAAGTTACTTCCACGTTGGCCTCATTTCAGAGGACCAGAACTCCCCGCCTGGTCATAACACTGTCCACAGTATAACCCTCTGAAAAAAGTATTACTTGATGTATTTCTTATCATTATACGGCCTAAAGGACTTTGGTCGTATCTTAGTGATGAAATCTTTGACTTATTTTGATCTTTCTGTTCTCCAGCGTGTCTCCAGTTCAACACCTGTAGCTCGTGCATCTCCTCACAGATCAACTTCAACTGTAGCTGGTGTCATCGGCTCAACAGGTTGGACTTTCACTCTCTAAAATGTCACTTTTAACACCTCATACACCCCGTCATCCCAACAGATATTCATATTCTCACTCTATGGTTTCTACATATTCTGTTGGAGCTTCAGTTGTTTTCTGCAGTTTTAATGCTTCTCTTAACTTGTCAAGTGCTCCTGCATATATAGAAATAATTTGCCTTTAAAATTGAATCCTCTCGAAGTTTATATCTAGCTGCAAGCTTTTGTAATCACTCTTCAAGTATCGTGCAATATGTGGCTGCTTTCTTACTGGCAAAACACTCTTGGGGAAAACAATCTTTTTTCTTATCAAGCAGGTGATGTTAAGTTAAATGTGGCGGTTCATATTTCTTTCTTACTTTGAGAACTCAATGTCTGCACCTCGTCATCTGTCCACTTATCGTACATCTTGTCTTCTTTTACTGCTCTTCTTCTTCTTGTTTTTCTTTCTTGTGTAGACGCTTTCTACTACTGTTCTTCTTCCTTTCTTTTGATAGATCTCTTTATTGATTTTTTTACTTGACAATAGGCAGATACAATCAAAATGTTGGTCATCAAAACATTAGCCGGCTAATAAACGTTAACCTCACTAGCCGGCTAATAAACGTTAGCCCCGCTAACTGGCTAATAAACGTTAGCCCCGCTAGCCGGCTAATAAACGTTAGCCCCTCTCCCCCAGTCCGCTGACGTAATCGGTTCTTGCTTTAGACCAGCAAGGAGTTGGTGCTTGCGCTGGCTCCCGTTCTGAGGCTCCGGGCTGGAGCTTTGGTGGTGGAAAAGCAAAAGAACCGGTGCTTAGTCAGGCTCTTGCTCCGAACCAGCTCCAGCTCGGTGGAAAAGGGGTAAAAGAGATGAAATAAGACCAAAAGGGTTTCCAAATTTTATCAAACTTTTCCATGTCGTTCTTTCTTGCATATCTAATTTTCTCCAGGTGGAAAAGGCTCATTAGGTCTCTCATCCACTGAATAAAGGTGGTGGTGTTCTACTGTTCTCCTTCTGCTGGGTTTTAAAAATGCCTCTTATTTTGGCGGTTTCTGTTTCCACATTGAGTAAACCTCAACCCGGCCCCATAAAATTCCCCCGAAGTTCCTGATGAAGTCCGTCAAAGTTAAAACTCACTCTGCAACACTCGCTGTGATGAAATAGCTGAAAATGTTTGGAGAAGAGTTCGGCTCATGTTTTAAAATTTGCTTCGTCCTTCTTTATCCTTCCAAAGACTGAGCTCAAATGTTCAAGACTTGTAAAAAAAAGAAACGGATGCTATTAACTTATTAACTGTCAATACTTAGACCACTTTTTAAAGTCTGCATCTACGTACGTGTGCTGGTGCAAAAAACCCGCCAGATAACCGACACTAGCCATCAAAAAATTCCTCTCTTTTATATGTGCGTCCACGCTACAATTATAAAAGACATTTATGGGAAATGCGGTGCAACGCTGAACTAGCTTGGCCGGCTTTGAAGGAAATATTCCAGCGGTTTAGAAACTCCAGCTGGTTTCTGGTCTTCTATCACGAGGTCAGCTCAACAGTAATGATCTGACTGAGCTGCTGTATTATTTTTTTCTAGAATATGATTATTATGAAACCACCAGGATGAGTCTTCAGGGTCGATACTCATGCTGGGATTTAAATTGCGTACTTCAGTAGTTAGACTTTTATTTTGGAAACATGAAGCATTAATTATAAGTATAGTTCATTTACTATGAGAAGCTGGATGGTTTCACTAAGAACAGTCAGATGGTTGAGTAACTATGGACACTTATCACCTCAACGGTCGCCATCTTTGCTACGTAGCTGAAAGAAAGAAAGAGAGAAAGGAAGGGATGACAACTGTAAGAGAAAGAAAGAAAGAAAAAAGAAAGAAAAGGATGAAAACTGAAAGAAAGAAAGAGAAAAAGAAAGAAAGAAAATCATGTGTTTTTACACTCCAGCTCCACTTGAACTGTTGCTATAGAAACCATCAGCAGGACTATTGAGTTAGTTTTAGGATCAATACTTTGATTTGGTACCGCTAACGATAACTAGCTAATCATCATTTCCGATAAGTGTGCAACGCTAACCTGTTTTAGCTAACACACTATATTAAAGTTTAGTGAAGTTAAACTTGAGTTCGGGTTCGTCAGGGTTTTTATACTTTCATGTATAAGTGAAGCCAGTTTCATCACAGTAAGATGATGAAACTTTGCATGGAAGCCTCTATCAGTGTGTGTGTGTGTGTGTGTGTGTGTGTGTGTGTGTGTGTGTGTGTGTGTGTGTGTGTGTGTGTGTGTGGTCAGAAGCCTATAAAGCAGGGGTGTCAAACATGCGGCCCGTGGGCCAGAACCGGCCCGCCAAGGGATGCAATCCGGCCCACTTTCCTTTCTGTGTTCTTTTCCTTCCTTCCATCTGTCCTTCCTCCCTACCTTCCTTTTTTCCTTTTTTTCATTCCTTCCATCTGTCCTTCCTACCTTTCTTCCTTCTGTTCTTCCTTCCTTCCTTCCTCCATTTCTTCCATCTGTCCTTCCTTCTTTCCTTCTGTCCTTCCTACCTTCCTGTTTTCCTTCGTTTGTTCGTTCCTTCTTTCCTTCCTTCCTTTTGTCTGTCCTTCCTACCTTTCTTCCATCTTTCCTTTTGTCTGTCTTTCCTTCCTTCCCTTCTTATTTCCTTCCTTCCTTCCTTCCCTCCATCTTTTTAATGGTCCGGCCAACATCAGATCAAATTGGTCTGTATGTGGCCCTTGAATGAAAATGAGTTTGACTCCCCTGCTATGAAGCTGAAGTGTGACATTCATCATTTTGACTCACACCTGTTCAACCTCTGCTCCCCTCCTCCTTTTTTTTTATCCTCCTCCTTCTTATCCTTCCTGTCTTCATACACTTCAAACTAAAGTAAATATTTGAGCTGCTAAAGAAGCGTTAGTGTTCCCGTCCCGAGTATTTCCTCACAGCTGAAATCGGAGCTGCAGCAGCTTTTTTTTTTGTTTTCTTTTGGTTGGAGAAAAAAAAAAAGAACAGCGAGGAAAAAAAAACATTGTGGAGGGAAAGTAGAGTTTATCATCATTAGAAATTAAGAAAGTAAAGGTTTCCTGATAAATGCCTCCTCCTCCTCCTCCTCCTCCTCCTCCTCCCCCCTCCTCCTCATCCCTTCTTTCCTTCCTCCCTTCCTTTTGTCTTTCTTTCCTTCCTACCTTCCTTTTGTCTTTCCTTCCTCCTCCTCCTCCCTTCTCCCCTCCCTTCCTTCCCTCCCTCCCTCCTTCCTTCCTTCCTTCCTTCCTTCCTTCCTTCCTTCCTTCCTTCCTTCCTCCCTCCCTTCCTTTTGTCTTTCCCTCCTTCCTTTCTTCTGTCCTCCCTCCCTTCTCCTTCATTCTCCTCCTTCTCCTCCTCCTCCCCCTCCCTTCTTTCCTTCCTTCCTTCCTCCCTTCCTTTTGTCTTTCCTTCCTTCCCTCCTTCCTTCTCCTCCTCCCTTCTCCTCCTTCTCCTCCTCCTCCTCCCTCCTCCTTTCTCCTCCTCCCTTCATCCCTCCATCAGACTTTGCTGAAAGTGTTTTTTTGGAGGTTTATTCAGTCTGACTCGAGGCTGACTCTTCCTCCTCCTCCTCCTCCTCCTCTTTCTTCTCCTCCTCCTCCTCCTCCTCCTTCTCCTCCCTTCATCCCTCCATCAGTGTTTTTTTGGAGGTTTATTCAGTCTGACTCGAGGCGGCCACCATCTCTCCTCTTTTGTGTGCCGCTGCATTTCGAACGCCTTACACATCAAATATTAATCTGCCACTCTTTCATTTTGGAGTCATCATTTATTCTGTGAGTAATGCGGCCGACGGCAGGAATGTGGAGCGCTCCGTCTCTCCGTCCGCAGACGTTTGTTATTTAGACCCAACGTGTTAGGTTTTAGATTTGACTTTAGCTTCCAAATCCTTTCCGTGTGATAAGAGACACACTCAGAGAGAGAGAGAGAGAGAGAGAGAGAGAGAGAGGGGAAGAAAGAGAGACACACTAATTTACAGAGAGAGAGAGAAAGAGAGAGAGAGAGAGAGAGAGAGAGAGAGGGGAAGAAAGAGAGACACACTAATTTATTGTGAAGAAAGGAAGAAAGAAAGAGAAAAAGAGAGAGAGAGAAAAAGAAACAAAGAAAGAAAGGAGAAAGAGAGAGGGAGAAAGAAAGACAGACACACTCATTTACAGTGAAGAAAGAAAGAAAGAGAGAGAGAAAGAAAGAAAGGAAGAGAGAAAGGAAGGAAGAAAGAAAGAGAGAAAAATGTCTGAAAGGGATGAAAACAAGAGAGAGAAAGAGAAAGAAAGAGAAAGAAACAAAGAAAGGAAGAACAAAAGAAAGAATAAAAGAAAGAAAGAAAAAGATGACGATTGAAAGAAAGAAAGAACGAAACAAAGAATGACAGAAAGAAAAGAATGACAATTAAAAAAAGAGAAAAGAAAAGATGCTCTCTTGACAAAGAAACTAATTTACAGTGCAGCATCATGAAAGGAAGAAAGAATAAAAGAAAGAAAGAAAGAAAGAATAAAAGAAAGAAAGAAAGAAGTGACTTTAGTTAAAGCTCTTGATCTCATTAAGCTCTGTTCATATCTGACGGCTTTACTTTGTGTCCTTAAGCTGCTTCCTTTAAACCCAAACATGCTTTAAACATACGACCATTAATAATGAAGAAGAAGAAGAAGAAGAAGAAGAAGAAGAAGAAGAAGAAGAAGAAGAAGAAGAAGAAGAAGAAGAAGAAGAAGAAGAAGAAGAAGCTCGGTGGCCTCTTCAGCTCGGGGCTGAATGAGGTGTTAATGAACTTCTCTCAATGACAGGAAGGAGAGATGAAACGTTTATAAAGCTGAATCAGTTTGTGTGATGGAAGGAGAGGAGGAGGAAAGGATGAAAACTTCCTTCCTTCCTTCCTTCCTTCCTCCCTCCTTTCCTTCCTCCCTTCCTTCTCTCCTTACTTCCTTCCTTCTTTTCTCCCTTCCTTCTCTCCTTACTTCTTTCCTCTTTTCCTACCTCCTTCCCTACTTACTCCTTTCCTTCCTTCCTTCCTTCCTTCCTCCTTTCCTTCCTTCTATCCTTACTTCCTTCCTGTTTTCCTGCCTCCCTCCCTCCTTACTCCTTTCCTTCCTTCCTTTTTTCCTCTTTTCCTCCTTACTAATTTCCTTCTTTCCTTCCTTCCGTCCTTCCTTCCTCCCTCCCTCCTTACTCCTTTCCTTCCTTCCTTCCTTCCTTCCTTCCTTCCTTCCTTCCTTCCTTCCTTCCTCTTTTCCTCCCTCCCTCTCATTTCCTGTAGTGGTCATATTTACTGTTATAAATACACTGAAGCATTTTATCACATTAGAAAAAAAGAAGATGAATAAATGCAGTTGCAAGAAAAATACTTTCCACTCACATCTCGAGGATGTTTGATTTGAGAACTTATTTTTAATTTCTAATTATAACTATCCTAATTATCTGTTCCTCCCCCTCCTCCTCCTCCCCCCCGTCCTCCCCCTCCTCCTCCTCTTCCTCCTCCTCCTCCCGCTCTTTCATCTGCTTCCCTCTGCAGATGTCTCTCCTCGTTTTTTCACTCTTGCGTCGAGTGTTTTGTCAGACTGATGGTTATTTGGGGTGCTTTAACTTTTCGCCCTCCCTCCCTCGCTCCTCTATTCACCCTTTTTCCTTTTTCCTGCCTCTTTCTCTCCGTCCATGATTACACAGGACGGAGATAATAATTAAAGTTTTGACAGCATTTTGAGCAGCTGCTGTACATTTAACCCTACTGTTGTCCTCGAGTCAAGGAAGGAAGGAAGGGAGGAAGGAAAGGAAGGAGAAGGAAGGAAGGGGGAAAGAAGGAAGGAAAGGAGGGATGGAAAGAAGGAAGGGAGGGAGGAAGGAAGGATGGGAGGAAGGAAGGAAGGAAGAAGGAAGGAAAGAAGGAAGGAAGGAAGGAAAGGAAGGAAGGAAGGTAAGAAGGGAGGGAGGAAGGAAGGAAGGAAAGAAGGATGGAAAGAAGGAAGGAAGGGAGAAAGGAAGAAGGAAGGAAAGGAAGGAGGGAAGGAAAGAAGGAAGGGGGGAGGAAGGAAGGGAAGGAAGCAGAACAAAGGAGGGATGGAGGAAGGAAGGAAGGAGGGAAGGAGGGAGGAAGGAAGGAAGGAAGGAGAAGGAGGGAGGAAGGAAGGAAGGAGGAAAGAAGGAAGGAAAGGAGAGAAGGAGGGAGGGAGGAAGGAAAGGAGGGAAGGAAAGAAGGAGGGAGGGAGGAAGGAAGGACAGATGGAAGGAAGGAAAGAAAGAGAGAAGGAGGGAGGGAGGAAGGAAGGATAGATGGAAGGAAGGAAAGAAAGAGAGAAGGAAGGAGGGAGGGAGGGAGGAAGGAAGGAAGGAAGGAAGAAAAGAAGGAACAGTCAAAACAGACGGGGTCAATTTGACCCGGGAGGACGACAGGAAGGTTAAGACCACTTCTTCGTCTCTCTCTGCCCCAATGATGTAACTTCATCACTCAGTCAGTCACTCAGTATGATTATAGAGCTGCTCTGTGGCCGTCCAGAGGGGAAATGTTTATTTTAGATTTAAATTCTTGAGACTAGTTTAAGTATCTCTACCACGCAGGCACATTTATTTAATAAGAAAATAAAAGTTAAACCTTACTTGACATAAGGCTGATTGTATCTTTAATATTCTAAAATCTACCAAAATAAAAGCATTATAGTAGTTATATAAATGTAGTGGAGTATAAAATACAATATTCCCCCTTTTAGAGAAAAAATACTCCATTACTAGTGTCTCCAAGTACAGTACTCAAGCAATTGTAATAATCAGGGTTGTGAAGGTTGCTATGGAGATGTAATAGGTTACAGATTACTAGTTGCTCCACTAGTTAAAATGTAATAAGTAATGTAAGTATTTCAAAGTAATGTAACTTATTACATTAGATGACTTTTCTAATTTTCTAACCAATGTTTTCATCTGTTAGGGTAAATGTTCCCTCCTTCTGTCCTTCCTTCCTACCTTCTTTCCGTCCTTCACTCCTTCCTTCCTTTCGTTCGTCCGTCCTTCCTTCCTTCTATCCTCCCTTCTGTCCTTCCTTCCTTCTTTCCTACCTTCTTTCCTTCCTTCCTTCCTTCCTTCTGTCTTTTTTCTTTCCTTTCGTCCTTCCTTCCTTCTTTCCTTCTTTACTTTCGTCCTTCCTTCCGGCTGTCCTTCCTTCTGTCCTTCATTCCTTCCTTCCTGCTGTCCTTCCTTTCGTCCTTCCTTCCGTCTGTCCTTCCTTCCTTTCTTCCTTCTGTCTTTCCTTCCTTCCTTCCTTCTGTATTTTTTCTTACCTTTCGTCCTTCCTTCCTTCCTTCCTTCTTTCCTTCCTTCCTTCTGTCCTTCTTACCTTCATTCCTTCCTTCTGT
>JAJDFG010001335.1:0-38522 GCA_021039105.1 Scomber colias
TCAGTCACCCAGAGTCTGAGAGCACTGCTTTATTTAGTATTCCTTGTATATCAGCAGTCACCTCTAATACATAACTTTTCTATTATTGCCTCAGAAGGGCTCTGGCAGCCTCGCCTGACCTTAAACACGGTGACTCAGTCAGTCCTTTCTGCTGCAAATGATCAAGAAAAACCAAACAGCGCTGGTGTTTAAATGCTCCAGCTATTCTTTCTTCTGTAAGGAAGAAAAAAAATCAAAGCTGCAATAAACCTCCCTCAAGTCTTTCAAAAGTCATTTCAACTTTATAATTCATCTTCAGTCTGACGTGGAAGGACTGACGGACGCACAGGAGAACAAAGATTTTGATGATCTGAAAGGAAAAGGTGATTTGTGGCTTCTGTAGGTTATCTCACTCAGAGTCAGCAAGGAGACATTTTGACATATTTCTATAGGAGGAAGTGCTTATCATACACTGCTGCGTCACTTTAAATGTGCATACACAAATGCTACATAATGCAAAGTGTTATAAAAAGCCGTGCTGAATCATAGGAATCCGTCTCTAATTGTTTGTCACTGCACAATAACACCCACGGAGAGCGTCATAATTAATATCCTAATAACACCCACGGAGAGCGTCATAATTAATATCCTGATTAAAATGAAGGATTACAGCGAAGGCCTGAATTCTGCTGGTGATGCATTAACAGCTGGAAACACTACAAAGCAAACTGATAACAACCACAATACAATAAATAATAATATAACTGGGAATGAAAAGAAAAAAAGCACTTTGACTTTTGCATTTAAGTCTCCTGTTGTCCTCGAGTCAAGGAAGGAAGGGAGGAAGGAAAGAAGGAAGGAAGGAACAAGAAAAGGAGTAAGGAAGGAAAGGAGGGAAGAAGAAGGAAGGAAAAGAGGGAGGGAGGAGGGAGGAAGGAAGGAAGGAACAAGAAAAGGAGGAAGGAAGGAAAGGAGGAAGGAAAGGAAAGGAAAGGAAGGAAGGGAGAAAGGAAGGAAAGAAGGACAGAGGAAAGAAGGTAGGGAGAAAGGAAGGAAGGAAGGAAGGGAGAACGAAGGAAGGAAGGAAGGAAGGGAGGACGAAGGAAGGAAGGAAATGAGGGAGGAAGGGAGGAAGGATGGAATGGAGGAAGGAAGGAAGGAAGGAAGGAAAGGAGGGAGGAAGGAGGAAGAAGGACGGAATGGAGGAAGGAAGGGAGGAAGAAGGAAGGAAGGAAGGAAGAAGGGAGGAAGAAGGTAGGAAGGAAGAAGGAAGGAAGGGAGAGAGGGAGGAAGAAGGAAGGAAAGGAGAGAGGGAGGAAGGAAAGGAAGGAAGGAAGAAGGAAGGAAAGGAGAGAGGGAGGAAGTGAGGAAGGAAAGGAAGGAAGGAAGGGAGGAAGGAAAGAAGGAAGGGAGGAAGGAAAGAAGGAAAGAAGGACAGAGGAAAGAAGGTAGGGAGAAAGGAAGGAAGGAAGGAAGGAAGGACGAAGGTAGGGAGAAAGGAAGGAAGGAAGGAAGGAAAGAAGGTAGGGAGAAAGGACCCACAGTAACAATGAGTGATGCTGCTGTAATGTGTGTTGTACTCTTAATCCTGTGCTTGAGTTATCCCACTTCACCGCATCGACCGCTTGTCTCACCGCCGCCTGTTTCGAGGGGGTCCATCAGCGGAGACGGAGATGGAGGAGCAGGAAGCTTTGATTGTGCTTGGAGGCAGCAGCATGACTCATGTTTCTCTCTCTCTCTCTCTCTCTCTTTCTCTTTCTCTCCCTCTACTTTTTTTAATGACTGAGACACACCGGATTTTAACAATTCATTCACAGCATTGAGAACATTTCATTCACAACCACAAGTTCATTAGTTGTTGCACCGTATCCATGACAGTCGTCTGCCAAAGGCTCACTTATCTGTTCTGTTTTTGTTTATTGTGCACACTCGAGCATGAATAACAGCTGTTAAGCAGAATAAATTATATACAGAAGAAGAAGAAGAAGAAGAGGAAGAAGAAGAAGAGGAAGAGACAAATTGATGTAACAAGAAGCCTCACACAAACTGGTAAAAGAAACAACTAAGAAGAAAAAGTTCTACTTCCTTCCTCCCTCCCTCCTTTCCTTCCTTATTCCTCCCTCCCTCCTTTCCTTCCTTCTTCCCCCCTCCACCCTTCCTCCCTCCCTCCCTTCCTTCTTTCTTCCTCCCTTCCTTCCTCCCTCCCTACTTCCTTTCTTGCTTCCTCCCTCTTTCTTCTTCCCTCCCTCCTTTCCTTCCTTCTTTCTTCCTCCCTTCCATCCTTCCTCCCACACTTGAGCATGAATAACAGCTGTTAAGCAGAATAAATTATATACAGAAGAAGAAGAAGAAGAAGAAGAAGAAGAAGAAGAAGAAGAGACAAATTGATGTAACAACCATATAAGCCTCACACAAACTGGTGAAAGAAACAACTAATAAGAAAAAGTTCTACTTCCTTCCTCCCTCCTTTCCTTCCTCTCTCCCTCCCTTCCTTCCATCCTTCTTCCCTCCCTCACTTCTTCCTCCCTTCCTCCCTCCCTCCTTCTTTCTTCTTCCCTCCCTCCCTTCCTTCCTTCTTCCTCCCTTCCATCCTTCCTTCCTTCCTCCCTCCTTCTTTCTTCCTCCCTTCCATCCTTCCTTCCTTCCTCCCTCCTTCTTTCTTCCTCCCTTCCATCCTTCCTTCCTTCCTCCCTCCTTCTTTCTTCTTCCCTCCCTCCTTTCCTTCCTTCCTCCCAGTTCTTTCTTCCTCCCTTCCATCCTTCCTTCCTTCTTTCTTCTTCTTCCTCCTCCCTCCCTCCCTTTCTTCCTTCCTTCCTCCCTCCCTCCTTTCCTTCCTTCCCTTCCTTCTTCTTCCTCCCTCCCTCCTTTCCTTCCTTCTTCCTCCCTCCTTCTTTCTTCTTCCCTCCCTCCTTTCCTTCCTTCCTCCCTCCCTTCCATCCTTCCTCCGTCCCTCCCTCCCTCCTTCCTCCCTCCTTCTTTCTTCCTCCCACACTCGAGCATGAATAACAGCTGTTAAGCAGAATAAATTATATATAGAAGAAGAAGAAGAAGAAGAAGAAGAAGAAGAAGAAGAAGACAAATAGATGTAACAACCATATAAGCCTCACACAAACCGGTGAAAGAAACAGCTAATAAGAAAAAGTTCAACAATAAGCAACAAGCTGCAAACACAACACACACCTATAATAAGTCTATAAACTTTCCTCTCAGGAAAAACAACACCACAGGTCGTAAATCCAGAGGAAGTGATGCAGTTCATATCCAAAAAAACAGGTGGGTTGGGAGGATGGGTAGATAGTTAGATGACAAAAAGTAGACTTAGCTGCAGGAGACCATTGTTCACTACTTGTTTCCAACCACCAAATTGACCCCGTCTGTTTTGACTGTTCCTTCTTTCCTCCCTCCCTCCCTTCCTTCCTTCCTTCCTTCTGTCTGTCCTTCTTTCTTTCCTTCTTTCCTTCCCCCCTTCTTTCCTTCCTTCTTCCTCCTTTCCTCTGTCCGTCTGTCCTTCTTTCCTTCCTTCCTTCCTTCCTTCCTTCCTCCTTCCCTCCCTTCTTCCTCCCTTCCGTCCTCCTTTCCTTCCTCACTTCCTCCCTCCTTTCCTTCCTTCCGCCTTCCTTCCTTCCTTCCTCCCTCCTTTCCTTCCTTCCTTCCTTCTTCCTCCCTTCCATCCTTCCTCCCGCCCTCCTTTCCTTCCTTGACTCGAGGACAACAGGAGGGTTAATAGTGCAGAGTAGGGATGCACGATATTGGGTTTTTTGCCAATATCCGATCTGCTGATATTTTACAACTCATTTTGGCTGATTGATGATTCCAATACTGACATATGCACATTTGTCTTCACATGCAATCATAGATTTATCCTAAATATGATCAAGAAAGAACTGACGAAGACTGGAGTTCTGCATTTAAAGTTTAATAACCCTGCCAGGTGGGTCAAGCAGTAGAGTTTATTAGACAGACAGGATTAATGTTTAGGATTTAATCTCATTCCAAAGTAGAAGGTGGCAGTAATGCAACTAATAACCGCTGTTATGAACCAAAAAGAAGAAGATTTTTCAAATAAAGTGGTTCATCCTGTCAGCCGAGGTGTTTCCTATCAGAAGCTCCTCCAAGGTGCTGCCACTCAGCCTATCAACTGATTTTTCCCCTAGTGGTCGCTCACGGTATTGCAATGAGAAGTCCCCCCATAGACCACCATTGTAAACGAGACAACTGTAAAATGGCGCTTTTCCACTACACAGTTCCAGCACGTCTCGACTCGACTCGATTTTTTTTTTGCGTTTCCACTAGGGAAAGTACCTGTTACCTGGTACTTTTTTAGTACCTGCTCTGCTGAGGTTCCAAGCGAGCCGAGCCGATACTAAATGTGACATCAACAGGCTGCCGGCCTCTGATTGGTCAGAAGAGTTGTCGCTGGAAGAGTCATGAGCCGTCCCACACAAGAATCAAACCCGCCATTTTTAAATACCGGCAACAGCGTTACAGTGATTCGGTTTCTCTTCTCTTTGCTTTGTGTGTGACAGAAAGCCACATACAGCAGCAAGTACACCATCGCCTCCATGTCCTCCATTGGTTATGTGTTTGTGTCGCATATAAGACGAAGTCACGGCAGTATCGCGGAGCCATGCTATGACGACCCTGCCCACGTTGAGGAGGTACTTTTTTGCAATGGAAAAGGTCGTTCCTGGAACTGCACTGAGTCAAGTCAAGCCGAGTAGTGCTGGAACTGTATAGTGGAAAAGCGCCAAAACTGTTGATAGGACACCTCAAACTGCAGACAAGATCAAATATGACTCTTTCTTTTATGAATTTTTGATCCATGTAGATTTGATTTTTGTAAAATTTTTCTGGAGCTGAGAAAAGAAATATGTGACATCATCACAATGTAAAGTCTGTGGGCCGATAGAGTGAACTTGCAGACGAGGCTAGCGGGGAAAAATCTACTGCACATATTTAATTGGCCACATAATGCGGAAGCAAACACAGAAGCTAGAAAGTTTTTTTAGCGTATATACCAGCCGAGCAATTGTTTTAGGACTGAATGGGCACATTTTTTGGTCCAATATCCAGCTCTTATAATACATCCACAGTTTCTCCATGACAGACCTGTTGCTTCTTCCCATTTTAATTGGAATAACAAACTGGGGCTCGGTGCTCTGGTTGGATCCACTTACAGATTTGGGGCTAGCTTTGAAGCTAACAAAGGGTAACTGGCTCTGTTTCCATCAGGCAAACAGAGCCAAACAGTCTGTGGAGGGAAGCACAGCAGAGCAGCGGAGGATAAAGCCACAAATCGGCTTGTTGTATCAGTTAAAATGTTCATGAATGACGTTGATATCTCATTTTAAAGACTTTTATCAGCCGATACCGATAGCATGCGGATATTATTGTGCATCACTAGTGCAGAGTTTACAAGTTTCATATTAATTGGATTAAAAAAGTATGCATGAAAGTTTTCAACGGATGTTTTTCAGTCGCCAACCTGCATGTCTTTGGACTGTGGGAGGAAAACAGAGAACACAAGAGATGAAACATCCGTCTGTGTGGGTGACGACAAGTATCCAAAACAAATATATATATAAAATGTTATAACCACTGATGGTTGAAGAGATATTAGTTGGGTTTTTTTCCCACTTGGATATTCACTGTGAAGAACTAGATTTAGTTTTCTCATGACGGCAGGTTCATCCTGCAGAAACAAGAAATTCACCAACATTTTTTAACATTGTTAATCGAATTTCTAGCCTCACCTGGAAGTCATTCAAAGTTGTAGAGTTCAAATTGTTCATATGTGTTTGAAGTCTGTCTACCTAACTGCTTCTCTATATTGTAATTTCATCCATCTACTGCATGTATGTCCTGTTATTCTTCCTAAGCTTTCTTTATTTAATGCCTTAATAAATGTTTTTTAAAGAGTTTTTTCATATCTGCAAAGAGCGTCCAGAATGCAATTCAGATTATGAAGAATTTTAAGGGTAATTTCTGATTTTTGTCTATATATAGTAAATGCATAACACAATCAAATTTAACTTGATTCACCTAAAAACAAAATTCAGCTGCATGTTTCCTGTATTTGTCTATCAGGTGTGGAGAATTATGCAGCCCAAGAGAAGTTATGTTATCTAAGTGCTTTTTGGTTTTGAAGTCCCATGATGCTGGCTCCAAATAAATCCCTGGCTCCAATTGAGTCACATGCAAAAAGCCTCAACTTCTCTCTACAAGTACTAAGTCAATCATTGTTTTCAACGAGTCATTTTGGATTGGTCTCAATCTCTAAATCCTCTAACAGGAGTCAGTTTGCTCACCTGTTGCTCTCTGGGAATCACACTAAGTCAGACTGTATTTCATTGAATTTTATGTGACTTGATTATGATACCTGCCCTGTTTGCACAATTCAGTTAATGTCAGATCTCAGTGTTCCCAGTAAAAGAACATTTGCTTCGGTCAGAGGTAACAAGGCATGAAAGGCAACACCTGAAACTCATTGGTTAGAAGCTCCTGGCTACTGAAAATCTCATTAAATGTTCTCATATACAACATTATTCACAGTTTGAAGTCTTCTACAACTTCAATCAGCACGAAACCCTCCTAGTTAAATAATCAGTACAACAGATGAACAACTGGTTTAGAAAATATTTGGTGCTTTAGTAAAAAGTCGAAGATGCAGGACTGTGTATTTGACAGTTTTGGGCTATGACTCACAAGGTGCATTTTGGCCAGAAAAGCCAATTAACAAGCTTAAAAATGAGTTATGTGTTCGGCTAACTTCAGGAAGAAGCTGTGTTAAGAAAACTGTCAATTCCCTTTTCATATCTGGGTCCTTTGGAGGGGACTTCAGCAACTATGGCTCCACATTTGGTTTCAAATTTAATGATGAGGCCTTTGAGTTCATTATGCTTTGATTCACACCCACAGCTTCCTCTCCATAGCAGCGACAGCCAAGCCTCATGGGTATTGTAGATTTCTTTGCTGTCCAGAATAAATGTGATTTGTCAGAAATGAAGTTGAGATAATTGAAACTGGCGGTCATAATATGATATGTTATACAGGAGAGTCTTGAGTTTCTAAGTGAAGTAATACAGAGGAGATTATATAGGATGAACTAGAGGAATGATTACAGCAAGCAAATCCCAGTTTCAGTATTTGTTTAACGTTGACTTGAAAAATGGTGAACTCGCCCTTTAATTTGTCAGTAATCTGTATTTATCATGTTTGAGATTGAAAATTAGACTCTGTGGCGCCCCCAGCACACCCACCATGTGTTCAATCAGCTGCTCCGTGGGTGTCTCTGACCTGTAAATTTATTATACTTGGTAAATTAAGTGACACTGATTCTAATGAGTTTTCTGTTTCCAATATCTCCGATAGCAATTAATTCAAGAGGCATCCAATCAAGAGGTGTGTGTGTATGTGTGTGTGTCTACGTACCGGGTATTCCTCATGTTGTGGAGATGTAAAGCTGGACTTCCTTTATGGGGATACAAAACAAATCCCCTTAAATCAGTAATTTTAAAGTGAAGACTTGGTTTAAAGTGAAGGTAAGTTTAGGCTTATGTTAAGGTTAAGGTTAGGATTAGATAAATGTGTGTGTGGGTTTGCCATAGGCTACTTTCAGGGACACATTTCAGACTTAAAACCAGTTAATAGGGGACGGTTTATCCAACTGGGGACAGTAGTCATGCTCCTAATCTTATTTTTGGGCCAATGGTTAAAGTTAAACTTAGGATAAGTCTTCAAGAAATTAACGTAAAGTCAATGTAAGGTCTTCTGAAGTGATGGAAACAGGATTGTGTGTGTGTGTTCAGACTTAATTGGGGATGGTTTATCCAATTGGGGACAAGAATCATGCTCCTAATTGGTAAAACACTTATTTTTGGGTCAGTGGTTAATGTTAAGGTTAGTGTAAGTCTTCAGGAAATGAATGTAAGTCTATGTAATGTCCCCAAAAGTGACCTAGGACAACGTACGTGTGTTTATACCGGGTATTCCTCATGTTGTGGGGACTCGCTTCCTTTATGGGGACACTAAACAATCATTAAACCTGTTAAATAATCGATTTTAGACCAAAGACTTGTTTTAAGTTAAGGTAAGTTTAGGCTTAAGTTATGGGTAGGGTTAAAGTTAGGATAAGTCTTCAGGAAATGAATGTAAAGTCCTCTGAAGTGATGAAAACAGGATTGTGTGTGTGTGTGTGTGTGTGTGTTCAGACTTAAGACCAGTTAATTGGGGATGGTTTATCCAATTGGGGATAAGAATCATGCTCCTAATTGGTAAAACACTTATTTTTGGGTCAGTGGTTAATGTTAAGGTTAGTGTAAGTCTTCAGGAAATGAATGTAAGTCTATGTAATGTCCCCAAAAGTGACGTAGGACACCGTGTGTGTTTATACCAGTTATTCCTTGTGTTGTGGGGACTCGCTTCCTTTATGGGGACACTAAACAATCATTAAACCTTTTAAATCATTCATTTTAGACTGAAAACTTGGATTTAAGTTCTGGTAAGTTTAGGGTTCGGTAAGTAATGGTTATGGTTAAAGTTAGGATAAGTCTTCAGGAAATGAATGTAAAGTCCTCTGAAGTGATGGAAACAGGATTGTGTGTGTGTTCAGATGTAAAACCAGTTAATTGGGGATGGTTTATCCAATTGGGGACAGCAGTCATATCCCCAAAAGTGTAATGTCCCCAAAAGTGTAATGTGCCCGAAAGTCTAATGTCCCCAAAAGTGACCTAGGACAGCATGTGTGTGTGTGTTTAGACTTCTCCCATGTCAGATATAAAGTGTTGGTCAGGGCTCAGCTCTCATTTTTCTGTCTCTTAAATTTGCTGTTTCTCTTCCTGCCCCCCCCCCCCCCCCCTCCAGCATCAGATGAAAACCTCATATCATGTCCTCATATCTCCATAAATGTCAACTTTTCAGGAGCTAAAAATAGCTTGCTTGCTTTCGGCTTGACCGCTGTGCTTTTCTCTGTGCGACCAAAAAGTCTAAAAAGTACCCAAATTCAATCATGCAATGTTTAAAATGAAGTTAAGACATGAAAATAAGCAGTTAAGAGTTGTATTTTTCCATGATAACTATAATTTCTTTAGAAAAAGGTGACAGAATGACTGGAAGGGCTTTTTTCAAGGACTTATGCTCGGGTAATTATCTTCTTTCCTTACATGAATAAATTCTGATTATATAATATCTCAACCTCTGTCTTTCATTCCCCAGAAGCACATAATTACTCCTTTGCTCTCCTCCTCTGTTTATGCTCCCTTAAAAACCTGAGATGTCGCTTCTTCTTGTTTCGGGGGGTAAATTGGGAGTTTTATGTCAAACAGAAAAAAAAAGGTCGAGAGCGAAAGAGATAAGAGAGGTCAAACTGACAGAGGAGGGAATCTCCACCAACCTACAGCTTTAATTACACACACACACACACACACACACACACACACAGCAAATACGACGGCCGCTGAGCTGTCTTGTTAGCAGAAAACACTTCAAATATAGAGACTCGAGGAGGAGAAGGAAAGGGGAAAGAGGGAAGATGAGGTGATATAAGAGGATCACGTCACAGCTATCCTCTGTATATATATCTCCTTCTCTATGACACATGCACCAGTATTTCTTTTCAGTGCTGGTTTTTGATTGGTCATCAGATTGGGGGTGGGGGGTGGGGGGGCGTAGCAGCTAAGGGTGGAGCGTTAATCCCAGCAGTGACTCATCACTAATTGCTGTATCTCCAGTCTCACCAGTCGACCATGTGAAATAAGACCATGATTAATGAGCATCATTACTGTACTGGTGTCATGGAAATATAATAGTATAAAATATATAAATATAAAAAGACGAACCAGCTATCTGTGTGTGTGTGACTCCACTGGTGGTTGTCACATCTTATTTCACAACTGAGTGAGTCATCGATGTATCTGCCTTCTCAACCCGAACAACATGAAGGGTCAAGCGGTAAGAAATGCAGCAAGACAACGACGACTCTAAACACACGAAAAAAGAAAAAGGTTATGGTAGAAGAAATTTAATGATTTGTAAGGGCCAAGTCAAAGTCCTGACCTTACTCTTACAGCGAGCAGCTCAGATGTGGAAACACAACAACATAGCTGAGTAGATGAGTTGAGACTCTTCTTATAAAAAAGGAGGAATCGGCTAAAATTCCTCCAGGCTGATAAACATTTAAACTGGAAACTGTTTATTTGAAGTTAATGCTGCAAATGTGATAGTATAGTAGTACTATACTGTTTAATGTGATTAAATAGCCTATGTTAGACTGTCTACTCAGGTTTTTAGGTGTTTTTAATGTCTTTTAGATACTGCAGGACACTTTAATATTTCATTGTCATTTATTACTTGTATTTTTGTTTTATTAGTATAATTTATGGGGTATTTTAGTGATTATTTTAGTTATTTTTCCTGTGGATAGTTAGACATGTTTTAAGTTGTGTGTGCCTTTCTTGACTGTGGATGTAGCTGCTGTAAACAGGTAATAAAAAGAAGACTATCAGTAATGTATCAGAAGGTGCTAGACCCAAAAGCACAAACTCCCAAAAAAAATAAAAACCAGGCTTCAAACTAAAGTTGAGTTTTTTGTATAATCTGCATTACAAAATTAGTGCCATCAACTGAATACATTTAATGTTGTTTAATTTATTTAATTGGGTTCGCTTTATCTAGTTTTAGGACCTATATATGTGAAAATCTGATCATGTTTTCAGTCACATTTGTGCAAAAAATAGAGTGTCCACCTCATCTCACTCACTGTATAGACTGCAACTCCTGATTAGACTCCTCATATAGTTATAAAACTCTCCACACCTTTAAACCAACGAGTCCAACGAAGAAAAGAACCTAAGTCCGTCAAAATATGGACTTTTCACTCTTATATTATTCTACTTGGTTGACATTTCAAGGATTTGTTTTAATGTTTACTAGATTGATTTATATTGTATTATATTAGTTTTGTGTCATGTCTAATAAAGGCTGAAGACTATTGAAAGCAGGAGATTTAGATGCATTAAAGGATAAGACTGGCATTTTTTAATATTCCTTATTGTCAATAAATCTCATCTCCAGAATCAAAACTAACAATGAATTCATCTGTATATCAAAAGCCTGATTTATTTTATTCCTTTGTGCTTTATAAGACAAACTAATGTCCCCAAACTCTTCATAATGAAATAATATGTTATCCAGCGCTACAGTGCAACTCACTGAAGTGTTTTTAATAGTTTTTGGACAACAACAGAAGAATAAGATATATTAGACTTTGGATACACACACATCACTTGTTAGTAGATCAGATTTGTCGATATATCATTTTTTGAGTATTAAAGGACCAGTGCGTAGAATTTTGTGGCATCTAGTGGTGAGGCTGCAGATTGCAACTAAATGGGAATTCTTCCAAATTGTCCAATCCATCGGTATCGTATGTCTCCAAACTTATCAGTTCCTCTTACCGATGAACTCATCTGTGAGGGCAGCGCAGCCTCCAGACTGTCTAAAGTTATCTTCAGCTGTCAAACATGTTGTGATTTAATGACTAAATAATTATCTATGTGAGTCGAATGTGAAGTTTACTGTTTCACCTCGACAACCCTGCAGCCGCCCACTGTGTCGGTCCAGAGATGCTGCTCTCTACTGCTGGATATATAATGTTTATATGTAACATTAACGGTCTCCGCCTCCTCCTCCTCCTCGTTTTGTTATTCTTATACAGATCAAATTAATGAATTCATGATTATTAATGGTTTTATTTTTGGCTGCAGATCATTTATCTTATCTAACAGTTATGTTTTCAAACATATTCATCAGCATGCAAAGTCACTGCTAAACACTGGAGATAATAAATAAAGAGTTTCATTATCACTGAAAACCTGTGTAGATATATAAAGAATTGATGAGGACTTGATAAGGGAATCGATAATGGCACTGGTATCAATAAAATCGTATCAATTCCTATCCCTTTACCTCCCCATCGCCTTCCCAACATGCAGGAGAATCATAGACTGTATAAAAAGAAATGGACGTAACATCCGTGACGTCACCCATTGGTTTGTGGACTGCTGCTCGGAAGCCAATAGTTTCTAATCTAAGCAGCGCCATCTTGAAAATTTCAGGTGCATGCTGGGAAAAATAAAAACACGGATTCTACTTATATGGGCATGAGGCGGGGCCATGGGCGGAGCTATGGGCGGAGCGGGGAGGTTGCTATGGTTGCGAGTGCTGGATCTCGAGGACATTGGTCAATCAACCTGTCAATCACGATGTAGCCACGCCCTAATGCATACCCTGCTTTATCGTCAAATATAAAATCAGGGAGGCCAAAATTTCACAAATGAACATCATACTGCATTGAAGAAGGCTTTAAACTAGCGATTGAGACCATAAACACATTTTGAAAACGTTTACTGAGGTTAGAAATCAAGTGAGAAGTTGGTGAATTCTCCATTGACTTGTATAGAGACGGTCGCCCCCTGGTGGCCTTTTGATAGAATGCAGCTCTAAGTTACTTCCGGCGTTGGCCTCATTTCAGAGGACTGGAGCTCCCCGCCTGCTCTAGAGGCAGTGTTTGGTTTGTCCCTTCTGGGCTACTGTAGAAACATGGCAGCCTCTGTGGAAAAGGACCTGCTCCCTCTACAGCATCAGAAAAACAATAATTCTTATTTTTAGAGGATTATACACTAATTAATACACATTTATAAATACTATATCCCATTTCTGCCAAGTCTGTTCTTGCTAGATCCGACTAAAAAAATCTACAAACTGGTCCTTTAACACATAAATTACAGCAACATAGAGTTCCTGTATTGATTACAGACATATGTTGGAGTGGACGACATGCTGCGCTGCTTTTTGAGGTTGATGGTGATTCACAGAAAAAATCAGAGCATCCTACACTAAAGATGCGTCTTGAGTGTCAATCAGCAGGAAGTCCAGGTGTGACAAGGTGTGTTTAACTCAGTGGGAGGCAACCACAGTCTTAATTATCTGACTGATTTACTGATGGACAGACAAGCCTGCTGAAACATCTCGATTTTTCTGTATCACTGACTGTGAACAATAACAACACAATTGCACAATTAGACCTCACTGAACTGAAAGACACATCTAAAGGGGGGAAAAAAAGAAGAAAAAAAGCAAGACGTCATTCAAATATTCTATAACATTTCCCTTCCTATAAAAAAAATGTTCTCACCTCTTTTTTTCCCCCCTTTTCTTTGCTCTTTCTTTATTTGCTCTTAACCAGCTTTTGTAGAAACCCCCACGGCACAATTCATGTGCTCAAGCAGTCTCTGATTGCCTGAATGCCAGAATGAATCCCTTCAGCTGATCTGTCATACAGTACGCATATGTTTCTCCTTTCATACTCCCTCTTTTTAAAAAAAATCTGCATGGTTTATTTGACACAATCTGTATCATCAACATGTACAGGGAGAGGAGAGGGGGGAGGAGGGGTGGGGATAAAAATCAAAAAGCATGTGTTTCAAAAACCCTGCGTGGGTGGAGGAGATGATTAGAAAAAAAAACTTTAAAAAACTGTCATTTTTTTTACCCCACCATTAAATCATAACATTAAAAACCATCTTAAAGGCTACCCAGTGTTTCAATTTTTTTTTTTTTGAGTGTGCAGGACACAAGATGTTTGAAGCGTGGGCTGCAAAAGTCCATTTTTTAAAAAACTGTCATGTAACAGAACATTTCAAGCGTGTTAAAGGGATGATGAAGCAGCTTTGATCTTCCCTCACTGGGATTAATATTTCCAACTTTTATGAGCCGTAAAGAAAAGAATATTACGGAGAGGAGAATATCAAAGAGCGGGCATAATAACGACAATGCGCTCAAATAATAATAAACTATTCATGAGTTTAAAAAAAAATAAAAATATGCCTTAGTCCTTTTTAACCCTCAGCATCTCTTGAGTTCACTGGATCAGTAAATAACACACACTTGGACAAGTTCAGTCTGTCAGCCCAGCATCCTTCAGAGGCGCTGGTGTGCGTCACTGTGAGGTAATTAAGGGTTGTGGGTTTGGGACCTTTCTGCTTCTGTCTGCCTACACGGCTTACATTTATCTAGAAGTAATGCACACTGTTCTCTGTTCTGTAATTGCAGTGTAGAGAAACAGTCCGGTGACAGTTTTTTTTTTTTTGGCAGCAATAATAAGAATATCCTTCAGGTCCTCAGCATACACACAAACAAACACACACACACACACACACACACACATAATCTATTCTTTCACACATGGCTCTTTGTCTTGAATTAATCACTAATGATATGTGTGGTTGCGTAACACAGAGCAAAGAGTTCATGTTTAACCCTCCTGTCGTCCTCCCGGGTCAAATTGACCCCGTCTCTTTTGACTGTTCCTTCTTTCCTTCCTTCCTCCCACTTTCTTTAATTTTCCCTTCATTCTTCCCCTCCTTCTATACTTCTTTCCTCATTTCCTTCCATCCTTCCTTGCTTCTTTCTTTCTTTCCTTCCTTCCTTTCTCCCTCCCTTCCTTCCTCCCTCCTTATTCCTTTCTTTCCTTCCTCCCTCCCTCCCTTCCTCCCTCCCTCCCTCCTTACTCCACTCCTTTCCTTCCTTCCTTCCATCCTCCCTCCCCCTCCTCCTTCCTTCCTTCCTCCCTCCATCCTTACTCCTTCCTTCCTCCCTTCCTACTTACCTCCCTCCCTCTTTACTCCTTTCCTTCCTTCCTCCTTTCTTACCTTCCTTGAGCTGAGGGTTAAGAGCCGTAATTGAGTAATTTCACTTTGATTGCCTCTCAACAACAACAGGTGATCTTCAACTGTTTCCAATCTCAGTATTTGACTTTTTTTTTAATTAATTTTCTAACAACTTAATTGACTCTTTTCACATTAGCAGGTGTAAATGATAACATTAACAACGTCTCCTTTCCGTTATGTCAGCGAGAGAGTGGGAACAATAACCGAGCGTTGACACCGGCTCACCTTAGAGGAATGCAGACATCACTCGTTCATTCCACCTGGGCTCTTCTTGCTTTAACGAGCCCAAAATGTCTGCTGTGAAATGACTCTATTCATTTGGTGCCATGCTATTGATCTGACAGCCCATTATTCCGAAAACAAAATGCCACTGCTCCAAAAGACCCCTGCTCCAAAAATACAAACTCTCCCTTGATCATTTTAACTGAAACCATGATCTTTTATAACCTTAATGAATTTTTTTTGTTACCTGGACCTTCACAGACCTTAACCTGAGTGTTTCCACCAAAAACTTATTTTTTAAGAATGACGTCATACCCGAGTTTGAATCGCTCCAGTTCAAGAAGTCAGAAAAACCAGTTCTAGCCAGTTTAGCCACTGATAGCAATACCAGTTCATAAAAACGGTATTTCGGTCTATTTTGCGCATACAATCCAACAGCGTAACAACAGTTGGACAGTGCTGTGTGTGCAACTGATAACAGGATATTAAAACAACTGTCACAACTGTTGATGCACGGGTGATATCATCTTGGATTATGAGCTTGTAGCTGGTGAGGTTCGTCCGATCTTCCGAACCAGAAATCCGACTTTAGGGGACAATCCAGTTAAAATTTCTGACTGGGAACCTGGAAATTCCCACTTCCGGGTACAAATTGAACGCACCACGAGTCTAGAGCAGCTCTGTGAGGCTCGGTGAAAATATGTTGAAATACCTCCATCGGTGTTGCATCTGCAGGTATATTGACTTTCACCCCTGGAGTGCGGTTGAATCGCCTTCGAGGTTTAGGGTAGTAATTATTCGTCCCCCACTCGGTTTCAAAGCCTGCAAAATCATCTTCCTCATCTTCGTCGTCTAAAAACATATTCCTCATCCATAAATCCCGGTCGATTGGTTCCAAGGGTTTAAAGTCCAAAACGACGTATTTCGCTTTCCCTGCTTTAATGGTAGAATTACGCAACAGCGCCCCCGGTTTTAATGGTAGAAATGTGGTAATGCTTTCCCGGCTTAAATGGGTTGAAACACTGTTG
This sequence comes from Scomber colias, assembly GCA_021039105.1. Taxonomy (NCBI): domain Eukaryota; kingdom Metazoa; phylum Chordata; class Actinopteri; order Scombriformes; family Scombridae; genus Scomber; species Scomber colias. Next base: position 15,956 of record JAJDFG010001335.1, read on the forward strand.
AATAAAAGTAACTGTAAATCAAATATCCAAACTATTAAAAAAAAATAGTAATGTTTTAAATCACTTTTAAGATTTTTAAAAGAGTTTATTTGAATAAGTCTTATTAGGCTCTGAGAACTTCCTTTATTACATTTTATGGACAAAATGACAAATCAGAAAGATAATCCATTTATATAATCTATTTATATGGAGTTATTTAGTTGGAAATGGCCACTCTGACTCAACCCTAATGCTTACGTAGGACCAGCATTTACCTGCTTATATGATTTTTAAACGAGATTCACAATTAGTGTCACGTTACATAACAAACAGATGAACCATTTCAGCTGTGTAGTGTCTTAAATGCTGCTGGGCTCCACTGGGACTTAAATCAATTCCAATCTGAAGTTTCTGTCATTGTCCGACGTAGATGGAAAGTCATTGCTTTCCACTCACGATGGGAAAGAAAAATCAATAGCGTCTGAACTATTCCAGGCTTTTCACAGCCACAACACACCGACTCGAAGTGACAAGGGAGGTCACATGGAAGAAAAGATCCTAACAAGCTGCAGAATGTCCGCCTTCATTTTTATGTTTATAAGAGCGTAAACATTTACAAGAGTGCAAACATATTTTATTATTGAATTAGAAACAGAAAAAAAAGAAAGAAGAAGTTGAATAGAAGAAGTAAATGTTGGTAGTTTGTATTGCATCCATATATCTGCTGTATATCAGTGTTATTCTTATTAGTTTAACCCTCCTGTTGTCCTCGAGTCAAGGAAGGAAGGGAGGAAAGGAGGGAGGAAAGGAGGGAGGAAAGGAGGGAGGGAGGAAAGGAAGGAAAGGAGGCAGGAAGAAAGGGAGGAAAGGAAAAAAGGGAGGGAGAAAGGAAAAGAGGAAGGGAGGAGGGAAGGAAAGAAGGACAGAAGGGAGGGAGGAAGGAAGGAGGAAAGGAAAGAAGGACAGAAGGGAGGAAGAAAGGGAAGGAAGGGAGGAAAGAGAGAGGAAGGAAAGAAAGAGAAGGAGGGAGATAGGAAAGGAAGGAAGGACGGAGGAAAGAAGGAAGGGAGGGAAGAAGGAGGGAGGGAGGGAGAAAGGAAAAGAGGAAGGGAGGAAGGGAGGGGGGAGGAAAGAAAGAGATGGAGGGAGGAAAGAAAGGAAGGAAAGGAGGAAGTAAGGGAAGGAAAGGAGGAAGAAAGGGAAGGAAATGAGGAAAGAGAGAGGAAGGAAAGAAAGAAGGAGGGAGGGAGGAAGGACAGACGGAAGGAAGGAGGGAGGAAGAAAGGGAGGAAAGGAAAGAAGGAAGGACGGAGGAAAGAAGGAGGGAGGGAGGGAGAAAGGAAAAGAGGAAGGGAGGAAGGTAGGGGGGAAGAAAGAAAGAGAGCTGGAGGGAGGGAGGAAAGAAAGGAAGGAGGGAAGGAAAGATTTATTAAATGTATTCAGTTGGTTCTATAAAAATAAAGCGTATCACTGTTATCACTATAAATAAACCCTGCTTCATTTTTAATCTGCACTAAACCAACATAATGAATACAGGAAGAGGAAATGCTCATATTGTAGCTTCATGGACAGATAATGTGTCGCTAACAACCAAACCAGCATCTAACGAGTCCAAAGTGACATTTGCAGGTATATTTACTTTCTTGTTCAACGTGCTCCAGCTGAGCAGCTAATTAGCTGTCTTGTCTGATAACTGACGTTAGCGGTGCACTTTTAACCCGGTGAATGTTTGTTTGGCGGCTCGTTTTAACAAGCGGAGGCGCAGAACAAGATGTTTATATGTTTATATGTTAGATAAGAAGGGGAGTTTAGCAGGGAAGCTAATGTAGGTTGTGTATCAGGATGCGGTCAGGCTCAGTTACCCCTTTTCCACCGAGCTGGAGCTGGTGCTGGTTCAGAGTCAGAGCCTGACTAAGCACCAGTTCTTTCCTTTTCCACCGCCAAAGCTCCAGCCCGGAGCCTCAGAACAGGAGCCAGAGCAAGCACCAACTCTTTGCTGGTCTAAAGCAAGAACCGATTACGTCAGCGGACTGGGGGCGGGGCTAACGTTTATTAGCCGGCTAGCAGGGTTTATTAGCCGGCTAGCGGGGTTAACGTTTATTAGCAGACTAGTAGGATTAGCGTTCATTAGCTGACTAGCGTGGCATGAGGGTTAAAGATTTGTTGATTAAAAGTACTATTTCTATATTTTTTTGCCAGAGCTGTCTTCTTCTTCTTCTTCTTCTTTGTTTCCGGCAGGCTAGATGCCTTGCACCATGTTGCTGCCTCTCACTGGTGAATCATGGAAGTGCTTCAAAGGCGCGTGCTGGCTACGTTATACAGTGACGTAATCATGTGGCTCCTTGCCGGTGGAAAAGCAACAGGTTCGTAAGAGGTGTTTGGATTAGCACCAACTGAGCACTGGCTCTAGCACTAGCTCCGAACCAGCACTGGCTCCAGCTCGGTGGAAAAGGGGTAAGTGTGACCCGTCTGCTCTGCTTCATTTTTAATCTCCAATAAATTAACACAATAAAATAACTCTTTGTAATGTAAACGTCTCTTTTATCTTATTTTTTTGCTTTTATAGCACTTGACTAACCTCATTTTCAGTGAATAAGCTCTCATAAACCCACTTCCCACCACCTGCCCAGCACTAAATAATAGATGTTAGCTGGTGAACACAGTGCAGCATTTAGCAGCTAATGAACCAGATGTTTTGTTTTTTTTTCCTCAGGAGTTTATGGAGCCTTAACCAAAGTACATACTAGAGAAGATATTATAATTACACTCATCAGGTGCAGAGAAATGAGACTCTTAATCAATGCTAATATTGCACCATTTCTGCTAGATGTGTGCTAACATATTTACCCAAACAACTCAGCTTCCTGCTGCCCTAAACTCATCCAAATGATATCATACTGCATTGAAGAAGGCTTTAAACTAGCGATTGAGACCATAGACACATTTTGAAAACGTTTACTGAGGTTAGAAATCAAGTGAGAAGTTGGTGAATTCTCCGTTGACTTGTATAGAGACGGTCGCCCCCTGGTGGCCTTTTGATAGAATGCAGCTCTAAGTTACTTCCGTGTTGGCCTCATTTCAGAGGACCAGAACCGCCTGTTTACACCCAAATCATACCGATGATTAATTAGGAGACTTGAGACTCCTAATCCATTTGAGCCACACACCTTCAGACACGCCCTAAATGCACTTGCACCACACGCTTCAGACCATTGTTATACTGTAGATTATTAAAACACATTAAGCCCCAGGATTCACTGGGCTTAATTATGTGGGCGTTAGATTGTGATAAAGATTCTCAAAATATTATGAATAAGATAAATACAACGGATCAAGTGATAAGATGGCTCATTTTTCAGCTGTTGCAGTATCATACCGTGGGTGTGTATGAAGTCTGGGAGGGAAATCTGCAAAGATAAAATCCTACCAACTGTGGAGAAAGACCATATATCAAAAGTCCTTTGGGGTGAAAAACAAAATGAGTCATAGCAACTATGAGTGGAGAGAATGAGCTCGATGTCTGCGGGGAAACCCCTGCACAAAAGGGTCAGGGTCAGTTTAGGAGTCACTTGTAACAAAAAGGTTATTCCCAAAAACAATAACATGAGACAGACAACAAGAGAAATGATCCAGCTCACGAAAAAAAAACAAAGAAAGGCAACTGTGAAGAAATATGACTGAATATTGTGCAGGTCATCAGTCTCCAAAGGGTAAAAAGCATCTGAAACCGCAGGAGAGGGACGAGGGAAAGATGCAACAAGCCAATATCTCTCTGTTTGAGATTCATAGATTCAAGTAGAGAAACCTCAGCAGGACACATGTGAGCATCTGGTTTCTCATACATGTCAGAAAATGAGTTTTATGTCTTGATGCAGATGCTGAAAAAATTAGAGAAACACATAAAAGTGAGGCAACAATGCAGCTACAAACAGGACGTAGATGATTGTCACATTAAAGGATAATTACCGTTTTTTACAACCTGGACCTTATTTCTAGCATAAAATACGATCATTTACTCACCCAGACAACTTTGGTGTCATTTGGAGTCGTTCGGACTAAATTAGCTCCAGTGGAGCGCTGCGTATATCCGTATAATGCGAGTACACGGGGCCCTGAAGTGCAGCCTCTATATACACATTATCTGCCGTGAAACTAGTTCATCTCACCAATATTTAGTTATGATACGTTAGTGCTATTCCCCTCCGAGCCTGGAGGGGAATAGCACTAAATAATTTCCACTTTAGCCTATAGAAGCTGTTTTTTCTGATTTTCTTCTGTTTTTTTAAATACTGCAAACACATTTCCTGTATTTTCTGGTTGTTTTTCTAATAAAGAGACTGAGAAATAATTACATGGTGGCCTTTGCACAGTACTGTACGTATTTCATTTTGGACACATTTCTGCTCGAGGGCCGCTGTGCACCATGGCTGTATGGAAATAAGAACTCTTGCTACGTTAAAGGACGACAGAATGGGATTTCATGATAATAATGTAAAACCTTTTGGGCACCATGGTGAAATCAAAGAAACCCAAGACGAGTGATTTACAGAGTAGGTGTGATACAGATTGCTGAAGCAGATAAATAACAGACGATTTGATTTCAGTTGGATTTTGTGGTTCGTTTTAAACAAACTTTACAAAATGACAGAAAGACTAAAAAATGCAGCCGAATAACATTTTCTGCAGAATCAATCAGTAAAGCAATCAGTGGTTAGATTAGTTTATATTTAAAAAACAGTTTTCTTTCCTCCTTTTTTTTGTAATTTAGTGAAAATGAATTAAAAGTTTCTGACAGATGTGTTTTTTTCTGGCATGACATTAAACAGCACATTTTGTTGGCAGCATATAAACTATGAAAATGATTTCTACCATGTTTAACCTTCATGTTGTCCTCCCGGGTCAAATTGACCCCGTCTGGTTCGACTGTTCATTCTTTCCTCCCGTCCGTCTGTCCTTACTCCCTTTTTCTCTCTCTTTCCTCCCCATTACATTCCTTCTTTCCTCTGTCCTTCCTTTCTCCTTTTCTTCCTTCTTCCTCCTTTCCTCCCTCCCTCCTTCCCTCCAACCTTCCTTCCTTCTTTCTTTCCTTTCTTCCCTTCCTTCCTCCCTCCCTCCTTTCCTTCCTTCTTTCCTTCCTCCCTCCCTCCCTCCTTTCCTTCCTTCTTTCCTCCTTCCTCCCATCCTCCTCTCTTTCTTTCTTTCCTTCCTTCTTTCCTTCTTTCCTCCTTCCTCCCTTCCTTCCATCCTCCTTTCTTTCCTTCCTTCCTCCCTCCCTCCTTACTTCTTTTCTTCCTTCTTCCTCCTTTCCTCCCAGTCCCTTCTTCCTCCCTTCCGTCCTCCTTTCCTTCCTTCCTTCTTCCTCCCCTCCTCCCTCCCTCCCTCCTTTCCTTCCTTCTTCCTCCCTCCCTTCCTCCCTCCCTTCCTTGACTCGAGGACAACAGGAGGGTTAACCATATTGTTCAGCTGCTTACATGTGTTCATTTCAACCAGCATTCTTCTACTTTGTAAATGTAAAAAGTCTTAAAATGGGTCACCACACACCTCTTTATTCCTCTGTGACTACACTTTGCGTCACAACTTGTAATTTGACTTTCAGATTCTGGTTTCATTTCACAGTTTTTAATAACCTGTTTGATTTTTTCTTTTAAGGGGAACAGCCCAAACATTCAGTTAAGCCTCAGAGCTCCCATTGAGTCGGACTCTCTGCGGAGAATTTTAAACAGTCCGTGATAAAGTGACGCAGGTGTGGACAATCTTAAATTCAAAATAAAGGATTTTATGTCGAAGTGAACCGAACCTCCGTCTGTGACAGGACTCTTTAAAGATAAACCCAATTTATTTATTTTTTTGATATAGACAGAAGAAAAGGACCTTCGTTGAGCTTCATTGAAACTCACCTGTTTTTCTTCTTGGTTTTTTAGTCATGACCTTTCTTAACCCTCCTGTTATCCTCCTGGGTCAAGGAAGGAAGGAAGGAAGGAAGGAAGGAAAGAAAGGAGTAAGGAGGGAGGGAGGAAGGAAAGAAGGACAGGAGGAAGGAAGGAAGGAAAGGAGTAAGGAGGGAGGGAGGAAAGGAGGAAGGACAGTAGGGAGTAAGGAAGGGAAGGACGGAAAGGAGTAAGGAGGAAGGAAGGAAAGGAGGGAGGAAGGAAAGAAGCAAGGAAGGATGGAAGGAAGTGAGGAAAGAAGCATGGAAGGAGGGGAAGAACGAAGGAAAAATTAAAGAAAGAGGAAGGAAAGAAGGAACAGTCAAAAGAGAGATGAGGTCAATTTGACCCGGGAGGACGACAGGAGGGTTAACCCCAATCTGTCCTGCCTTGATCTACAATTTAATTAAAGTAATATAAAAACAGCAGACACACACACAATTAGGGATTAGCTGGTAAATAAATTTAGCATCTAAAAAAACAAATATTCCCCTCAGGAGACCAAAGGCTAAAAGAAGAAGAAGAGAGAGTATTGGACTTTAATCAGATGGCCTGAAACTTGACTGTGAATGAATGCTAATGTTGCTCTGTGTCTGCTGGATAATTGTAAATATTTACCAACATGTTCACTATACCAGCTTAACCCTGCTGTTGTCCTCGAGTTAAGGAAGGGAGGGAGGAAGAAGGAAGGATGGAAGGGAGGGAGGAAGAAGGAAGGAAAGGAGGAGGGAGGAAAGAAGGAAGGAGGGAGGGATGGAGGAAAGGAAAAGAGGAAGGGAGAATGGAAGCAAAGAAGGACAGAGGAAAGAAGGAAGGGAGGTAGGTAGGGGGGAGGAAAGAAAGAGAAGGAGCGAGGAAGGGAGGGAGGAAAGGAGTAAGGAAGGCAGGAAGGGAGGAAGGAAGGAAGGAAGGAAAGGAGGAAGGAAGGAGGAAAGGAGGAAGGAAGGAAGGAAGGAAGAAAGGAAAGGAGTAAGGAGGGATGGAGTAAGGAAGGAAGGAAGGAAGGAAGGAAAAGAGTAAGGCGGGAGGGAGGAAGGAAGGAAAGGAGTAAGGAGGGAGGGAATAAGGAAGGAAGGAAGGAGGGAAGGAAGGGAGGAATAATTACTAAAATACCCCAGAAATTGTACTAATAAAACAAAAATATATGTAATTAATAACAATAGAGTACTCAGTGTGCCCTGTAGTATCTAAAATATACAAAAAAACAACTAAAAACCTAAAAATGAAATGAAATGAAAATCTGTTATGCAGCCCTTCAGTAGAAAAAGAAAAGTGCAACCAATATATAAACAAGATAAAAGACTAAACACTAAAACACTAATAATGACCATTTAAAAGGAGGCAGACAGCAGGAAAGTGACCAGTGCATGTGTGGTAATAGATTTCAGACTCTTGCTGTTAATTAGCAGTGAGAGGAGGTGACAGAGTTTACAGCTTTTTCAGGGGGAGAAAAAAAAAGTAGTTTTTTGTGCTGTTGATTCTGCATTTGATGGTTCAGTTTCTTTTCCCTGAGCGGAGGATTCAGGGTGGGATGAGTCCTTTATAATGCAGCTCGATGGTGGAACGATAAAGGTTTAACAGCAGCTGTTGAGGTATAAATGTGACTTTAGGTGGTTTAACTACCTGAGGAAATAAAAAAGTCTCTGCTGGGCCTTTCTTCACCTGGTGATCAATGTTAACCCTCCTGTTGGGGTAAGGCGATAGCCACTCAGAGCCACATAAAACATTAGGGAAGACTAACTGCAGGCCAAACTTCAATATGGTTTTCAGCATGTTTGAGGGTGACTTGTCTGTTTCAGCCAACATGAAGGACCGGAACTGCAGACACGTAAAACACGCTGTTCCGCTTAAGGGACGGACCGGAAGTTGGGAGGTAGCCACAAGTTCTTCTAAATGTTTTAAACACCAACCCTTAAACATATATATTCATGCCGTACATTGTTAGAAAGCTTAGATTGCCCCGATTCATTCAAGACCACTCACGAATTATATGGTTGCTCACAGCTGTAATAGTATTAGCGGTTAGCTCGGCTAGCCACTCAGCTAAAGTAAGAACAGCTATAATGCTACATACCTTCAAAGTCTTCCCTTTATCCACAACGATCATCTTATGACTCAGGACTTTCTGTACAGCTCGCCAAGTATCCATTCTTGTGAAATATGAAATCCGTTTCCATAAAATCGAAATACTTTCCTCAATATGTCCATGTATTTAGGAGTCCAACACGTAACGTAACCATAGGAACGTAACACACGGAACAAACCATTTACGTCATTTCCGGAACTGCACGACACGTGACTGTTTTGTTTACGTCCGTGAGCTCCTCCTGTACCAGCAGATAGCCTCCAGCCTCCAGCCTCCCTTCTTCTTCTTCTTAGTATTATTATTATTATTATTATTATTTTGGCCGACCAGGTGCATTAAGTATATGCATTAAATGCGTCTTCTTTGGTTTTATTGCCGGAGTTACTGCATAGTACCGCCACCTACTGCACCGGAATTGTAACGACAAGCTACATTCACAGACAGGGTCCCATTATAATGCTTTTATGAGCGAGGTCGAGCCAGCCAAAAGTCGGGCTGCCACGAATAAATGAATGTGTGGGAAACACTGTATAGTACATTTTTGACTAGTAATGTAGTTAGAGTGGAGAAATCAAGCAAATCCACCGGTTTATTTCATCTTTATTGTCCATAATGATGTTCAGCAGATGTTAAAGAGAATAATAACCAAAATATGAAATGTGTCTTTAATCTCACAGTTAATTGTAATCTCAGTTGAGGAAACAGGTCAACTGTGCTGAATAGAAACACTCTGCATCACTTCCAAGGCTTAGGAAGAGGTTCATTTGATGCGTTTAGCTTGTTACTTCCTCTTAAATGGTTCTCTGACTGGTGTTTTCTGTGTTTTGGTGATCCTGAGAGGGAAAACTGCTAACATGGATTCATCGTGTTAGATCAGAGAGGGGGAAGGGAGGGGCAGCAGGTTTACAAGTCAGGAGGAGACACTGAAAGCTCCTGAAAACTACTTTCATTTCCTCTCCCAGGAAGCCAAATCCCCTCATCAGTCCTGATACACGGATCCATTTTTACATGACAGCACTGGGGCTAAAGTTTGTCCAATAACTGCGACTCTGAGCTCCGATGCAGCCGCAGTCTGCACCCTAAAAAATATGTTTTTATTATTTTACTCTATTTATTCCTTCTGTTGAAACGTGGCTTTCATTAACCCTCCTGTTGTCCTCGAGTCAAGGAAGGAACCCTAACCCTTCCTTCCTTCCTTCATTCCATCCTTCTTTCGTTCGTTAGTTCGTTCCTTCCTTCATTCCATCCTTCCTTCCTTCCTTTGTACCTTCTTTCCTTCCTTCCTTCTTTCCTTCCTTCCTTCCTTCATTCCTTCCTTCCTTCCTTCCTCCTTTTCTTTCTTCTTTCCTTCCTCCCTTCCTTCCTTTCTTCCTTCCTTCATTCCAGCCTTCCTTCTTTCCTTCCTTCTTCCTCCCTTCCTTCCTTCCTTCCTTCCTTCCTTGACTCAAGGACAACAGGAGGGTTAACAAAGATTTTTATTTATTAATTTCTCCATTAATTCATCTTCCAAAGTCAAGCGAAAAACACAAAAAAGCTTCAGTTCAACGAGCATCCAAAACTAATTAGACAAAATAAATAATTAATCCTGAAGAGCAGCTCCTATTAGAGTCGTTGTAATGACTCACATTAGTCACTGTGATTTTTTCCCCCCTTTTTGCCGGTGGACCAATGTGATGTCTTTCTCTTTGAAAATCAAACTAGACTAATGTCTCGGTTAGGGGAAATTACTTAAAGGCCCGAAAGGTCAGAAGTTGACCGGCTTTAATCTTCTGTTGTTCTGCTGATGAAACATCATACATGTCAGAGTGATTTTCCCCCCAAGGAGCAACACGAGCGAGTCACGAGAGACCCCCGAAGGCTTCAGTCCAAACGGCACTTAAATAAAAATGCACAGCTGCAAAAAATAGACATTTAACATTTGAATCCAATGACACATCTTTAATAGTGCAAAGTGCATTTTATTATTCAGACTGCGACAAGTGATGAGCAACACGCGCTTTTTATGTGAGAAATGCTTTTTATTAAATGTCAAAGCGGTCGGCTGTTGTGTTTTTAAAAGGTTTAAAGTAATGTGAATTATTTACTTTGAGAAACATTTGAATACTTTGGTCTTTATAAAGTTTTCATAACTGTCACAATGCGTAAAAGACGTTAGAGTTTATTTAACATATTAACCATTAAAAAGAAGGAAGGAAGGAAGGGAGGGAGGAAAAGAAGACAGGACAGAGAAATGGAAGAAAGGGAGGGAGGAAGAAAAGAAAGAGGGAAGAAAGAAAGAAAGAGGAAAATAAGAGAGGACAGAGAAATGGAAGAAAGGGAGAGAGGGAGGAAGGAAGGAAGTTAGGAAGGACAGATGGAAGGAAAGAAGGAAGGAAGGCAAGGCAGCTTTATTTATACATAAGGAAGGAAGGAAGAAAAGAAGGAAGGGAGGAAGGAAGTTAGGAAGGACAGATGGACGGAAGGAAAAGAAGACAGTAAAGAAAAAAGGAAGGAAGGAAGGAAGGAAGGAAGGAAGGAAGGAAGGAAGGAAGGACAGATGGACGGAAGGAAAAGAAGACAGGAAAGAAAAAAGGATGGAAGGAAGGAGGAAGGAAGGAAGGAAGGAAAAGAAGACAGGAAGGAAAGTGGGCTGAATTTGTATCCCTCGACGGACCGGTTCTGGCCCACGGGCCGCATTGTTTGACCCCCCTGCTCTAAACTATAGATTGTGTCTTTTCTCGTCAGCTTTACACTTTCTTCTTCTTCTTCTTGTCTTTTCTTTTCTTTTCTCCGTGCTCTCTCTCTTCACAGGGTGGACGCATCAAAGTCCTGATGGGTGTCCTGGTTTCCATGACGTCCAAGTCCTGACAGACACGACCATCATGTGCTGCTGCTGTCATCACATTACTCATGCTCCTATTATTTTCCTGTGTCTTCTCTTCTTCCTCTCTCTCTCTTTTCTTCCTCTCTCCTTCTTCTTCCTCTCTCCTTCTTCTTCCTCCTCTCTCTTCTTCCTCCTCTCTCAAACCCCAACCGGTCAAAGCAGATGGCCGCTCCCACCTACGGCTCAGCTCTGCTTTAATAGGTTTCCTCCTGTAAAGTGTTTCCTTTGCCGCTGTCGCCAACTTCTTGCTCATGTGAGAATGTTGGGTGTCTTTAAATTAGAGAGTAGAGTCTAGACCTGCTCTGTGTGAAAACTTCTGTTGTGATTTGACCTGCAGACCCAGAGTACAACAGTGTCAGCTCGCTCTATCCATCACCATCAGAATGAAAAAGAGACTCAGGACGACACCACTGCTGACAGAAAGGTATAAAATAGCCAGACTGGAGTTTGCCAAAACTTTCATGACAAAGCCAAAAATCCTTCTGGGAGAATGTACCGTGGATAGATGAAATCAAACTATGGTGCATTTCATACACAGGGGTAACTCAATGTGCTTTACATAAAAACAACATATCTTCCTGTCTTATATTATTATATAATTGTGCTACATATCAACATATCACAACCTCTTGACTATGTACTAGTGACTATGTAGTGAAATCACTGAATGGTTTAGGTCCAGAATACATGAATGACATGTTAGTAGAATATAAACCCAGTAGAGCTCTGAGATCTACTGACTCAGGTCAGATAGTTGAGCCCAGAGTTCAAACTAAACATGGTGAAGCAGCTTTTACACAACTGGAACAAACTACCAGCAGAACTGAAATCAGCCCCAACAGTGAACACTTTTAAATCCAGGTTAAAAACACTTCTCTTCTCCTGTGCTTACGATTGAGCTCTTTTAAAACATTTTACATTTTAATCTTTCATTTGCACTCTATGTCCTTTTATGATTTTAAAGCTAATTTATTATTTTATGCTGCAATCATTTTATTTATGTCTTGCTATTTTTCTGTACTTTGTTTTTATTAGGGGTGGGGGGTGGGGGTTAATTGTATGTTTTAAGTTTCTCAAATTACATGTTTTTCTGTTTTATGTAAAGCACATTGAGTTGCCATTGTGTATGAAATGCGCTATACAAATAAAACTGCCTTGCCTTACTACATCTTAAATCCCTAAAAGAACTTTACTACCAAGTCCAAGATGAAGTGATATAGTGATATATCTAAACCATTAAAAAGGAAGGAAGGAAGGAAGGAAGGAAGGAAGGATAAGAGGACAGGAATGAAAGATGAAAGGAAGGAAGAAGGAAGGGAAGAAAGGGAGGAAGGAAGGAAGGAAGGAAGGAAAGAAGGAAGGAAAGAAAGAAAGAATCTATTTAAAGACACAAGATAAAAAATATAGGCAACAGACATACATATTAAGTTAAAACATGAAACCCACAAACTACTAATGCCTGTCTGAACAGACCAAAGTAGAGGACCTAAGGGCTCGGGTCGTGGTGTGAGGGTGAAAAATGTTCTATAATACACTGCGTAGCTTATTTAACATATCAACTTAAAAATGTAATGATATGATACAAGTTGTTTCTGCTGCCCCCAAGTGGACAAAAAATGAATTAATCCAGTTTTAAGGACTTGCCCATGCTGAAAAATTAAATAAGGGATCATGTAATATGACTGAAAGCAGTGGAAAAGCCACTAAATGGACTTTGTTTCCTTAAAAATACAAAGATTACAAAGCTCAGTATGATGATGAAGTAGTGAGGACTGCAATGATAAATACCACAAATGTTGTTTTATCTGTTACTAAATGTGTCTGACAGAAAAGCCTTCATGCTCTTCATCACGTTAAACAAAACAAGCTGTGACAGTTCAGGCCTCCGAGGGAAAGATTTTACAATCACAGATTAGGATTTAAAATAGTAGCGTGTTTAAATCCCAGAGTAAAAATATAAGAGCAGACTCTAAATGCAGAGAGAGAGGGAGAGAGAGAGAGAGAGAGAGAGAGAGAGAGAGAGAGAGATGAGAGAGAGAGAGAGAGAGAGAGAGAGAGAGAGAGAGAATGAGAGTGTGTGTGTGTAAGTGTGTGTGGTGTGTGTGTGAGAGAGTGAGAGAGTGTCTGTGTGTGAGAGAGAGAGAGAGAGAGAGAGAGAGAGAGAGAGAGAGAGACAGAGAGAGTGTGTGTAAGTGAGTGTGTGAGTGAGTGAGAGAGTGTGTGTGTGTGTGTGTGAGAGAGAGAGAGAGAGAGAGAGAGAGAGAGTGTGTGTAAGTGTGTGTGTGTGTGTGTGTGATGAGAGAGAGAGAGAGAGAGAGAGAGAGAGAGAATGAGAGTGTGTGTGTGTGTCTGAGTGAGTGAGAGAGTGTGGTGTGTGTGAGAGAGAGAGAAAGAGAGAGTGTGTAAGTGATGTGTGTGTGTGTGTGTGTGTGTGAGTGAGTGAGTGAGTGAGAGAGAGAGAGACAGAGACAGAGAGAGAGAGAGAGGGGGGGGGGGAGTGAAGAACCTCCTGTTACTGCTATGTGACCGTTTCAGACGTTATAAGTCTGCTTTCCTTCCACCTTCTTTCCTTTCACCTTCTTTCCTTTCACCTCCTTTCCTTTCACCTTCTTTCCTTTCCTTTCACCTTCTTTCCTCAGGTAACAGCCGACCACTGATTGATGGTGATTAGATGGAGAAGCAGCAGCAGGAAGCCTCACTGACGGAGCTAACACATGTTTCAGGGGATATTAGTGAAGAAACAGCGCCATCTACTGACAGCACCCACAGAGATATGGAGGATTTATTTTATAGTGGGTTCTACATCAGTGAGCTTGTTTCCACGTGTATCTTGGTTATAATCAGATTGGTGGAGTTTGTGTTGCACATGTAAGCATCTTATCCTCGTTTCAGAAACCTTGATATGACTTTATCCCACTCTAGAGAAAAGTGGAGAATCAGAGTACTGAAGCATGACAGCACACCTCATTCAGGTCTGCTGTTCTATTATTTCTTCTGTTTTTCTTCTTTTCTTCTTCTTTCTTGTGTGTTTTCCTTCTTTCTTCTCCTTTCTTCCTCTTCCTCTTTCCTTCTTTCTTCTCCTTTCCTTCTTTCTTTCTTGTCTGTTTTCTTCATTCTTGTTCTTTCTTGTGTGTTTTCCTTCTTTTCCCTTCTTTCTTCTCCTTTCTTCTCTCTTATTCTTCTCCTTTCTTCCTCTTCCTCTTTCCTTCTTTCTTTCTTGTCTGTTTTCTTCCTTCTTCTTCTTTCTTGTGTGTTTTCCTTCTTTTTCTTCTTTCTTCTCCTTTCTTCTTTCTTTCTTGTCTGTTTTCGTCCTCCTTCTTTCTTCTGTGTTTCCTTCTTTCTTCTCCTTTCTTCTCTCTTATTCTTCTCCTTTCTTCCTCTTTCCTTCTTTCTTCTCCTTTCTGTCTTTCTTTCTTGTCTGTTTTCTTCCTTCTTCTTATTTCTTGTGTGTTTTCCTTCTTTTCCTTCTTTCTTCTCTCTTATTCTTCTCCTTTCTTCTCTCTTATTCTTCTCCTTTCTTCCTCTTCCTCTTTCCTTCTTTCTTTCTTGTCTGTTTTTCTTCCTTCTTCTTATTTCTTGTGTGTTTTCCTTCTTTCTTCTCCTTTTCTTCTCTCTTATTCTTCTCCTTTCTTCTCTCTTATTCTTCTCCTTTCTGTCTTTCTTTCTTGTCTGTTTTCTTCCTTCTTCTTATTTCTTGTGTGTTTTCCTTCTTTCTTCTCCTTTCTTCTCTCTTATTCTTCTCCTTTCTTCTCTCTTATTCTTCTCCTTTCCTTCTTTCTTTCTTGTCTGTTTTCTTCCTTCTTCTTCTTTCTTGTGTTTTCCTTCTTTCTTCTCCTTTCTTCTCTCTTATTCTTCTCCTTTCTTCTCCTTTCCTTCTTTCTTTCTTGTCTGTTTCTCTTCTTTCTTCTTCTTTCTTGTGTTTTCCTTCTTTCTTCTCCTTTCTTCTCTCTTATTCTTCTCCTTTCTTCCTCTTTCTCTTCCTTCTTTCTTCTCCTTTCTGTCTTTCTTTCTTGTCTGTTTTCTTCCTTCTTCTTATTTCTTGTGTGTTTTCCTTCTTTCTTCTCCTTTCTTCTCTCTTATTCTTCTCCTTTCATCCTCTTTTCTCTTTCCTTCTTTCTTCTCCTTTCTGTCTTTCTTTCTTGTCTGTTTCTTCCTTCTTCTTATTTCTTGTGTGTTTTCCTTCTTTCTTCTCCTTTCTTCTCTCTTATTTCTTCTCCTTTCATCCTCTTTCCTTCTTGTCTGTTTTCTTCATTCTTGTTCTTTCTTGTGTGTTTTTCTTCTTTCTTCTCCTTTCTTCTCTCTTATAATTTTGTCTGTTTTTTCACCGTTACCATTACCGTCCTCTTTTGCTCGAGACGTCTTTCTCGTCTTGTCCTTTCCTTCCCTCCTTCTCTCTTTCTTTCCTCCCTCCTTTCCTTCCTTCTTCCTCCCTCCCTTCCTTCCTTCCTTCCTCCCTCCCTTCTTCCTCCCTCCCTTCCTTCCTTGACTCAAGGACAACAGGAGGGTTAAGAAGGAGCATCTGAGCTCATCTGACACTTCAAATTCATCAAATTAATTAACTTGATTACTGTAAGTTAATTAGTATGATTGCATGTAAGCCAGTAGCCCACCAGTCTGCACACACACACACACACACACACACACACACACACACACCACACACACACACACGCGACTGCTAACAGGAAGATGCTTTGCTTTGGAAACAGTCTGAAGATGATATAAACATTGAATCTCTTTCAGCAGAGCAAATCTGGAGTCTTATTATTTCTCGGCCAAAAGCTGAGATTGGATATAAAACTAACAAACACTCAAAAGTGACGGATTGAATCAGAAATAAAGCTTCACTCGGTAGGAAAGGAATTGTGAAGGAGAGAGAAAGAGAAAAAGGCAGTTTATTATGTGTGTGTGATGTCAGTCTGACATCTTATATTTTACACAAAGACTGATTCACACAACCAAAAGGTTTTTACAAAGGAACTTCAATCAGCGTGAATATCTACGGAGAGATTCTGACACAGTTGAGCTTCAGTAAGTGCGTCTTGAAAGTAGTGGTGGTGCCAATATGGTGGTGGAGATATTTGTGGAGACATAAAGAACATTTTGTGCCACACGGAAAAACACGGTATGGACAAAAGCCTTTAGAAAGGTCAGGATGTTCTGGTGGCAGGCTGTTAAATGATTTTTAAAGAAAAGAATAAAAAGTTGCTTTAAAGGCTCAACACACCCTTTCTACACTCACACAGCTGTTTCACTTATTGGACCTGATTAGACTTATTTCAGGATCATGCTTGCACAGGAATCTCCGTCTTACCTGTTAGCTTTAGGCGACTGTCTTATATAGAGAGATGGGTTTCCATTTACTAAACAATTAAGGATTTGTATGGCAGGAAAAGACGATTTTAGGAGTTGATAAGATCCGGGGCTAAACCCAGAGCACCCAGAGCTAGGGCCAATATTTTTTACATGTGCAGAATTTAAATGTTTAAATGCATTATATGGACGACTGCAAGCATTAGTAGTAGTAGTAGTAGAAGTGATTTATTTTCGTCCTTATCAACATAATGCACAAGGAAATAAAGAAATTGGAATAGTCATCAGAAGCTACATCAGAAGGAGAACAAAAATAGTTGACAGTATACAGGGAGACTAGTATGCCAAATAAAGACTTTATGTATTAAGGATGGTAAGGACACACTGGTTGAACTGACCCCAGCCTGGGGTCGACGGGACCGCTTCTGCCTCCCTGGCCGCCCTTGCCGGCCTGGTGGCCGCGGGCCTTCCTGGCCGATCCTTCCGCTCGCCGCCCTCCCGGCGGGACCTGGCCCTCGCCCGTGCCTCTTCCGGTTCCTCCGGCTGTCGGCTTCCTTGCCTCGGCGGCGGTCCCTTCCTTCCTTCCTACTTGCCTCAGGCTTTCCTGCCTTCTGACTTCCTTCCTCCCTTCCTTCCACGCCGCTCGCCTTGCCTCTTTCTCCTTTCCTTCCTTCTGCCTTACTTCGGTCCTCCCTGCCTCCCTTCCTTCCTTCTTCTCCTTCTTCCTCCTTTTCTCTTCCTCCCTCCTCCCTTCCTTCCTTCCTCCCTCCCTCCCTTCCTTCCTTCCTTCCCTCCCTTCCTCCCTCCCTCCCTCCCTCCCTCCCTCCCTCCTTTCCTTCCTCCTTCCTTCCCTTCTTCCTCCCTTCCTTCCTTTCTTCCTTCCTTCCTTCCTTACTTCGTCCTCCCTTCCTTCCTTCCTCCCTCTCTCCCTTCCTTCCTTCCTTCCTTCCTTCCTTCCTTCCTTCCTCCCTCCCTTCCTTCCTTCCTTCCTTCCTTCCTTCCTTCCTTCCTTCCTTCCTTCCTTCCTTCCTTCCTTCCTTCCTTCCTTCCTCCTTCTTCCTCCTTTTCTTCCTTCTTCCTCCCTTCCTTCCTCCCTCCCTCCCTTCCTTCCTTCCTTCCTCCCTTCCTTCCTTCCTTCCTCCCTCTCTCCTTTCCTTCCGTCCTCCCTTCCTTCCTTGACTTGAGGACAACAGGGAGGGTTAAACAGCCTTTTCTGTCCTGCCTGTTGCATTATTCTGTTGAGTAATCGAGTCCTGGGGAATCTCATTAGCACCTCGGCCCATACAGTGACGCTGGCGGCTGACAGAGATTGTGTTTTCCCTCCCAGCAGGTCCTTGACATCCCAATAAAATGATTTGCAATCTGAGCGGTTGCACTGGGGGAACTTTGAGTAATTGCATCTTCATTCTTGTTCCCAGCTTTAATGCGGCGAGCGCTCCGGCCGTATAAACACACGCAAAACCAAATGTATTTGGAAAAGATCTTAAAAATGTAAATGAAGGTTACATGCCTTGAGTTATATTTGAATTACATCTCATTCAAATGGATTTCCATTTACGGCCACTGTGTTAGCTCGACGCTCGTACCACTCATATTGAAAATACAGAACCCAATTACATATTTTGCCCGGAGATATTTGCATGATGGATCCTTTTCATACACTGTACAGCTCATAGTGTCTCAATGGAAAGGCTGCTAGATTTTTTTAAGAATATGTGGAGTGTTAATACGATTTACAGATACATAAAGTTGAAGTTTTACATTTTTTAGTGTTTAATGGACAGTATCTTATTATCGGAGAGGAAAACATGACAAAAATTGACAACCAAAAAGGAGGTTTAATGAAATAATTACATCACTTTATCAGTAGTGGGCAACAATAACAAGCATAAAAGGCTTATATCTTGGTCTGACTGAAAGGCTAAAAATCTATCCAATTTAAATTAAACTACCTTTTTTTTGTCGTCTATGGCAACACTTGTCCTGTCTTCCCCCTTTGAAAAAAAATAAACCTGTTACTGAAAGGGAGAAATTGATGTTTTTAATTATTTGATTTCATGATGGCACCCACTAGTTTTACATTATGACAATTCAATTCTGTTATCCGCTTACGTAACGAGTCTGAAATCTTGTCATAAAGCGATAATGTGTCTGAAACGGCTCGTCCAAGAGGGCCAAAACATAATCAGGCATAATCTGACAGGCATAAATAACCACTTTATTAACAGAAACACAAACCAACAATCTCCAACTAAAGCTGATGGGTCGGCCAAAAATGAACCAAAACAAGGGAAGAGACCCAGACCAGCACATGTGGGGCCGTATATGATCTGGGCTCGTCCCTCTAACCCAGTGGTCTGCAACCTTGCTCCTGGAGAGCTACTGCCCTGCATGTTTTAGGTACTGTATCTTCCCACTCTGACATACCTGTTTCTAAGTATTAGCTCGTTATCAAGCAGCTAAAGCTCATCATGGGGTTTGATAACGAGTTAAATTATTAGAATCAGGTGTGTTAGAGTGGAGAGATACCAAAAACATGCAGGGCAGTAGCTCTCCAGGAGCAAGGTTGGAAACCACTGTTCTAGCCAAAAAACAGATAACTAAACCTAACAGAACAAAAGCTGTGAAAACAAGACTGCCGATCCCATCAAACAAACAAAAAACGAACAAATACACAACAGAGAGCACACAAGCTGCTGCTGGGAGTGGATTCAGGTCACTTCCCTCTTTATAGGTCCTGCAACAATCAGGTTGAATTGCACCACATATGAGCAGCATGTCATGCAAAGTTCTTCCAGCAGAGGGAGCGAGAGAGTCTATGTATCAGTGTGAGAGATGGTCACACTGAGCCTGACCGCATCCTGCTACACAACACATGAGCCACAGACTCTGAATAGCTACCCACATGATCTTTCTGCTAAAGAAGGAGTCTTATCTAACTTACTAACATATAAAGATGTCATTCACCAGGTTAAAGGTTGCAGCACTAACATCAGTCAGCAAGTTAGGAAGCTAATAACATTTAAACATACCTGCACTTAAGATCCTTTAGATCAGAGGGGTCAAATCTATTTTTATTCAAGGTCCACATACAGATCAATTTTAAAAGGAAGGAAGGAAGGACGGAACGAAGGAAGGAAGGAAGGAAGGAGAAGGAGACAGGAAGTAAAGATGGCAGAAAGGGAAGAAGGACAGAACGAAGGAAAGAAGGATGGAAGAAAAGGAAGAAGGACAGAAGGAAGGAAGGAAGGAAGGAAAAGGAGACATGAAGGAAAGATGGAAGAAAGGGAAGGAGGACAGAAGGATGGAAGGAAGGAAAAGAAGACAGACAGAAGGAAAGACGCACAGACAGACGGGAGGAAGGAAGGAAAGAAGAAAGAAAGGAAGGAAGGAATGAGGGAAGAAATGAGGGAAGGAAAGATGTACGGACAGACAGATGGAAGGAAGGACAGAAAGAAGGAAGGAAAAGAAGACACGAAGGAAAGATGGAAGAAAGGGAAGAAGGACAGAAGGGATGGACGGAAGTATAGGCGGGGCCAACAGCGGAGCGGGGAGGCTGCGATTGGTTGCGAGGGCTGGATCTCGAGGACATTGGTCAATCAAGCCTGTCAATCAGGACGTAGCCACGCCCTAATGCATACCCTGCTTTATCGTCACATATAAAATCAGGGAGGCCAAAATGTCCAAATGAACATCATACTGCATTGAAGAAGGCTTTAAACTAGCGATTGAGACCATAAACACATTTTTGAAAACGTTTACTGAGGTTAGAAATCAAGTGAGAAGTTGGTGAATTCTCCATTGACTTGTATAGAAACGGTCGCCCCCTGCTGGCCTTTTGATAGAATGCAGCTCCAAGTTACTTCCACGTTGGCCTCATTTCAGAGGACAGGAACTCCCCGCCTGGGACATACATACGATATCTTTTAACAATCTACAAGAGCTACCACCTATCAGATAAAATCACTTTTCATGTGTTTGTTTTTGTCGTTTATCCTTCACTATCCTGTGTGTGTGTGTGTGACAGTAGACGCCATTAAAGATTATTATAATACCACTACTGTTTGTCTTCACATTACATGTAAACACTCGTTATCTTCCTGTGTGACGACATGCATCAACTCCTCCATTCATCAACCACCAAACAAAGATCTGTACTGAAAGGCTCTTTTCACAGAGGATTATAATAATGATAATAAATAAACTTTATGTATGCAGCACTTTTCAAAATTAAATAACAGAGTGCTTCACATGGTTGAACCAGGATTAAAATGTTTTGGCAGACAGAAGACCAAACAATTAAAAAATATATATATTGAAAAGTAAAATGAGTTTGACTAAAATAACCCTTTAATAGCCTTTTTATAAAGTAAAAGAGGAAGAATTGATTTAACCCTCGTGTCGTCCTCCTGAGTCAAACTGACCCCCGTCTTATTCTTCTTTCCTCCCTTCCTTCCTTCCGTCTGTACTTCCTCCCTCGCCCTTTCTTCCCTCCTTCTTTCCTTTCCTCCCTTCCTCCCTCCTTATTCCTTCCTCCCTCCTTCTCTCTTTCTTTCCTCTGTCCTTCTTCCTTCCTTCTTTCCTTTCCTCCGTTCTTCCTTCTCTTCTTCCTTCCTCCATCCTTTCCTTCCTTCTTTCCTCCCTTCTTCCTTCTCTCCTTCCTTCCTTCCTCCCTCCTTTCCTCCCTTCGTTCCTTCCTTCCTCCCTTCCTTCCTCCCTCCTTTCCTTCCTTCCTTCTTCCTTCCGCCCTTCCTCCCTCCTTTCCTTCCTTCCTCCCTTCTTTCCTTTCCTTTCCTTTCCTTTCCTTTCCTCCCTTCCTCCCTCCTTTCCTTCCTTCTTCCTTCCTCCCTCCCTCCCTTCCTTCCTTCTTTGACTCGAGGACAACAGGAGGTTAAAAGACTTGCAGTATTTTAGATTAAATGTGTTGTGCAATATAATTAGTTTGGTGTACTGCTTCAATGGTTCGTCACTAATTGCATTACGACATTAACAAAAGCAGAACCTTATTATCACATTGGGTGTTAATTAGTACATCAGTGTAATTAAATTAGTCCACGCACATTATACCGAATCCTACAAAGAATGTCACAGCTGTAAAAGATGTTTGGCAGTCGCAGGTTACAACACAACTGGGCCGATACTGAGTTTATGTAGCTGGTTAGTGAAGGCCTAATGGAAAGTTCATTAAAATTTAAACAAACTGCTTTTTTTCATCATTGATTATTCATCCTATTAATAAACTAACAGTGTAAAATGACAAACACCATATCCAATGGCTGTTGTGCTTATTTACAGTCATGTAAGACTTGAGAAAAACAACAAATTATTACATTTAAGAAACTAGAACCTCTGCTTTTCAACCATTTAGATTTGAATTGTGGAGCTAGGCTTCACAAACTGTGTTTTAAGATTTCTGTGTTCAGGATTTAGTGGGCCGGTCTGAAAATGAGCATAAACCCACCCCTGCTGCTGTAGAGGTTATAAATACATTCAGCACACACTACTACTAGCTACTACAGTCTACAGTTAGCCAGTTAGCTGAGTTAGCCGCTGAGTTAGCAGCCGAGCTAGCAGCCGAGCTAGCAGCTGAGTTAGCCACCAAACTAGCAGCTGAGTTAGTAGCCGAGTTAGCCACCGAGCTAGCAGCTGAGTTAGTAGCCGAGCTAGCAGCTGAGTTAGCCTCCGAGCTAGCAGCTGAGTTAGCCACCGAGTTAGTAACCGAGTTAGCCGCCGAGTTAGCAGCCGAGTTAGCCGCCGAGCTAGCCGCCCGAGCTAGCAGCTGAGTTAGTAGCCGAGCTAGCAGCTGAGTTATCCTCCGAGCTAGCAGCTGAGTTAGCCACCGAGTTAGCCGCCGAGTTAGCCACCGAGTTAGCCACCGAGCTAGCAGCTGAGTTAGTAGCCGAGCTAACCGCCGAGTTAGCCGCCGAGCTAGCAGCAGAAAGCTCTCAGACCTAGCGTCCATGTTTCTGATAGAGGTGGTGACTTTGACCGTTTTACACAACTTTGAAGCCTAATTTCATATATTTGGCGATTTTTTTAATCATTCAAATTTGGCAGGGTGGTTAACAACACACTTTTCTGTGGTATGTCAAACTCAGAACACATATTTATTCTTACTTTACACAGACTTTAAATGATCATGTCACATAAAACATTTGGCCCATCCTACCTGGAGTTACAAGACCATTTATACATCAAACATTAACAGCACAGTCCCCGTAAGTCATGTAACGTAAGCCGGAGAAAAATTAGGTTTTATAAGTAAGTTGGAGGAACAAAGACAGACAACGCCTCATATCTCCCTCATTTCCGCACAAGTAGTACTTCAGTCACACCTTACCTGCTCCTCTCCTCTCCCCCTTTGTCTCAGTTCTCACATCCCTCCCTCCCAAACCCCTT
>JAJDFG010001336.1:0-38518 GCA_021039105.1 Scomber colias
CTCAGTGCCACCTCTCTGGCGTGCATAGAGACACAGCTGGAATGATTGCAGCTTTTGTTCCTCAAAGCCCTGTGTGCGGTGATGGAGCAACAGCGCCCTCCTTTGGTGACAGCTGAGAGAAAAAAAAAAGCTTACAGCACCTGGTATTCCCAGGCGGTCTCCCATCCAAGTACTAACCAGGCCCGACCCTGCTTAGCTTCCGAGATCAGACGAGATCGGGCGTGTTCAGGGTGGTATGGCCGTAAGCGATGAAACAGGCTGCAGAAAGCCCATTTAAACATGCTGTGACACCACTGACAGTTCCTCACACCATCTGAGTGGCGGATAATGGTGTCTCAGCCATCAAACACATGCTATCCTTTAACATTACTTTCATAGGAATTGTTTTTTTCTGTGGAGAAAAACACACAGCCCGAAGGATTGCAACCTTGTTTCTCAGGCTATTTGTGTACATGCAGGATGATTGCAGGCTTTTTACAGGCTGTAACAGTGAGAACTGGAACCCTAAAAACTACTTGGAAAGTGAGGCGTCTCAGTGCCACCTCTCTGGCGTGCATAGAGACACAGCTGGAATGATTGCAGCTTTTGTTCCTCAAAGCCCTGTGTGCGGTGATGGAGCAACAGCGCCCTCCTTTGGTGACAGCTGAGAGAAAAAAAAAAGCTTACAGCACCTGGTATTCCCAGGCGGTCTCCCATCCAAGTACTAACCAGGCCCGACCCTGCTTAGCTTCCGAGATCAGACGAGATCGGGCGTGTTCAGGGTGGTATGGCCGTAAGCGATGAAACAGGCTGCAGAAAGCCCATTTAAACATGCTGTGACACCACTGACAGTTCCTCACACCATCTGAGTGGCGGATAATGGTGTCTCAGCCATCAAACACTTGCTATCCTTTAACATTACTTTCATAGGAATTGTTTTTTTCTGTGGAGAAAAACACACAGCCCGAAGGATTGCAACCTTGTTTCTCAGGCTATTTGTGTACATGCAGGATGATTGCAGGCTTTTTACAGGCTGTAACAGTGAGAACTGGAACCCTAAAAACTACTTGGAAAGTGAGGCGTCTCAGTGCCACCTCTCTGGCGTGCATAGAGACACAGCTGGAATGATTGCAGCTTTTGTTCCTCAAAGCCCTGTGTGCGGTGATGGAGCAACAGCGCCCTCCTTTGGTGACAGCTGAGAGAAAAAAAAAAGCTTACAGCACCTGGTATTCCCAGGCGGTCTCCCATCCAAGTACTAACCAGGCCCGACCCTGCTTAGCTTCCGAGATCAGACGAGATCGGGCGTGTTCAGGGTGGTATGGCCGTAAGCGATGAAACAGGCTGCAGAAAGCCCATTTAAACATGCTGTGACACCACTGACAGTTCCTCACACCATCTGAGTGGCGGATAATGGTGTCTCAGCCATCAAACACATGCTATCCTTTAACATTACTTTCATAGGAATTGTTTTTTTCTGTGGAGAAAAACACACAGCCCGAAGGATTGCAACCTTGTTTCTCAGGCTATTTGTGTACATGCAGGATGATTGCAGGCTTTTTACAGGCTGTAACAGTGAGAACTGGAACCCTAAAAACTACTTGGAAAGTGAGGCGTCTCAGTGCCACCTCTCTGGCGTGCATAGAGACACAGCTGGAATGATTGCAGCTTTTGTTCCTCAAAGCCCTGTGTGCGGTGATGGAGCAACAGCGCCCTCCTTTGGTGACAGCTGAGAGAAAAAAAAAGCTTACAGCACCTGGTATTCCCAGGCGGTCTCCCATCCAAGTACTAACCAGGCCCGACCCTGCTTAGCTTCCGAGATCAGACGAGATCGGGCGTGTTCAGGGTGGTATGGCCGTAAGCGATGAAACAGGCTGCAGAAAGCCCATTTAAACATGCTGTGACACCACTGACAGTTCCTCACACCATCTGAGTGGCGGATAATGGTGTCTCAGCCATCAAACACATGCTATCCTTTAACATTACTTTCATAGGAATTGTTTTTTTCTGTGGAGAAAAACACACAGCCCGAAGGATTGCAACCTTGTTTCTCAGGCTATTTGTGTACATGCAGGATGATTGCAGGCTTTTTACAGGCTGTAACAGTGAGAACTGGAACCCTAAAAACTACTTGGAAAGTGAGGCGTCTCAGTGCCACCTCTCTGGCGTGCATAGAGACACAGCTGGAATGATTGCAGCTTTTGTTCCTCAAAGCCCTGTGTGCGGTGATGGAGCAACAGCGCCCTCCTTTGGTGACAGCTGAGAGAAAAAAAAAAGCTTACAGCACCTGGTATTCCCAGGCGGTCTCCCATCCAAGTACTAACCAGGCCCGACCCTGCTTAGCTTCCGAGATCAGACGAGATCGGGCGTGTTCAGGGTGGTATGGCCGTAAGCAATGAAACAGGCTGCAGAAAGCCCATTTAAACATGCTGTGACACCACTGACAGTTCCTCACACCATCTGAGTGGCGGATAATGGTGTCTCAGCCATCAAACACATGCTATCCTTTAACATTACTTTCATAGGAATTGTTTTTTTCTGTGGAGAAAAACACACAGCCCGAAGGATTGCAACCTTGTTTCTCAGGCTATTTGTGTACATGCAGGATGATTGCAGGCTTTTTACAGGCTGTAACAGTGAGAACTGGAACCCTAAAAACTACTTGGAAAGTGAGGCGTCTCAGTGCCACCTCTCTGGCGTGCATAGAGACACAGCTGGAATGATTGCAGCTTTTGTTCCTCAAAGCCCTGTGTGCGGTGATGGAGCAACAGCGCCCTCCTTTGGTGACAGCTGAGAGAAAAAAAAAAGCTTACAGCACCTGGTATTCCCAGGCGGTCTCCCATCCAAGTACTAACCAGGCCCGACCCTGCTTAGCTTCCGAGATCAGACGAGATCGGGCGTGTTCAGGGTGGTATGGCCGTAAGCGATGAAACAGGCTGCAGAAAGCCCATTTAAACATGCTGTGACACCACTGACAGTTCCTCACACCATCTGAGTGGCGGATAATGGTGTCTCAGCCATCAAACACATGCTATCCTTTAACATTACTTTCATAGGAATTGTTTTTTTCTGTGGAGAAAAACACACAGCCCGAAGGATTGCAACCTTGTTTCTCAGGCTATTTGTGTACATGCAGGATGATTGCAGGCTTTTTACAGGCTGTAACAGTGAGAACTGGAACCCTAAAAACTACTTGGAAAGTGAGGCGTCTCAGTGCCACCTCTCTGGCGTGCATAGAGACACAGCTGGAATGATTGCAGCTTTTGTTCCTCAAAGCCCTGTGTGCGGTGATGGAGCAACAGCGCCCTCCTTTGGTGACAGCTGAGAGAAAAAAAAAAGCTTACAGCACCTGGTATTCCCAGGCGGTCTCCCATCCAAGTACTAACCAGGCCCGACCCTGCTTAGCTTCCGAGATCAGACGAGATCGGGCGTGTTCAGGGTGGTATGGCCGTAAGCGATTAAACAGGCTGCAGAAAGCCCATTTAAACATGCTGTGACACCACTGACAGTTCCTCACACCATCTGAGTGGCGGATAATGGTGTCTCAGCCATCAAACACATGCTATCCTTTAACATTACTTTCATAGGAATTGTTTTTTTCTGTGGAGAAAAACACACAGCCCGAAGGATTGCAACCTTGTTTCTCAGGCTATTTGTGTACATGCAGGATGATTGCAGGCTTTTTACAGGCTGTAACAGTGAGAACTGGAACCCTAAAAACTACTTGGAAAGTGAGGCGTCTCAGTGCCACCTCTCTGGCGTGCATAGAGACACAGCTGGAATGATTGCAGCTTTTGTTCCTCAAAGCCCTGTGTGCGGTGATGGAGCAACAGCGCCCTCCTTTGGTGACAGCTGAGAGAAAAAAAAAGCTTACAGCACCTGGTATTCCCAGGCGGTCTCCCATCCAAGTACTAACCAGGCCCGACCCTGCTTAGCTTCCGAGATCAGACGAGATCGGGCGTGTTCAGGGTGGTATGGCCGTAAGCGATGAAACAGGCTGCAGAAAGCCCATTTAAACATGCTGTGACACCACTGACAGTTCCTCACACCATCTGAGTGGCGGATAATGGTGTCTCAGCCATCAAACACATGCTATCCTTTAACATTACTTTCATAGGAATTGTTTTTTTCTGTGGAGAAAAACACACAGCCCGAAGGATTGCAACCTTGTTTCTCAGGCTATTTGTGTACATGCAGGATGATTGCAGGCTTTTTACAGGCTGTAACAGTGAGAACTGGAACCCTAAAAACTACTTGGAAAGTGAGGCGTCTCAGTGCCACCTCTCTGGCGTGCATAGAGACACAGCTGGAATGATTGCAGCTTTTGTTCCTCAAAGCCCTGTGTGCGGTGATGGAGCAACAGCGCCCTCCTTTGGTGACAGCTGAGAGAAAAAAAAAAGCTTACAGCACCTGGTATTCCCAGGCGGTCTCCCATCCAAGTACTAACCAGGCCCGACCCTGCTTAGCTTCCGAGATCAGACGAGATCGGGCGTGTTCAGGGTGGTATGGCCGTAAGCGATGAAACAGGCTGCAGAAAGCCCATTTAAACATGCTGTGACACCACTGACAGTTCCTCACACCATCTGAGTGGCGGATAATGGTGTCTCAGCCATCAAACACATGCTATCCTTTAACATTACTTTCATAGGAATTGTTTTTTTCTGTGGAGAAAAACACACAGCCCGAAGGATTGCAACCTTGTTTCTCAGGCTATTTGTGTACATGCAGGATGATTGCAGGCTTTTTACAGGCTGTAACAGTGAGAACTGGAACCCTAAAAACTACTTGGAAAGTGAGGCGTCTCAGTGCCACCTCTCTGGCGTGCATAGAGACACAGCTGGAATGATTGCAGCTTTTGTTCCTCAAAGCCCTGTGTGCGGTGATGGAGCAACAGCGCCCTCCTTTGGTGACAGCTGAGAGAAAAAAAAAAGCTTACAGCACCTGGTATTCCCAGGCGGTCTCCCATCCAAGTACTAACCAGGCCCGACCCTGCTTAGCTTCCGAGATCAGACGAGATCGGGCGTGTTCAGGGTGGTATGGCCGTAAGCGATGAAACAGGCTGCAGAAAGCCCATTTAAACATGCTGTGACACCACTGACAGTTCCTCACACCATCTGAGTGGCGGATAATGGTGTCTCAGCCATCAAACACATGCTATCCTTTAACATTACTTTCATAGGAATTGTTTTTTTCTGTGGAGAAAAACACACAGCCCGAAGGATTGCAACCTTGTTTCTCAGGCTATTTGTGTACATGCAGGATGATTGCAGGCTTTTTACAGGCTGTAACAGTGAGAACTGGAACCCTAAAAACTACTTGGAAAGTGAGGCGTCTCAGTGCCACCTCTCTGGCGTGCATAGAGACACAGCTGGAATGATTGCAGCTTTTGTTCCTCAAAGCCCTGTGTGCGGTGATGGAGCAACAGCGCCCTCCTTTGGTGACAGCTGAGAGAAAAAAAAAAGCTTACAGCACCTGGTATTCCCAGGCGGTCTCCCATCCAAGTACTAACCAGGCCCGACCCTGCTTAGCTTCCGAGATCAGACGAGATCGGGCGTGTTCAGGGTGGTATGGCCGTAAGCGATGAAACAGGCTGCAGAAAGCCCATTTAAACATGCTGTGACACCACTGACAGTTCCTCACACCATCTGAGTGGCGGATAATGGTGTCTCAGCCATCAAACACATGCTATCCTTTAACATTACTTTCATAGGAATTGTTTTTTTCTGTGGAGAAAAACACACAGCCCGAAGGATTGCAACCTTGTTTCTCAGGCTATTTGTGTACATGCAGGATGATTGCAGGCTTTTTACAGGCTGTAACAGTGAGAACTGGAACCCTAAAAACTACTTGGAAAGTGAGGCGTCTCAGTGCCACCTCTCTGGCGTGCATAGAGACACAGCTGGAATGATTGCAGCTTTTGTTCCTCAAAGCCCTGTGTGCGGTGATGGAGCAACAGCGCCCTCCTTTGGTGACAGCTGAGAGAAAAAAAAAAGCTTACAGCACCTGGTATTCCCAGGCGGTCTCCCATCCAAGTACTAACCAGGCCCGACCCTGCTTAGCTTCCGAGATCAGACGAGATCGGGCGTGTTCAGGGTGGTATGGCCGTAAGCGATGAAACAGGCTGCAGAAAGCCCATTTAAACATGCTGTGACACCACTGACAGTTCCTCACACCATCTGAGTGGCGGATAATGGTGTCTCAGCCATCAAACACATGCTATCCTTTAACATTACTTTCATAGGAATTGTTTTTTTCTGTGGAGAAAAACACACAGCCCGAAGGATTGCAACCTTGTTTCTCAGGCTATTTGTGTACATGCAGGATGATTGCAGGCTTTTTACAGGCTGTAACAGTGAGAACTGGAACCCTAAAAACTACTTGGAAAGTGAGGCGTCTCAGTGCCACCTCTCTGGCGTGCATAGAGACACAGCTGGAATGATTGCAGCTTTTGTTCCTCAAAGCCCTGTGTGCGGTGATGGAGCAACAGCGCCCTCCTTTGGTGACAGCTGAGAGAAAAAAAAAAGCTTACAGCACCTGGTATTCCCAGGCGGTCTCCCATCCAAGTACTAACCAGGCCCGACCCTGCTTAGCTTCCGAGATCAGACGAGATCGGGCGTGTTCAGGGTGGTATGGCCGTAAGCGATGAAACAGGCTGCAGAAAGCCCATTTAAACATGCTGTGACACCACTGACAGTTCCTCACACCATCTGAGTGGCGGATAATGGTGTCTCAGCCATCAAACACATGCTATCCTTTAACATTACTTTCATAGGAATTGTTTTTTTCTGTGGAGAAAAACACACAGCCCGAAGGATTGCAACCTTGTTTCTCAGGCTATTTGTGTACATGCAGGATGATTGCAGGCTTTTTACAGGCTGTAACAGTGAGAACTGGAACCCTAAAAACTACTTGGAAAGTGAGGCGTCTCAGTGCCACCTCTCTGGCGTGCATAGAGACACAGCTGGAATGATTGCAGCTTTTGTTCCTCAAAGCCCTGTGTGCGGTGATGGAGCAACAGCGCCCTCCTTTGGTGACAGCTGAGAGAAAAAAAAAAGCTTACAGCACCTGGTATTCCCAGGCGGTCTCCCATCCAAGTACTAACCAGGCCCGACCCTGCTTAGCTTCCGAGATCAGACGAGATCGGGCGTGTTCAGGGTGGTATGGCCGTAAGCGATGAAACAGGCTGCAGAAAGCCCATTTAAACATGCTGTGACACCACTGACAGTTCCTCACACCATCTGAGTGGCGGATAATGGTGTCTCAGCCATCAAACACATGCTATCCTTTAACATTACTTTCATAGGAATTGTTTTTTTCTGTGGAGAAAAACACACAGCCCGAAGGATTGCAACCTTGTTTCTCAGGCTATTTGTGTACATGCAGGATGATTGCAGGCTTTTTACAGGCTGTAACAGTGAGAACTGGAACCCTAAAAACTACTTGGAAAGTGAGGCGTCTCAGTGCCACCTCTCTGGCGTGCATAGAGACACAGCTGGAATGATTGCAGCTTTTGTTCCTCAAAGCCCTGTGTGCGGTGATGGAGCAACAGCGCCCTCCTTTGGTGACAGCTGAGAGAAAAAAAAAAGCTTACAGCACCTGGTATTCCCAGGCGGTCTCCCATCCAAGTACTAACCAGGCCCGACCCTGCTTAGCTTCCGAGATCAGACGAGATCGGGCGTGTTCAGGGTGGTATGGCCGTAAGCGATGAAACAGGCTGCAGAAAGCCCATTTAAACATGCTGTGACACCACTGACAGTTCCTCACACCATCTGAGTGGCGGATAATGGTGTCTCAGCCATCAAACACATGCTATCCTTTAACATTACTTTCATAGGAATTGTTTTTTTCTGTGGAGAAAAACACACAGCCCGAAGGATTGCAACCTTGTTTCTCAGGCTATTTGTGTACATGCAGGATGATTGCAGGCTTTTTACAGGCTGTAACAGTGAGAACTGGAACCCTAAAAACTACTTGGAAAGTGAGGCGTCTCAGTGCCACCTCTCTGGCGTGCATAGAGACACAGCTGGAATGATTGCAGCTTTTGTTCCTCAAAGCCCTGTGTGCGGTGATGGAGCAACAGCGCCCTCCTTTGGTGACAGCTGAGAGAAAAAAAAAAGCTTACAGCACCTGGTATTCCCAGGCGGTCTCCCATCCAAGTACTAACCAGGCCCGACCCTGCTTAGCTTCCGAGATCAGACGAGATCGGGCGTGTTCAGGGTGGTATGGCCGTAAGCGATGAAACAGGCTGCAGAAAGCCCATTTAAACATGCTGTGACACCACTGACAGTTCCTCACACCATCTGAGTGGCGGATAATGGTGTCTCAGCCATCAAACACATGCTATCCTTTAACATTACTTTCATAGGAATTGTTTTTTTCTGTGGAGAAAAACACACAGCCCGAAGGATTGCAACCTTGTTTCTCAGGCTATTTGTGTACATGCAGGATGATTGCAGGCTTTTTACAGGCTGTAACAGTGAGAACTGGAACCCTAAAAACTACTTGGAAAGTGAGGCGTCTCAGTGCCACCTCTCTGGCGTGCATAGAGACACAGCTGGAATGATTGCAGCTTTTGTTCCTCAAAGCCCTGTGTGCGGTGATGGAGCAACAGCGCCCTCCTTTGGTGACAGCTGAGAGAAAAAAAAAAGCTTACAGCACCTGGTATTCCCAGGCGGTCTCCCATCCAAGTACTAACCAGGCCCGACCCTGCTTAGCTTCCGAGATCAGACGAGATCGGGCGTGTTCAGGGTGGTATGGCCGTAAGCGATGAAACAGGCTGCAGAAAGCCCATTTAAACATGCTGTGACACCACTGACAGTTCCTCACACCATCTGAGTGGCGGATAATGGTGTCTCAGCCATCAAACACATGCTATCCTTTAACATTACTTTCATAGGAATTGTTTTTTTCTGTGGAGAAAAACACACAGCCCGAAGGATTGCAACCTTGTTTCTCAGGCTATTTGTGTACATGCAGGATGATTGCAGGCTTTTTACAGGCTGTAACAGTGAGAACTGGAACCCTAAAAACTACTTGGAAAGTGAGGCGTCTCAGTGCCACCTCTCTGGCGTGCATAGAGACACAGCTGGAATGATTGCAGCTTTTGTTCCTCAAAGCCCTGTGTGCGGTGATGGAGCAACAGCGCCCTCCTTTGGTGACAGCTGAGAGAAAAAAAAAAGCTTACAGCACCTGGTATTCCCAGGCGGTCTCCCATCCAAGTACTAACCAGGCCCGACCCTGCTTAGCTTCCGAGATCAGACGAGATCGGGCGTGTTCAGGGTGGTATGGCCGTAAGCGATGAAACAGGCTGCAGAAAGCCCATTTAAACATGCTGTGACACCACTGACAGTTCCTCACACCATCTGAGTGGCGGATAATGGTGTCTCAGCCATCAAACACATGCTATCCTTTAACATTACTTTCATAGGAATTGTTTTTTTCTGTGGAGAAAAACACACAGCCCGAAGGATTGCAACCTTGTTTCTCAGGCTATTTGTGTACATGCAGGATGATTGCAGGCTTTTTACAGGCTGTAACAGTGAGAACTGGAACCCTAAAAACTACTTGGAAAGTGAGGCGTCTCAGTGCCACCTCTCTGGCGTGCATAGAGACACAGCTGGAATGATTGCAGCTTTTGTTCCTCAAAGCCCTGTGTGCGGTGATGGAGCAACAGCGCCCTCCTTTGGTGACAGCTGAGAGAAAAAAAAAAGCTTACAGCACCTGGTATTCCCAGGCGGTCTCCCATCCAAGTACTAACCAGGCCCGACCCTGCTTAGCTTCCGAGATCAGACGAGATCGGGCGTGTTCAGGGTGGTATGGCCGTAAGCGATGAAACAGGCTGCAGAAAGCCCATTTAAACATGCTGTGACACCACTGACAGTTCCTCACACCATCTGAGTGGCGGATAATGGTGTCTCAGCCATCAAACACATGCTATCCTTTAACATTACTTTCATAGGAATTGTTTTTTTCTGTGGAGAAAAACACACAGCCCGAAGGATTGCAACCTTGTTTCTCAGGCTATTTGTGTACATGCAGGATGATTGCAGGCTTTTTACAGGCTGTAACAGTGAGAACTGGAACCCTAAAAACTACTTGGAAAGTGAGGCGTCTCAGTGCCACCTCTCTGGCGTGCATAGAGACACAGCTGGAATGATTGCAGCTTTTGTTCCTCAAAGCCCTGTGTGCGGTGATGGAGCAACAGCGCCCTCCTTTGGTGACAGCTGAGAGAAAAAAAAAAGCTTACAGCACCTGGTATTCCCAGGCGGTCTCCCATCCAAGTACTAACCAGGCCCGACCCTGCTTAGCTTCCGAGATCAGACGAGATCGGGCGTGTTCAGGGTGGTATGGCCGTAAGCGATGAAACAGGCTGCAGAAAGCCCATTTAAACATGCTGTGACACCACTGACAGTTCCTCACACCATCTGAGTGGCGGATAATGGTGTCTCAGCCATCAAACACATGCTATCCTTTAACATTACTTTCATAGGAATTGTTTTTTTCTGTGGAGAAAAACACACAGCCCGAAGGATTGCAACCTTGTTTCTCAGGCTATTTGTGTACATGCAGGATGATTGCAGGCTTTTTACAGGCTGTAACAGTGAGAACTGGAACCCTAAAAACTACTTGGAAAGTGAGGCGTCTCAGTGCCACCTCTCTGGCGTGCATAGAGACACAGCTGGAATGATTGCAGCTTTTGTTCCTCAAAGCCCTGTGTGCGGTGATGGAGCAACAGCGCCCTCCTTTGGTGACAGCTGAGAGAAAAAAAAAGCTTACAGCACCTGGTATTCCCAGGCGGTCTCCCATCCAAGTACTAACCAGGCCCGACCCTGCTTAGCTTCCGAGATCAGACGAGATCGGGCGTGTTCAGGGTGGTATGGCCGTAAGCGATGAAACAGGCTGCAGAAAGCCCATTTAAAGCTACGCCAGGGCCCGTTATACCCGTCCGTGTCACTGAAGGAAGTAAAAATTGAATTTTTCACACATTCTATTCACTGTAGACATAATACACGTCACACAAAGCTGTTTTGTAAGCGACAAAACAGGCTGCAGAAAGCCCATTTAAACATGCTGTGACACCACTGACAGTTCCTCACACCATCTGAGTGGCGGATAATGGTGTCTCAGCCATCAAACACATGCTATCCTTTAACATTACTTTCATAGGAATTGTTTTTTTCTGTGGAGAAAAACACACAGCCCGAAGGATTGCAACCTTGTTTCTCAGGCTATTTGTGTACATGCAGGATGATTGCAGGCTTTTTACAGGCTGTAACAGTGAGAACTGGAACCCTAAAAACTACTTGGAAAGTGAGGCGTCTCAGTGCCACCTCTCTGGCGTGCATAGAGACACAGCTGGAATGATTGCAGCTTTTGTTCCTCAAAGCCCTGTGTGCGGTGATGGAGCAACAGCGCCCTCCTTTGGTGACAGCTGGGAGAAAAAAAAAAGCTTACAGCACCTGGTATTCCCAGGCGGTCTCCCATCCAAGTACTAACCAGGCCCGACCCTGCTTAGCTTCCGAGATCAGACGAGATCGGGCGTGTTCAGGGTGGTATGGCCGTAAGCGATGAAACAGGCTGCAGAAAGCCCATTTAAACATGCTGTGACACCACCGACAGTTCCTCACACCATCTGAGTGGCGGATAATGGTGTCTCAGCCATCAAACACATGCTATCCTTTAACATTACTTTCATAGGAATTGTTTTTTTCTGTGGAGAAAAACACACAGCCCGAAGGATTGCAACCTTGTTTCTCAGGCTATTTGTGTACATGCAGGATGATTGCAGGCTTTTTACAGGCTGTAACAGTGAGAACTGGAACCCTAAAAACTACTTGGAAAGTGAGGCGTCTCAGTGCCACCTCTCTGGCGTGCATAGAGACACAGCTGGAATGATTGCAGCTTTTGTTCCTCAAAGCCCTGTGTGCGGTGATGGAGCAACAGCGCCCTCCTTTGGTGACAGCTGAGAGAAAAAAAAAAGCTTACAGCACCTGGTATTCCCAGGCGGTCTCCCATCCAAGTACTAACCAGGCCCGACCCTGCTTAGCTTCCGAGATCAGACGAGATCGGGCGTGTTCAGGGTGGTATGGCCGTAAGCGATGAAACAGGCTGCAGAAAGCCCATTTAAACATGCTGTGACACCACTGACAGTTCCTCACACCATCTGAGTGGCGGATAATGGTGTCTCAGCCATCAAACACATGCTATCCTTTAACATTACTTTCATAGGAATTGTTTTTTTCTGTGGAGAAAAACACACAGCCCGAAGGATTGCAACCTTGTTTCTCAGGCTATTTGTGTACATGCAGGATGATTGCAGGCTTTTTACAGGCTGTAACAGTGAGAACTGGAACCCTAAAAACTACTTGGAAAGTGAGGCGTCTCAGTGCCACCTCTCTGGCGTGCATAGAGACACAGCTGGAATGATTGCAGCTTTTGTTCCTCAAAGCCCTGTGTGCGGTGATGGAGCAACAGCGCCCTCCTTTGGTGACAGCTGAGAGAAAAAAAAAAGCTTACAGCACCTGGTGTTCCCAGGCACTTTCTCCACCAAGTCCCTAAGCTCCCGTCAACCGACCAATGGTTGAGCAATGTTGAGCAGAGTTGAGGAGCGATCAGCCAATGGTTGAGCAATGTTGAGCAGAGCTGAGGAGCGATCAGCCAATGGTTGAGCAATGTTGAGCAGAGCTCAGCGCTCAACAGACCAATCATTGAGCGAGGATCATAATACGTCAGCTAATGTATTCACCGGTCATTGCCACTACTGTCAACGGAGGATTCACTCAGGTAAATTTTATTCTCTTCATCCTTTGCTAGTTAATTTTTTTAAGGTATGTATTAAGCTGTATCGATTTTGTAGAAAGAGAAAAGATTCTGTGTCATAACACGGTCGTTGTGTATAAAGGGAAGACGTTGAAGGTATGTTTTTAGCTGCTGGGTAGACTTCAGTCAACCTAACGCCGTTTTGTCTGTGAGCAACCATATTACTCGTGGTTGGTCTCGTTTTAATCGTGACAATCTAAGCTTTCCAACGGTGTATGGCATGACTATATTCACCCAAGTTGATTAATGTGCGTCTGTAGCTAGCTAACGCGGCTAACAAGACTGTTTACAATGAGTTGAAAGTGTGTTGTTAGAAGAAAGTTTTCTTAGTATTAATCTATAATTCGTCGAAATTTGTTTGAGTTGGGGGCTATCTGCAAAGTTTTCTGTCAGGTTCATCCGCCTCCTGAGGTAATTAGTCTGCTAGCGGTCAGCGCAGCGACGATTACAGTAGCACTAGCGGCTACATCGCACACCTGCACACCTGTTGCTTTTCAGCGACAATCAACATTTTCTTGGTCAATTTGATGTGGATATGTGTTAATGTGGGTAAATGTGACTGTTTAAACAACAGCTGATGCTAGAGTAAGTGTAACATAAAGCAATTTGGCGACGGTGTTAATCTCTTGTTGCATGGGATGCGCTGCATACCTGGTAAACAGCAATTTCTAACAACATAGGGCTATTTAGATAACAATCTGGCGAGCGTGTTGTCCTAGGCTAATACACCAACAGCACATTTCTGTATAATAAAGGGCTACGTATTGTCAATCTAAATGATCTGCTTTTAGTTTTACTCATTTATTCATGTTTTACTGTAACAGATGAAACATGGAGAAGCAGGTGCATCGGTGCAGCGTGTGCGACAAGACTTTCACTGAAAAGTCCAACCTGACGAGGCATCTGAAGATCCATGCCATCGCCAGGGAGACCTTTGACTGTGATGTGTGCAGGAAGAGCTTGACCACCAAATCATCGCTGGTCAGCCATCAACAGCTACACCAGTACCCCAACATCGTTTTGTACCGGCAAGGAGAGGCCAGGCTGCACTGTACAGAGGCAGCAAAGTCTGTGGCAGAGGCCCCCAGCAGCACTGTTGTTGACCCTAAATGGCTGGATCTCAAGACAGCAGAGGCGGCTGCCAAGAGGTCCGGGGGTGAGCTGTGGAAAGGTCAGCTGGTCATCGTGTTCGGGAAATACGCCGGTCAGACCTTCAGGTGGCTTATAGAAAATGATGTCGGCTGGCTGGTGTGGTTGCTGTTCCAGTACTGCCAGCAGGGAGAGCAGGGCGAGCTGCTGAAGTGGCAGAAGGAGCGACTGCTTGAGTACGCCAGAGAGTTCCCTCCTGTCACATGGCACCTTGACAGGAGGTTGAAGGTAAGATAACCTCAGTTACCTTTTAGACCTGAGTAATTGATGTTAAGCAGTAACCAGTATTAGTAAAAGTATTATTTTATAAGATTATTCTATGGTCGTGTTTTATTTTCTGCAGAAAGCGAATTCGAAGAAAGACCGGGCTCCTCCGACCGTCCCCGACGTCTCTCAGCAGGACCCCAACTACGCCAGTGATGCCGAGTTGTTGGCTTCTGCGGGTATAGTAGTGTTATGCAGAAATGAACATGAAAGTACTGTGTAGTATGCTGTGGAGCTGCTAGGACTTGTGTTTGTGCCACGTGAAATTCATCAGTATGTATCGAGCAGTGCAGTTGATACATTTTTGTGGTGTTCTCCTCTTCAGAGAGTGTCCTGGATGAGTCCGAGCCGTCGGTCAGCACACACCTGACCACCTGGGGAAACCTCGCCAGCTCTGTGTGCCAGGACGACAGGACCGGACCCTCGTCCCTCCGAGAGACCTCTCAACCCGGTGCCGTCGTGCTGGAAGGCTGGCAGAAGTTCTGGGAGCAGCCGCCTGAATCCGCCCAAGCCACTGGTATGTCCCCTGCGAATATCAAGTGGCTGAAGAACAATGAAATATACGGGCTGTTCGAGAGGGCCGCCAAGTATAAGAACAGCAGGGGTGAGGTGGCCGAGAGGAAGGTGTTCAAGGAGAAGATGGAGTTCCACCCGCCCCCTCCTCCTATGGCCGTCAAGGGAGCTGTGCCAAACATGCTCTCCTTCTTCACCACCCCTGCCTTCTTCTGGCGCCCGGTCGGCGTGATGAAGGCGTTGATCTGCTGCCCCAACACCAACTGCGCCGCACCGCCAGAGTACTACCTGGAGAAGAAAGGGTACGGCAGCTACGCCAGGCAAGTGTGCAGCACCAACTTCCACTACACCTTACTGACCGAGAGGTTGACGTGCAAGTATTGTCGCAAGCTGAGGGAGGGGCTGAGCCAGGCGCACGCAGACGACAGCGACGATGAGGAGGACGACGCCCAGAAGCAGCAGCAGCAGCAGCAGTACTCGTGGCTGGCGCACAGCCCCAAAATTCTGATGAGCCTCGCCCCGGCTGTCAGAAGGATGTTCCCCGCCGTTCTCTGTGGCAAGCGTGCCGTGGACAGGAGTGTGGTCACCCTGATGAATGACCGACTCAACGCGGTGTCCATGGCCAAGGTGCAGAGGCTGCTGCAGCAGGGCCATGACGAGTGGTACGTGGAGCGTCGGGACCTGTACCAGACCCTCCTGTACGACGCCCACATGTCGGCGGCTGGATCCTCTTCCTCTCAGCGAGGCATCCTGTCTTTTGCCAGAGCGGCTGGCACTTACACCCCTCCCATCGCCCCGTCTCATCTTCCGTCTGCTCGGGTCCTGAGGCGCGCGCACCTGATCCTAGAGATGGAGAAGATGCCCGTGTACAGGGACCAGATCCTCAGCACTACTGGGGAGATCTTGTGCATCGACGGCACAAGGAAGGTATGTACAGCATAAAGTACTTGTTTATCAACAGTCAGTCTGTTCCATATGGTCACACCACGCAATGAATGTTCTGCTTTGTTTTTATAGATTCTCAAGAAGATCTACGGCGACGGCCAGGGCACCATGCAGTACGTGACCAGCGTGCTGAATGAGTGGGGTCAGTTCTTGACCACGGTGTTGGTTGCGTCCGAGTCGGAGGGGTGCTACGCACGCATGGCCAGAGGTCTGGTCGCCCGCTTTCGCCGTGCCAACGCTCCTGCTCCGAAGGTGTTGTACGCGGACAACAACTGCTGTCGGTGAGTTCAATAGCAGTTGAAACCTATGATGAAATGGATAATCCAACATGTAACACACCTACACAAAATGTCATGATCTCATTTTCAGTGACAGCGGTTCGTCGTTCTTGGAGAACCTGTTTGGTGACTGGGTGAAGAGGGGTACTGTCATCAGGCTGGACATCCGCCACTGGCTGCACCGCTGGGACGCCGTCGTGATCAAGCAGAGCCACGCCAAGTACGGGGCTTTCATGAGTGCCATGGCGGGTGCCGTGCTCGCTTACAACAAGGCGGACATGATGCTGCTGGTCCAGGCGGTCAAGTTGGGTAATACAGAGCTCTACGACAGGTACACTGATGAGGAGATGATGGCTTTCCTCAAGCCTCATCAGGTCAGGTCGTATGTCAGGCGTATTACCCGTGGGGTTGCGGTAAGTGTGGTTTTCATATTGTACTAAGGTATCGGTCAGATCTAGCTTTGAAAATAAATGTATGTGTGAATGTGTGAATGCAATGTGATTAAACACTTGACGCTGACAATATATCATATGTGTTACAGGAGACTGCTATGGTGATGGAGTCCATCCTTGCCGAGTTCCGGGGACCAGCTGGCCTTGACATTGATGGGATCCACCTCTTCAAGTCGCCCGAGGCAGTCGACGCACACTGGGTAGTTGCGAGCAAGCACCTCAGTTGCATGCAGGTGGGTTAATGTCTCTGCAGTCATCGTGTGTCAAAACCATTCAAACTTGTGGTAACATTTCAAAATGACACCAGAATAAATAACGACCTTGCAATATGTTGTGTGTTACAGGATCCCCCTGGCATACAGCTGTATGTCTCTGTGAAGGTGGTTGTGATGAACGGCATCCGGCTGAACAAGTACAAGTGCCGGCGAGGCAGCAACTCTCTCGAGGGGTTGCACGCCCACCTGTTCAACGCCGTCCCTTCACAGCGATGTGGGATCATGCCGTTCCAAGTAAGTGATTAAAACACGTGTGTGTGTGTGTGTGTGTATGTATATATATATATATATATATATATATATATATATATATATATATATATATTTCAGACACATGTTCATACGGTATAATTTAAAAAGAAAAGTGTCAATGATCGCTTCAATGATACATTTTATTTCACAGCTTCAGTCATCACTTGTAAGAATTGTACACAATAACAGTCAAATGGAAATGTGTGTTTCAGGTATACTTGGTGTCCTTTGCCGTGCAGTGGAACCACCGCATGGCATCGCTCCGTGTCGCTGGTGGTCATGGCCGGCAGACGTCTTGCTTGGACCCGCGGCAGATCCAGCGCGTCAACCAGCAGGCCGAGGTTCTTTTTGGCAAGGAGCACGTCCTGGAGCCCAACTTTGCTGCACCGATGCCAGTCCCCGAAGCGTACGAGCACCCCGACGAGGAGGAGCTCCTTGGTGTGGAGTACGCCATGTGCCAGTCCACCAGCTTCACTGCCAGGGACTACTACGTGCAGAAAGGTACAGTAGTTAAAGCACACACTTAAACAATGATGACAAACCTGGTGCAAAAAAAACTATTGTTTTGTAGACATGTTTGTGATTAGTAAAATTATATATTTGCAGTTGAGGAAGAGCAGTCGCGTGAGGAGGAGGAGGAGGAGGAGGAGGAAGAGGAGTTGGAGTCGACTGAGCAGTGCGGCGATGAGCAGGCGGCGGATGAGGGTCTCGGAATGTCTTCTGATGCAGAAGAGGACCCGATAGACCGCGTCGGTGAGAAGCACGTCGTCCTCACTCAGGCAGAACAGGCGGAAGAGGAGGACAGTCCTGCCCTGCAAGACGTGTTCATGACCCACCGTCACCTGCATCTGCCAGGTATAGAGGAAGTGGAGTCACTGGCCGTGCTCCTCCTAGAACTGGCTGACGACAGCGACCGTCTCCTAGTGCCGGCCGACCTCCGGCAGAAGATTGCCACCGCAGCCAACGCTCTCCGTGACCACGACAAGACCGCCGCCCGCTTTGTCAAGCAGTATGAGTCAAGGTGGGGCTACACCTTGTTCGGTCGGTGTCTTGGGGCGGACTCTCCTGAGACCAGAGCAGCCCAGAAGACAAAGTTTGGCTGGATGAGGTATGCTCAGGCGGCACAGGTGACCGAGGACAGTCGCCTGCTCTACCTCCTCCTCAAGATGCTGAAGCACCGCGCGCCGGCCAACCAGCTCACCTCCCCTAGCAAGGTCACGGCTTCTTTGAAGGGACAGTACAAGAGGATCGCTGACCGTGTCCGAGACGACCCCATCCTCGGCGGTCTCGCCATCCCACTGCCCAACATTAACGCCAAGTCGATCTCGACCTTCACTGCTAGGGAGGAGAAGAAGGCCAACTACGGGGCGACAGTACTACCCAAGGTGACTCCTCACCTGAAAGTGCTGTGGGACGCACCGTTCCCGGAGGCTCCTGCGCTGCCAACAGCCCTGCCTCCGCCAGACCGGCCTCAGGTCCAGTACCAGCACATCCATCACGAGGCTGGAAAGAGACGTGGTGAGAAGCGGAGGTAAGTTGCACTTTGTTTCACCTGTTGGCTGTGGAAAGCAAATAGCACACACGTCATATCAATACTGATCACATGTGTATTTTATATTTCCAGATTATTTGTTGATGAGCCAGAGCCTGTGACTCCCGCAAACCGGCCCGTTCAGCCCACTGCGTTGTCGTTCTCCACCCGGCCGACGCCTGCTGCGCTCACCCCCATTCTGCCGAGGCCTCCTGCGCCCGCCCACCTCCAGCCGAGGCCTCCTGCTGCGTCCACCTATGGCCCACCCCCTGTGTCGGCAGCACCCATACTGCTGGTCCTCCCCGCACAGCCACAGGCCCCCTCCGTCCTGTTTCGTGGGCCATCCTGCAGCCAGAACTTTGTCCCTCCTGCACCAACAGTGAAGGCATTCATGCCTAACAAGTCCTCACGGCCATGTGGGGCTTGCCACGTGCCAAACTGTGGTGGACAGCGGAAGAGGTACACCCCTTCCAAGGACAAAGTGGCTGGAAGCATGCAGAAAATATTTTCCTACTGTCCATCCACTAGGAAGTCTACCACCTCTGCCTTCGACAATGTGGTGTATGACAACTTTGAACACTTTAAGAGTGTCGTGGATGCGGAGTTGGAAAGGAGGACTGTGTAAATACCTGTAAATATGTGTGTGTGTGTGTGTGAAAATAACTTACCTCTGTGATGCCACTGTTCCTGTGCCATCTGTAGGAGAGAGAAAGAGGCTTGTTTGTGTGTGTTTCTCTTTCTTTGTGTGTGTTTTAAAGTGCTTCAGCAAGCACAATCTATTTATTTATATAGTTCAAAAAAATGCTCTTTACAGTTTTACTTAAAGTTCTTTTGTTTGTTTTTTATTTATTATTATTTA
The DNA here is from genome assembly GCA_021039105.1 of Scomber colias. Classification (NCBI taxonomy): domain Eukaryota; kingdom Metazoa; phylum Chordata; class Actinopteri; order Scombriformes; family Scombridae; genus Scomber; species Scomber colias. Next base: position 19,314 of record JAJDFG010001336.1, read on the forward strand.
TATTGCTGTTTAAATGCACTTTGTTGTATCTGTTCTGGTCTATGTTCATTATCAAGGCCAATCTTTTTAACCTTAATCAGTTCCAATCTAACACAATCAGTTTACATACCCTTTAGTGGTTGTTCATGTTCAGATAATCTGTGTTTTTGTCATGCGTCTTGTTTGTATGTATTTGTCTGCTTCATGTTTAACAAAAGTTTGCTAAAGAAAAACACAACAGAGAAGAACGGCTTGAGCCTTTTATTTGTTGATTGGTCACCTGAGTCTTCATGTTCATTATTGCACTTTTACCTGTACAAGCCAATTGTTAATTTGTATCTTAAGTACAAGTGTGTGTTTTTTAATTGTTGAGTGTTTTTGATTATTATTGTTATTTAAATGTGCCTGTCCTTGTGATGTGTGTATGTCTGTCAGCTCCATGTTTAACTAAATGTTTGCAGATGGTAGTAAATGTTTGTCTCTCGTGTTCTCGCTCGTAGATCTGTACCTTGTCGTGGTGAGCGAGCTTTAAACTAAACAGATCTTGTTTACTTGTGTTTTATATGCATTGCCTTTTTGAATGAAACACATTCTGGGTGAAAAATAAAAGTTGGAAAAGTATTTTGGAGTCTGTGTGTGCTTGGGTTTCACAAGGGGTGGGATAGTGGAAAGAAAAAACACACCAAAGCAATTAAAAGCCATTGTGTCTTCTCCCCTGCTACCAGAGGTGTGAATACACCCCCACTGTGCTGGCTGCAGCCCCTGTGTGGTCAAAACAATAAGTTCTGTGAATAGCTCTGATGTCTTCTAGACAAAGTGAGAGTGCACTGTATACATTCTTACACCCTTTTTCTTAATTCAGCCCAAAAATGTAACAATTAAACACTTTTCCACGTGATTATATGAATCTCATCAGCTATATCAACTCAAACTATGAAAATAATAAACAAAACATTCAGCAGACCAATGGATTTTGATAAACTAGACCTTGTACATGACATTTCTGGAAATAAAACCTCCCACCAGTGGCCAGCAGATGGAGCTGTCCGTTTTGATCCTTTTTGATCGATCCCAGGGTTCAGCAATAGGTACTTGGGGGGGTCATGAGCCGTTCCCAGGCGGTCTCCCATCCAAGTACTAACCAGGCCCGACCCTGCTTAGCTTCCGAGATCAGACGAGATCGGGCGTGTTCAGGGTGGTATGGCCGTAAGCGATGAAACAGGCTGCAGAAAGCCCATTTAAACATGCTGTGACACCACTGACAGTTCCTCACACCATCTGAGTGGCGGATAATGGTGTCTCAGCCATCAAACACATGCTATCCTTTAACATTACTTTCATAGGAATTGTTTTTTTCTGTGGAGAAAAACACACAGCCCGAAGGATTGCAACCTTGTTTCTCAGGCTATTTGTGTACATGCAGGATGATTGCAGGCTTTTTACAGGCTGTAACAGTGAGAACTGGAACCCTAAAAACTACTTGGAAAGTGAGGCGTCTCAGTGCCACCTCTCTGGCGTGCATAGAGACACAGCTGGAATGATTGCAGCTTTTGTTCCTCAAAGCCCTGTGTGCGGTGATGGAGCAACAGCGCCCTCCTTTGGTGACAGCTGAGAGAAAAAAAAAAGCTTACAGCACCTGGTATTCCCAGGCGGTCTCCCATCCAAGTACTAACCAGGCCCGACCCTGCTTAGCTTCCGAGATCAGACGAGATCGGGCGTGTTCAGGGTGGTATGGCCGTAAGCGATGAAACAGGCTGCAGAAAGCCCATTTAAACATGCTGTGACACCACTGACAGTTCCTCACACCATCTGAGTGGCGGATAATGGTGTCTCAGCCATCAAACACATGCTATCCTTTAACATTACTTTCATAGGAATTGTTTTTTTCTGTGGAGAAAAACACACAGCCCGAAGGATTGCAACCTTGTTTCTCAGGCTATTTGTGTACATGCAGGATGATTGCAGGCTTTTTACAGGCTGTAACAGTGAGAACTGGAACCCTAAAAACTACTTGGAAAGTGAGGCGTCTCAGTGCCACCTCTCTGGCGTGCATAGAGACACAGCTGGAATGATTGCAGCTTTTGTTCCTCAAAGCCCTGTGTGCGGTGATGGAGCAACAGCGCCCTCCTTTGGTGACAGCTGAGAGAAAAAAAAAAGCTTACAGCACCTGGTATTCCCAGGCGGTCTCCCATCCAAGTACTAACCAGGCCCGACCCTGCTTAGCTTCCGAGATCAGACGAGATCGGGCGTGTTCAGGGTGGTATGGCCGTAAGCGATGAAACAGGCTGCAGAAAGCCCATTTAAACATGCTGTGACACCACTGACAGTTCCTCACACCATCTGAGTGGCGGATAATGGTGTCTCAGCCATCAAACACATGCTATCCTTTAACATTACTTTCATAGGAATTGTTTTTTTCTGTGGAGAAAAACACACAGCCCGAAGGATTGCAACCTTGTTTCTCAGGCTATTTGTGTACATGCAGGATGATTGCAGGCTTTTTACAGGCTGTAACAGTGAGAACTGGAACCCTAAAAACTACTTGGAAAGTGAGGCGTCTCAGTGCCACCTCTCTGGCGTGCATAGAGACACAGCTGGAATGATTGCAGCTTTTGTTCCTCAAAGCCCTGTGTGCGGTGATGGAGCAACAGCGCCCTCCTTTGGTGACAGCTGAGAGAAAAAAAAAAGCTTACAGCACCTGGTATTCCCAGGCGGTCTCCCATCCAAGTACTAACCAGGCCCGACCCTGCTTAGCTTCCGAGATCAGACGAGATCGGGCGTGTTCAGGGTGGTATGGCCGTAAGCGATGAAACAGGCTGCAGAAAGCCCATTTAAACATGCTGTGACACCACTGACAGTTCCTCACACCATCTGAGTGGCGGATAATGGTGTCTCAGCCATCAAACACATGCTATCCTTTAACATTACTTTCATAGGAATTGTTTTTTTCTGTGGAGAAAAACACACAGCCCGAAGGATTGCAACCTTGTTTCTCAGGCTATTTGTGTACATGCAGGATGATTGCAGGCTTTTTACAGGCTGTAACAGTGAGAACTGGAACCCTAAAAACTACTTGGAAAGTGAGGCGTCTCAGTGCCACCTCTCTGGCGTGCATAGAGACACAGCTGGAATGATTGCAGCTTTTGTTCCTCAAAGCCCTGTGTGCGGTGATGGAGCAACAGCGCCCTCCTTTGGTGACAGCTGAGAGAAAAAAAAAAGCTTACAGCACCTGGTATTCCCAGGCGGTCTCCCATCCAAGTACTAACCAGGCCCGACCCTGCTTAGCTTCCGAGATCAGACGAGATCGGGCGTGTTCAGGGTGGTATGGCCGTAAGCGATGAAACAGGCTGCAGAAAGCCCATTTAAACATGCTGTGACACCACTGACAGTTCCTCACACCATCTGAGTGGCGGATAATGGTGTCTCAGCCATCAAACACATGCTATCCTTTAACATTACTTTCATAGGAATTGTTTTTTTCTGTGGAGAAAAACACACAGCCCGAAGGATTGCAACCTTGTTTCTCAGGCTATTTGTGTACATGCAGGATGATTGCAGGCTTTTTACAGGCTGTAACAGTGAGAACTGGAACCCTAAAAACTACTTGGAAAGTGAGGCGTCTCAGTGCCACCTCTCTGGCGTGCATAGAGACACAGCTGGAATGATTGCAGCTTTTGTTCCTCAAAGCCCTGTGTGCGGTGATGGAGCAACAGCGCCCTCCTTTGGTGACAGCTGAGAGAAAAAAAAAAGCTTACAGCACCTGGTATTCCCAGGCGGTCTCCCATCCAAGTACTAACCAGGCCCGACCCTGCTTAGCTTCCGAGATCAGACGAGATCGGGCGTGTTCAGGGTGGTATGGCCGTAAGCGATGAAACAGGCTGCAGAAAGCCCATTTAAACATGCTGTGACACCACTGACAGTTCCTCACACCATCTGAGTGGCGGATAATGGTGTCTCAGCCATCAAACACATGCTATCCTTTAACATTACTTTCATAGGAATTGTTTTTTTCTGTGGAGAAAAACACACAGCCCGAAGGATTGCAACCTTGTTTCTCAGGCTATTTGTGTACATGCAGGATGATTGCAGGCTTTTTACAGGCTGTAACAGTGAGAACTGGAACCCTAAAAACTACTTGGAAAGTGAGGCGTCTCAGTGCCACCTCTCTGGCGTGCATAGAGACACAGCTGGAATGATTGCAGCTTTTGTTCCTCAAAGCCCTGTGTGCGGTGATGGAGCAACAGCGCCCTCCTTTGGTGACAGCTGAGAGAAAAAAAAAAGCTTACAGCACCTGGTATTCCCAGGCGGTCTCCCATCCAAGTACTAACCAGGCCCGACCCTGCTTAGCTTCCGAGATCAGACGAGATCGGGCGTGTTCAGGGTGGTATGGCCGTAAGCGATGAAACAGGCTGCAGAAAGCCCATTTAAACATGCTGTGACACCACTGACAGTTCCTCACACCATCTGAGTGGCGGATAATGGTGTCTCAGCCATCAAACACATGCTATCCTTTAACATTACTTTCATAGGAATTGTTTTTTTCTGTGGAGAAAAACACACAGCCCGAAGGATTGCAACCTTGTTTCTCAGGCTATTTGTGTACATGCAGGATGATTGCAGGCTTTTTACAGGCTGTAACAGTGAGAACTGGAACCCTAAAAACTACTTGGAAAGTGAGGCGTCTCAGTGCCACCTCTCTGGCGTGCATAGAGACACAGCTGGAATGATTGCAGCTTTTGTTCCTCAAAGCCCTGTGTGCGGTGATGGAGCAACAGCGCCCTCCTTTGGTGACAGCTGAGAGAAAAAAAAAAGCTTACAGCACCTGGTATTCCCAGGCGGTCTCCCATCCAAGTACTAACCAGGCCCGACCCTGCTTAGCTTCCGAGATCAGACGAGATCGGGCGTGTTCAGGGTGGTATGGCCGTAAGCGATGAAACAGGCTGCAGAAAGCCCATTTAAACATGCTGTGACACCACTGACAGTTCCTCACACCATCTGAGTGGCGGATAATGGTGTCTCAGCCATCAAACACATGCTATCCTTTAACATTACTTTCATAGGAATTGTTTTTTTCTGTGGAGAAAAACACACAGCCCGAAGGATTGCAACCTTGTTTCTCAGGCTATTTGTGTACATGCAGGATGATTGCAGGCTTTTTACAGGCTGTAACAGTGAGAACTGGAACCCTAAAAACTACTTGGAAAGTGAGGCGTCTCAGTGCCACCTCTCTGGCGTGCATAGAGACACAGCTGGAATGATTGCAGCTTTTGTTCCTCAAAGCCCTGTGTGCGGTGATGGAGCAACAGCGCCCTCCTTTGGTGACAGCTGAGAGAAAAAAAAAAGCTTACAGCACCTGGTATTCCCAGGCGGTCTCCCATCCAAGTACTAACCAGGCCCGACCCTGCTTAGCTTCCGAGATCAGACGAGATCGGGCGTGTTCAGGGTGGTATGGCCGTAAGCGATGAAACAGGCTGCAGAAAGCCCATTTAAACATGCTGTGACACCACTGACAGTTCCTCACACCATCTGAGTGGCGGATAATGGTGTCTCAGCCATCAAACACATGCTATCCTTTAACATTACTTTCAGAGGAATTGTTTTTTTCTGTGGAGAAAAACACACAGCCCGAAGGATTGCAACCTTGTTTCTCAGGCTATTTGTGTACATGCAGGATGATTGCAGGCTTTTTACAGGCTGTAACAGTGAGAACTGGAACCCTAAAAACTACTTGGAAAGTGAGGCGTCTCAGTGCCACCTCTCTGGCGTGCATAGAGACACAGCTGGAATGATTGCAGCTTTTGTTCCTCAAAGCCCTGTGTGCGGTGATGGAGCAACAGCGCCCTCCTTTGGTGACAGCTGAGAGAAAAAAAAAAGCTTACAGCACCTGGTATTCCCAGGCGGTCTCCCATCCAAGTACTAACCAGGCCCGACCCTGCTTAGCTTCCGAGATCAGACGAGATCGGGCGTGTTCAGGGTGGTATGGCCGTAAGCGATGAAACAGGCTGCAGAAAGCCCATTTAAACATGCTGTGACACCACTGACAGTTCCTCACACCATCTGAGTGGCGGATAATGGTGTCTCAGCCATCAAACACATGCTATCCTTTAACATTACTTTCATAGGAATTGTTTTTTTCTGTGGAGAAAAACACACAGCCCGAAGGATTGCAACCTTGTTTCTCAGGCTATTTGTGTACATGCAGGATGATTGCAGGCTTTTTACAGGCTGTAACAGTGAGAACTGGAACCCTAAAAACTACTTGGAAAGTGAGGCGTCTCAGTGCCACCTCTCTGGCGTGCATAGAGACACAGCTGGAATGATTGCAGCTTTTGTTCCTCAAAGCCCTGTGTGCGGTGATGGAGCAACAGCGCCCTCCTTTGGTGACAGCTGAGAGAAAAAAAAAAGCTTACAGCACCTGGTATTCCCAGGCGGTCTCCCATCCAAGTACTAACCAGGCCCGACCCTGCTTAGCTTCCGAGATCAGACGAGATCGGGCGTGTTCAGGGTGGTATGGCCGTAAGCGATGAAACAGGCTGCAGAAAGCCCATTTAAACATGCTGTGACACCACTGACAGTTCCTCACACCATCTGAGTGGCGGATAATGGTGTCTCAGCCATCAAACACATGCTATCCTTTAACATTACTTTCATAGGAATTGTTTTTTTCTGTGGAGAAAAACACACAGCCCGAAGGATTGCAACCTTGTTTCTCAGGCTATTTGTGTACATGCAGGATGATTGCAGGCTTTTTACAGGCTGTAACAGTGAGAACTGGAACCCTAAAAACTACTTGGAAAGTGAGGCGTCTCAGTGCCACCTCTCTGGCGTGCATAGAGACACAGCTGGAATGATTGCAGCTTTTGTTCCTCAAAGCCCTGTGTGCGGTGATGGAGCAACAGCGCCCTCCTTTGGTGACAGCTGAGAGAAAAAAAAAAGCTTACAGCACCTGGTATTCCCAGGCGGTCTCCCATCCAAGTACTAACCAGGCCCGACCCTGCTTAGCTTCCGAGATCAGACGAGATCGGGCGTGTTCAGGGTGGTATGGCCGTAAGCGATGAAACAGGCTGCAGAAAGCCCATTTAAACATGCTGTGACACCACTGACAGTTCCTCACACCATCTGAGTGGCGGATAATGGTGTCTCAGCCATCAAACACATGCTATCCTTTAACATTACTTTCATAGGAATTGTTTTTTTCTGTGGAGAAAAACACACAGCCCGAAGGATTGCAACCTTGTTTCTCAGGCTATTTGTGTACATGCAGGATGATTGCAGGCTTTTTACAGGCTGTAACAGTGAGAACTGGAACCCTAAAAACTACTTGGAAAGTGAGGCGTCTCAGTGCCACCTCTCTGGCGTGCATAGAGACACAGCTGGAATGATTGCAGCTTTTGTTCCTCAAAGCCCTGTGTGCGGTGATGGAGCAACAGCGCCCTCCTTTGGTGACAGCTGAGAGAAAAAAAAAAGCTTACAGCACCTGGTATTCCCAGGCGGTCTCCCATCCAAGTACTAACCAGGCCCGACCCTGCTTAGCTTCCGAGATCAGACGAGATCGGGCGTGTTCAGGGTGGTATGGCCGTAAGCGATGAAACAGGCTGCAGAAAGCCCATTTAAACATGCTGTGACACCACTGACAGTTCCTCACACCATCTGAGTGGCGGATAATGGTGTCTCAGCCATCAAACACATGCTATCCTTTAACATTACTTTCATAGGAATTGTTTTTTTCTGTGGAGAAAAACACACAGCCCGAAGGATTGCAACCTTGTTTCTCAGGCTATTTGTGTACATGCAGGATGATTGCAGGCTTTTTACAGGCTGTAACAGTGAGAACTGGAACCCTAAAAACTACTTGGAAAGTGAGGCGTCTCAGTGCCACCTCTCTGGCGTGCATAGAGACACAGCTGGAATGATTGCAGCTTTTGTTCCTCAAAGCCCTGTGTGCGGTGATGGAGCAACAGCGCCCTCCTTTGGTGACAGCTGAGAGAAAAAAAAAAGCTTACAGCACCTGGTATTCCCAGGCGGTCTCCCATCCAAGTACTAACCAGGCCCGACCCTGCTTAGCTTCCGAGATCAGACGAGATCGGGCGTGTTCAGGGTGGTATGGCCGTAAGCGATGAAACAGGCTGCAGAAAGCCCATTTAAACATGCTGTGACACCACTGACAGTTCCTCACACCATCTGAGTGGCGGATAATGGTGTCTCAGCCATCAAACACATGCTATCCTTTAACATTACTTTCATAGGAATTGTTTTTTTCTGTGGAGAAAAACACACAGCCCGAAGGATTGCAACCTTGTTTCTCAGGCTATTTGTGTACATGCAGGATGATTGCAGGCTTTTTACAGGCTGTAACAGTGAGAACTGGAACCCTAAAAACTACTTGGAAAGTGAGGCGTCTCAGTGCCACCTCTCTGGCGTGCATAGAGACACAGCTGGAATGATTGCAGCTTTTGTTCCTCAAAGCCCTGTGTGCGGTGATGGAGCAACAGCGCCCTCCTTTGGTGACAGCTGAGAGAAAAAAAAAAGCTTACAGCACCTGGTATTCCCAGGCGGTCTCCCATCCAAGTACTAACCAGGCCCGACCCTGCTTAGCTTCCGAGATCAGACGAGATCGGGCGTGTTCAGGGTGGTATGGCCGTAAGCGATGAAACAGGCTGCAGAAAGCCCATTTAAACATGCTGTGACACCACTGACAGTTCCTCACACCATCTGAGTGGCGGATAATGGTGTCTCAGCCATCAAACACATGCTATCCTTTAACATTACTTTCATAGGAATTGTTTTTTTCTGTGGAGAAAAACACACAGCCCGAAGGATTGCAACCTTGTTTCTCAGGCTATTTGTGTACATGCAGGATGATTGCAGGCTTTTTACAGGCTGTAACAGTGAGAACTGGAACCCTAAAAACTACTTGGAAAGTGAGGCGTCTCAGTGCCACCTCTCTGGCGTGCATAGAGACACAGCTGGAATGATTGCAGCTTTTGTTCCTCAAAGCCCTGTGTGCGGTGATGGAGCAACAGCGCCCTCCTTTGGTGACAGCTGAGAGAAAAAAAAAAGCTTACAGCACCTGGTATTCCCAGGCGGTCTCCCATCCAAGTACTAACCAGGCCCGACCCTGCTTAGCTTCCGAGATCAGACGAGATCGGGCGTGTTCAGGGTGGTATGGCCGTAAGCGATGAAACAGGCTGCAGAAAGCCCATTTAAACATGCTGTGACACCACTGACAGTTCCTCACACCATCTGAGTGGCGGATAATGGTGTCTCAGCCATCAAACACATGCTATCCTTTAACATTACTTTCATAGGAATTGTTTTTTTCTGTGGAGAAAAACACACAGCCCGAAGGATTGCAACCTTGTTTCTCAGGCTATTTGTGTACATGCAGGATGATTGCAGGCTTTTTACAGGCTGTAACAGTGAGAACTGGAACCCTAAAAACTACTTGGAAAGTGAGGCGTCTCAGTGCCACCTCTCTGGCGTGCATAGAGACACAGCTGGAATGATTGCAGCTTTTGTTCCTCAAAGCCCTGTGTGCGGTGATGGAGCAACAGCGCCCTCCTTTGGTGACAGCTGAGAGAAAAAAAAAAGCTTACAGCACCTGGTATTCCCAGGCGGTCTCCCATCCAAGTACTAACCAGGCCCGACCCTGCTTAGCTTCCGAGATCAGACGAGATCGGGCGTGTTCAGGGTGGTATGGCCGTAAGCGATGAAACAGGCTGCAGAAAGCCCATTTAAACATGCTGTGACACCACTGACAGTTCCTCACACCATCTGAGTGGCGGATAATGGTGTCTCAGCCATCAAACACATGCTATCCTTTAACATTACTTTCAGAGGAATTGTTTTTTTCTGTGGAGAAAAACACACAGCCCGAAGGATTGCAACCTTGTTTCTCAGGCTATTTGTGTACATGCAGGATGATTGCAGGCTTTTTACAGGCTGTAACAGTGAGAACTGGAACCCTAAAAACTACTTGGAAAGTGAGGCGTCTCAGTGCCACCTCTCTGGCGTGCATAGAGACACAGCTGGAATGATTGCAGCTTTTGTTCCTCAAAGCCCTGTGTGCGGTGATGGAGCAACAGCGCCCTCCTTTGGTGACAGCTGAGAGAAAAAAAAAAGCTTACAGCACCTGGTATTCCCAGGCGGTCTCCCATCCAAGTACTAACCAGGCCCGACCCTGCTTAGCTTCCGAGATCAGACGAGATCGGGCGTGTTCAGGGTGGTATGGCCGTAAGCGATGAAACAGGCTGCAGAAAGCCCATTTAAACATGCTGTGACACCACTGACAGTTCCTCACACCATCTGAGTGGCGGATAATGGTGTCTCAGCCATCAAACACATGCTATCCTTTAACATTACTTTCATAGGAATTGTTTTTTTCTGTGGAGAAAAACACACAGCCCGAAGGATTGCAACCTTGTTTCTCAGGCTATTTGTGTACATGCAGGATGATTGCAGGCTTTTTACAGGCTGTAACAGTGAGAACTGGAACCCTAAAAACTACTTGGAAAGTGAGGCGTCTCAGTGCCACCTCTCTGGCGTGCATAGAGACACAGCTGGAATGATTGCAGCTTTTGTTCCTCAAAGCCCTGTGTGCGGTGATGGAGCAACAGCGCCCTCCTTTGGTGACAGCTGAGAGAAAAAAAAAAGCTTACAGCACCTGGTATTCCCAGGCGGTCTCCCATCCAAGTACTAACCAGGCCCGACCCTGCTTAGCTTCCGAGATCAGACGAGATCGGGCGTGTTCAGGGTGGTATGGCCGTAAGCGATGAAACAGGCTGCAGAAAGCCCATTTAAACATGCTGTGACACCACTGACAGTTCCTCACACCATCTGAGTGGCGGATAATGGTGTCTCAGCCATCAAACACATGCTATCCTTTAACATTACTTTCATAGGAATTGTTTTTTTCTGTGGAGAAAAACACACAGCCCGAAGGATTGCAACCTTGTTTCTCAGGCTATTTGTGTACATGCAGGATGATTGCAGGCTTTTTACAGGCTGTAACAGTGAGAACTGGAACCCTAAAAACTACTTGGAAAGTGAGGCGTCTCAGTGCCACCTCTCTGGCGTGCATAGAGACACAGCTGGAATGATTGCAGCTTTTGTTCCTCAAAGCCCTGTGTGCGGTGATGGAGCAACAGCGCCCTCCTTTGGTGACAGCTGAGAGAAAAAAAAAAGCTTACAGCACCTGGTATTCCCAGGCGGTCTCCCATCCAAGTACTAACCAGGCCCGACCCTGCTTAGCTTCCGAGATCAGACGAGATCGGGCGTGTTCAGGGTGGTATGGCCGTAAGCGATGAAACAGGCTGCAGAAAGCCCATTTAAACATGCTGTGACACCACTGACAGTTCCTCACACCATCTGAGTGGCGGATAATGGTGTCTCAGCCATCAAACACATGCTATCCTTTAACATTACTTTCATAGGAATTGTTTTTTTCTGTGGAGAAAAACACACAGCCCGAAGGATTGCAACCTTGTTTCTCAGGCTATTTGTGTACATGCAGGATGATTGCAGGCTTTTTACAGGCTGTAACAGTGAGAACTGGAACCCTAAAAACTACTTGGAAAGTGAGGCGTCTCAGTGCCACCTCTCTGGCGTGCATAGAGACACAGCTGGAATGATTGCAGCTTTTGTTCCTCAAAGCCCTGTGTGCGGTGATGGAGCAACAGCGCCCTCCTTTGGTGACAGCTGAGAGAAAAAAAAAAGCTTACAGCACCTGGTATTCCCAGGCGGTCTCCCATCCAAGTACTAACCAGGCCCGACCCTGCTTAGCTTCCGAGATCAGACGAGATCGGGCGTGTTCAGGGTGGTATGGCCGTAAGCGATGAAACAGGCTGCAGAAAGCCCATTTAAACATGCTGTGACACCACTGACAGTTCCTCACACCATCTGAGTGGCGGATAATGGTGTCTCAGCCATCAAACACATGCTATCCTTTAACATTACTTTCATAGGAATTGTTTTTTTCTGTGGAGAAAAACACACAGCCCGAAGGATTGCAACCTTGTTTCTCAGGCTATTTGTGTACATGCAGGATGATTGCAGGCTTTTTACAGGCTGTAACAGTGAGAACTGGAACCCTAAAAACTACTTGGAAAGTGAGGCGTCTCAGTGCCACCTCTCTGGCGTGCATAGAGACACAGCTGGAATGATTGCAGCTTTTGTTCCTCAAAGCCCTGTGTGCGGTGATGGAGCAACAGCGCCCTCCTTTGGTGACAGCTGAGAGAAAAAAAAAAGCTTACAGCACCTGGTATTCCCAGGCGGTCTCCCATCCAAGTACTAACCAGGCCCGACCCTGCTTAGCTTCCGAGATCAGACGAGATCGGGCGTGTTCAGGGTGGTATGGCCGTAAGCGATGAAACAGGCTGCAGAAAGCCCATTTAGACATGCTGTGACACCACTGACAGTTCCTCACACCATCTGAGTGGCGGATAATGGTGTCTCAGCCATCAAACACATGCTATCCTTTAACATTACTTTCATAGGAATTGTTTTTTTCTGTGGAGAAAAACACACAGCCCGAAGGATTGCAACCTTGTTTCTCAGGCTATTTGTGTACATGCAGGATGATTGCAGGCTTTTTACAGGCTGTAACAGTGAGAACTGGAACCCTAAAAACTACTTGGAAAGTGAGGCGTCTCAGTGCCACCTCTCTGGCGTGCATAGAGACACAGCTGGAATGATTGCAGCTTTTGTTCCTCAAAGCCCTGTGTGCGGTGATGGAGCAACAGCGCCCTCCTTTGGTGACAGCTGAGAGAAAAAAAAAAGCTTACAGCACCTGGTATTCCCAGGCGGTCTCCCATCCAAGTACTAACCAGGCCCGACCCTGCTTAGCTTCCGAGATCAGACGATATCGGGCGTGTTCAGGGTGGTATGGCCGTAAGCGATGAAAGAGGCTGCAGAAAGCCCATTTAAACATGCTGTGACACCACTGACAGTTCCTCACACCATCTGAGTGGCGGATAATGGTGTCTCAGCCATCAAACACATGCTATCCTTTAACATTACTTTCATAGGAATTGTTTTTTTCTGTGGAGAAAAACACACAGCCCGAAGGATTGCAACCTTGTTTCTCAGGCTATTTGTGTACATGCAGGATGATTGCAGGCTTTTTACAGGCTGTAACAGTGAGAACTGGAACCCTAAAAACTACTTGGAAAGTGAGGCGTCTCAGTGCCACCTCTCTGGCGTGCATAGAGACACAGCTGGAATGATTGCAGCTTTTGTTCCTCAAAGCCCTGTGTGCGGTGATGGAGCAACAGCGCCCTCCTTTGGTGACAGCTGAGAGAAAAAAAAAAGCTTACAGCACCTGGTATTCCCAGGCGGTCTCCCATCCAAGTACTAACCAGGCCCGACCCTGCTTAGCTTCCGAGATCAGACGAGATCGGGCGTGTTCAGGGTGGTATGGCCGTAAGCGATGAAACAGGCTGCAGAAAGCCCATTTAAACATGCTGTGACACCACTGACAGTTCCTCACACCATCTGAGTGGCGGATAATGGTGTCTCAGCCATCAAACACATGCTATCCTTTAACATTACTTTCATAGGAATTGTTTTTTTCTGTGGAGAAAAACACACAGCCCGAAGGATTGCAACCTTGTTTCTCAGGCTATTTGTGTACATGCAGGATGATTGCAGGCTTTTTACAGGCTGTAACAGTGAGAACTGGAACCCTAAAAACTACTTGGAAAGTGAGGCGTCTCAGTGCCACCTCTCTGGCGTGCATAGAGACACAGCTGGAATGATTGCAGCTTTTGTTCCTCAAAGCCCTGTGTGCGGTGATGGAGCAACAGCGCCCTCCTTTGGTGACAGCTGAGAGAAAAAAAAAAGCTTACAGCACCTGGTATTCCCAGGCGGTCTCCCATCCAAGTACTAACCAGGCCCGACCCTGCTTAGCTTCCGAGATCAGACGAGATCGGGCGCGTTCAGGGTGGTATGGCCGTAAGCGATGAAACAGGCTGCAGAAAGCCCATTTAAACATGCTGTGACACCACTGACAGTTCCTCACACCATCTGAGTGGCGGATAATGGTGTCTCAGCCATCAAACACATGCTATCCTTTAACATTACTTTCATAGGAATTGTTTTTTTCTGTGGAGAAAAACACACAGCCCGAAGGATTGCAACCTTGTTTCTCAGGCTATTTGTGTACATGCAGGATGATTGCAGGCTTTTTACAGGCTGTAACAGTGAGAACTGGAACCCTAAAAACTACTTGGAAAGTGAGGCGTCTCAGTGCCACCTCTCTGGCGTGCATAGAGACACAGCTGGAATGATTGCAGCTTTTGTTCCTCAAAGCCCTGTGTGCGGTGATGGAGCAACAGCGCCCTCCTTTGGTGACAGCTGAGAGAAAAAAAAAAGCTTACAGCACCTGGTATTCCCAGGCGGTCTCCCATCCAAGTACTAACCAGGCCCGACCCTGCTTAGCTTCCGAGATCAGACGAGATCGGGCGTGTTCAGGGTGGTATGGCCGTAAGCGATGAAACAGGCTGCAGAAAGCCCATTTAAACATGCTGTGACACCACTGACAGTTCCTCACACCATCTGAGTGGCGGATAATGGTGTCTCAGCCATCAAACACATGCTATCCTTTAACATTACTTTCATAGGAATTGTTTTTTTCTGTGGAGAAAAACACACAGCCCGAAGGATTGCAACCTTGTTTCTCAGGCTATTTGTGTACATGCAGGATGATTGCAGGCTTTTTACAGGCTGTAACAGTGAGAACTGGAACCCTAAAAACTACTTGGAAAGTGAGGCGTCTCAGTGCCACCTCTCTGGCGTGCATAGAGACACAGCTGGAATGATTGCAGCTTTTGTTCCTCAAAGCCCTGTGTGCGGTGATGGAGCAACAGCGCCCTCCTTTGGTGACAGCTGGGAGAAAAAAAAAAGCTTACAGCACCTGGTATTCCCAGGCGGTCTCCCATCCAAGTACTAACCAGGCCCGACCCTGCTTAGCTTCCGAGATCAGACGAGATCGGGCGTGTTCAGGGTGGTATGGCCGTAAGCGATGAAACAGGCTGCAGAAAGCCCATTTAAACATGCTGTGACACCACCGACAGTTCCTCACACCATCTGAGTGGCGGATAATGGTGTCTCAGCCATCAAACACATGCTATCCTTTAACATTACTTTCATAGGAATTGTTTTTTTCTGTGGAGAAAAACACACAGCCCGAAGGATTGCAACCTTGTTTCTCAGGCTATTTGTGTACATGCAGGATGATTGCAGGCTTTTTACAGGCTGTAACAGTGAGAACTGGAACCCTAAAAACTACTTGGAAAGTGAGGCGTCTCAGTGCCACCTCTCTGGCGTGCATAGAGACACAGCTGGAATGATTGCAGCTTTTGTTCCTCAAAGCCCTGTGTGCGGTGATGGAGCAACAGCGCCCTCCTTTGGTGACAGCTGAGAGAAAAAAAAAAGCTTACAGCACCTGGTATTCCCAGGCGGTCTCCCATCCAAGTACTAACCAGGCCCGACCCTGCTTAGCTTCCGAGATCAGACGAGATCGGGCGTGTTCAGGGTGGTATGGCCGTAAGCGAAGAAACAGGCTGCAGAAAGCCCATTTAAACATGCTGTGACACCACTGACAGTTCCTCACACCATCTGAGTGGCGGATAATGGTGTCTCAGCCATCAAACACATGCTATCCTTTAACATTACTTTCATAGGAATTGTTTTTTTCTGTGGAGAAAAACACACAGCCCGAAGGATTGCAACCTTGTTTCTCAGGCTATTTGTGTACATGCAGGATGATTGCAGGCTTTTTACAGGCTGTAACAGTGAGAACTGGAACCCTAAAAACTACTTGGAAAGTGAGGCGTCTCAGTGCCACCTCTCTGGCGTGCATAGAGACACAGCTGGAATGATTGCAGCTTTTGTTCCTCAAAGCCCTGTGTGCGGTGATGGAGCAACAGCGCCCTCCTTTGGTGACAGCTGAGAGAAAAAAAAAAGCTTACAGCACCTGGTATTCCCAGGCGGTCTCCCATCCAAGTACTAACCAGGCCCGACCCTGCTTAGCTTCCGAGATCAGACGAGATCGGGCGTGTTCAGGGTGGTATGGCCGTAAGCGATGAAACAGGCTGCAGAAAGCCCATTTAAACATGCTGTGACACCACTGACAGTTCCTCACACCATCTGAGTGGCGGATAATGGTGTCTCAGCCATCAAACACATGCTATCCTTTAACATTACTTTCATAGGAATTGTTTTTTTCTGTGGAGAAAAACACACAGCCCGAAGGATTGCAACCTTGTTTCTCAGGCTATTTGTGTACATGCAGGATGATTGCAGGCTTTTTACAGGCTGTAACAGTGAGAACTGGAACCCTAAAAACTACTTGGAAAGTGAGGCGTCTCAGTGCCACCTCTCTGGCGTGCATAGAGACACAGCTGGAATGATTGCAGCTTTTGTTCCTCAAAGCCCTGTGTGCGGTGATGGAGCAACAGCGCCCTCCTTTGGTGACAGCTGAGAGAAAAAAAAAGCTTACAGCACCTGGTATTCCCAGGCGGTCTCCCATCCAAGTACTAACCAGGCCCGACCCTGCTTAGCTTCCGAGATCAGACGAGATCGGGCGTGTTCAGGGTGGTATGGCCGTAAGCGATGAAACAGGCTGCAGAAAGCCCATTTAAACATGCTGTGACACCACTGACAGTTCCTCACACCATCTGAGTGGCGGATAATGGTGTCTCAGCCATCAAACACATGCTATCCTTTAACATTACTTTCATAGGAATTGTTTTTTTCTGTGGAGAAAAACACACAGCCCGAAGGATTGCAACCTTGTTTCTCAGGCTATTTGTGTACATGCAGGATGATTGCAGGCTTTTTACAGGCTGTAACAGTGAGAACTGGAACCCTAAAAACTACTTGGAAAGTGAGGCGTCTCAGTGCCACCTCTCTGGCGTGCATAGAGACACAGCTGGAATGATTGCAGCTTTTGTTCCTCAAAGCCCTGTGTGCGGTGATGGAGCAACAGCGCCCTCCTTTGGTGACAGCTGAGAGAAAAAAAAAAGCTTACAGCACCTGGTATTCCCAGGCGGTCTCCCATCCAAGTACTAACCAGGCCCGACCCTGCTTAGCTTCCGAGATCAGACGAGATCGGGCGTGTTCAGGGTGGTATGGCCGTAAGCGATGAAACAGGCTGCAGAAAGCCCATTTAAACATGCTGTGACACCACTGACAGTTCCTCACACCATCTGAGTGGCGGATAATGGTGTCTCAGCCATCAAACACATGCTATCCTTTAACATTACTTTCATAGGAATTGTTTTTTTCTGTGGAGAAAAACACACAGCCCGAAGGATTGCAACCTTGTTTCTCAGGCTATTTGTGTACATGCAGGATGATTGCAGGCTTTTTACAGGCTGTAACAGTGAGAACTGGAACCCTAAAAACTACTTGGAAAGTGAGGCGTCTCAGTGCCACCTCTCTGGCGTGCATAGAGACACAGCTGGAATGATTGCAGCTTTTGTTCCTCAAAGCCCTGTGTGCGGTGATGGAGCAACAGCGCCCTCCTTTGGTGACAGCTGAGAGAAAAAAAAAAGCTTACAGCACCTGGTATTCCCAGGCGGTCTCCCATCCAAGTACTAACCAGGCCCGACCCTGCTTAGCTTCCGAGATCAGACGAGATCGGGCGTGTTCAGGGTGGTATGGCCGTAAGCGATGAAACAGGCTGCAGAAAGCCCATTTAAACATGCTGTGACACCACTGACAGTTCCTCACACCATCTGAGTGGCGGATAATGGTGTCTCAGCCATCAAACACATGCTATCCTTTAACATTACTTTCATAGGAATTGTTTTTTTCTGTGGAGAAAAACACACAGCCCGAAGGATTGCAACCTTGTTTCTCAGGCTATTTGTGTACATGCAGGATGATTGCAGGCTTTTTACAGGCTGTAACAGTGAGAACTGGAACCCTAAAAACTACTTGGAAAGTGAGGCGTCTCAGTGCCACCTCTCTGGCGTGCATAGAGACACAGCTGGAATGATTGCAGCTTTTGTTCCTCAAAGCCCTGTGTGCGGTGATGGAGCAACAGCGCCCTCCTTTGGTGACAGCTGAGAGAAAAAAAAAAGCTTACAGCACCTGGTATTCCCAGGCGGTCTCCCATCCAAGTACTAACCAGGCCCGACCCTGCTTAGCTTCCGAGATCAGACGAGATCGGGCGTGTTCAGGGTGGTATGGCCGTAAGCGATGAAACAGGCTGCAGAAAGCCCATTTAAACATGCTGTGACACCACTGACAGTTCCTCACACCATCTGAGTGGCGGATAATGGTGTCTCAGCCATCAAACACATGCTATCCTTTAACATTACTTTCATAGGAATTGTTTTTTTCTGTGGAGAAAAACACACAGCCCGAAGGATTGCAACCTTGTTTCTCAGGCTATTTGTGTACATGCAGGATGATTGCAGGCTTTTTACAGGCTGTAACAGTGAGAACTGGAACCCTAAAAACTACTTGGAAAGTGAGGCGTCTCAGTGCCACCTCTCTGGCGTGCATAGAGACACAGCTGGAATGATTGCAGCTTTTGTTCCTCAAAGCCCTGTGTGCGGTGATGGAGCAACAGCGCCCTCCTTTGGTGACAGCTGAGAGAAAAAAAAAAGCTTACAGCACCTGGTATTCCCAGGCGGTCTCCCATCCAAGTACTAACCAGGCCCGACCCTGCTTAGCTTCCGAGATCAGACGAGATCGGGCGTGTTCAGGGTGGTATGGCCGTAAGCGATGAAACAGGCTGCAGAAAGCCCATTTAAACATGCTGTGACACCACTGACAGTTCCTCACACCATCTGAGTGGCGGATAATGGTGTCTCAGCCATCAAACACATGCTATCCTTTAACATTACTTTCATAGGAATTGTTTTTTTCTGTGGAGAAAAACACACAGCCCGAAGGATTGCAACCTTGTTTCTCAGGCTATTTGTGTACATGCAGGATGATTGCAGGCTTTTTACAGGCTGTAACAGTGAGAACTGGAACCCTAAAAACTACTTGGAAAGTGAGGCGTCTCAGTGCCACCTCTCTGGCGTGCATAGAGACACAGCTGGAATGATTGCAGCTTTTGTTCCTCAAAGCCCTGTGTGCGGTGATGGAGCAACAGCGCCCTCCTTTGGTGACAGCTGAGAGAAAAAAAAAAGCTTACAGCACCTGGTATTCCCAGGCGGTCTCCCATCCAAGTACTAACCAGGCCCGACCCTGCTTAGCTTCCGAGATCA
>JAJDFG010001337.1:0-10000 GCA_021039105.1 Scomber colias
TTGTGTTCATCTGCCATTCCAAACATCTGCTTAGCCGCTGCTGCCTTTGAGGAGTGCTGCTCAAAAAAGCGACCCGAGCCGAAGCCGCTGGGACTCAGGATGAAATATAGATGTAGAGAAAGATAAAACCACAGCTGAGTGCAGCCGGTTGGTTATTGATGATCCATCCTGAATCTGAAGCTTCCTGTCGTCCTCGCCGGGTCAAATTGACCCCGTCTGTTTTGACTGTTCCTACTTTCTTCCCTTCCCTCCTTTCCTTCCTTCCTCCCTTTCTCCTACCTTCCTTCTTTCCTTTCTTCCTTTTCTCTCTCCCTTCCTCCCTCCCTTCCTGTTTTAATGTTTCTGTTTTATATAAAGCACATTGAGTTGCCATTGTGTATGAAATGCACTATATAAATAAAACTGCCTTGCCTTGCCTTCCTTCCTTTCTCCCTCCTTTCCTTCCTTCTTCCTTCCTTCCTCCCTCTTTCTTTATTTTTTCATTTGTTCTTCCCCTCCTTCCTTCTTTGCTCCCTCTTCCTTCCATACTTCTTTCCTCACTTCCTTCCTTCCTCCTTTGCATCTCTCCTTACTTCCTTCCTCTTTTCCTCCCTCCCTCCTTACTCCTTGCCTTCCTTCCTTCCTTCCTTCCTTCCTTCCTTCCTTCCTTCCTTCCTTTTATTTAAAGTATTTTATTACATATGCAATCAAATTTAAAAAGTCAAAAGCTGAACAGAAGGCCTTACTCTGTGGGATTTAATGCATTACTGAGTTGTGTCTTCTTTTTATATATGTGTATTAATGTGCTGTAGATGCCGGTTAGTTTTTTCTGTTGTTGACATGATGTCTCTTCTCTGTATTCCTTCTATATGTTGCTTATTGTTGACAGTAGTATGTTGCATGTTCTTGCTTCGTGTTATGGTGAGCCAAAGGCAATTTTACACTCTGCTGGACAATAATATTGTATCTACTATATACCATACACATTACACTACAGAGCATGTGTAATACTTACTACTACGCAGTGTTGAGGCATGTAGTCTCTTTAGTGGAACTAGACACGTAGAAACAACATCCACTGATGACCCACAATGCACAGCAACACTCTCAAAACTCTGGACATTAGCACTTTAAGGCTGCGTTCACACCGCAAGCCAAAATCCGATTTTTAGCCAATCTGGATTGGAACCAGATACTCTCACGAAGTCTGAACAGTCATAAATCACATGAAATCCGATTTCTGCAAACCAGGTTGAAACCACCTTTGGAGGAAGTTTCAAATCTCATGTGGACAGATGAGTCTGAGTCTGAACATCTCCAAACACTCATATCAGATCTGACTGTCCGTGACGTCTCTCTACGTCTCTACACTACGTCACTCTATAAGACACCAGACTGACGCTTATTCCAGTTGTTGTTGCTAGGTGATATCACTGGAGGCAACGGAGGACGTAAACATCATGGACAAAGGATCTTTGGGGAGATGGCTCCGTTCAAGCGAAACTCGAGGGTTTGTTGTTTGATGTCGCTGTCGCAGTTATATGACATCACACAATACACGCTAGATGACGCCTCCACTCTGACGACGTTGCCACGGCAACCTGTCAGATTGGTCATTAATGTGGCCCAGTCTGAACAGAGCCAAATCCAAAAACAGTGAGGACAGTCAGGCCTAAAAATCAGATTTGAATCAGATTTGCCTGCAGTCTGAACACAGCCTAAGAGGTTTGTTGAGGTAATTTCCCTTTAGATCCTGGTAAATATCGCTCTTTCCGTTAGCTTAACATATCAGATAGCACTAAATACGTGATTTTATAATATAACAATGATAATAATCTTGATCTCAGTCTAGTGGAACACATAACTCCTGCACAATGTCTTCTGTACGTTCAATTAGAGGAGATTTATTGGCAACAGCATTTCAGATATTGATTGTGAGGAAATCAGACAGAGCTGAGAAATACTACTTCTAGCATATCTGGTATAGTTTATCATGACAATCAACAATAGAATACCACATTATATTTATTGATTTGATTCTACGTTAATCCAAAAGTGACTCCGTTAAAGCTGTTTACAGTCCTTACATTATCTCTACCTTTAGCAGCTTATCAGCTACTGAAATATAAGCTCATGATTTAAACCAGAATCCTTTAAAATGTGGTTTATTACGTTCATTTTCCAGAATCCTTTCAATGCACTTTCCAGTCGCTTGCAGGGATAATTTGAACGTTTCATGGAAAATAAAAATATTCTGAAATCGCCAGTCATAACATTATCATGGAAGGAATGAGCATGATAGACTGGGAACTGGGATGAATACTAAAAACCATGAATACTGGATATAACCCCTGTCCCACTTCACCTCTCTATAGATAATAATGAGACAAAATACCACATTAAAGTTATTGATTTGATTCTAAATTAATCCAAAAGTGACTCAGTTTAAGCCTCTGACGTCAAACTTACACCTTTCCTTCCTTCCTTCCTTCCTTCCTTTCTCTCTCCCTCCCTTCCTTCTTTCCTGTCCTTTCTCCCTTCCTTCTTTCCTGTCCTTTCCTTCCTTCTCCTTCCTTCCTTCCTGTCCTTTCCTTCCTTCCTTCCTTCTTCCCTTTCCTCCCTCCCTTCCTTCCTTTCTCAGTTTTGATAAACATTGTGTGATTCCAGGAAGGTAAAAATGGAGGCTAAACACACACACTCTACGTTCTTATAAATGAGATCTGAAACAAGATGGACCAGATTGTGTAAAATAAAAAGTCTGTGAGAGAGCAGGATGAGATCAGGGGACATGGCAGACATCCTCCTGGCACAGTTGGCAGTGTTAATTTATCTAGATTAAGTTGTCTTGATCCTGTTCAGAGTGTGACCTCCTCCATACAGTGGCAGGTGCTGAGGCAAGTAAAATGACTCGAGATGATTGATGTCTTTTCAATTAGTCACAATGTGAGACCTTCACATGTCACTCTCCCCTCCCTTTATTAATGACATGGCTGCGTTAATACCGGGTGTGTTAAAGAAGCCTCTGAGTGAGAGTTGTAATTAACTGGCTCAGCCTTAAAGTCACAAGACGACTGAAGAATCATCTGATAAGAGCTCGAGGTGCTTTAGTTTATATTATAATTATCTTGTACTACTTTTCAGTTGCTATACAGATTATTAAAGCAGCATATAAGCAAATAGATGAGCTGGGTGGCAGATGTCTTTCACCACAAATGTAAATACTGACAGATAATTCACTTAATTTTAATCATATTTCTAATGATTTTTTTAAAATATAACAAATGAGACACATTCAATTGATAGAGAGCTATATTTGATGTTTCCCTGAGGCGATCTATAAATGTGAGTACAAGTGAAATCTCTCTAATACATTGACATTAAGACATGCTTTTAATGCTCAATACTTGATTGCATGTTTTAGCCAACAGCATCAATACATGTAGTTAAAATGAGCTGCCTTTAGATTTTCAGCTGCTTTGTCATCTGCAGCAACTTACAGGCCGAACATGATGATTTGAGGAAATGTATAAGCTACTTATTGCTCTGCTAATCAATGTTTTTTGTATAAACCAACTGAATAGACAAAGATCAACCATAGTGATGAACTTTGCTGCCTGCCAAATGCTTAATAAATACATTACAACTTCAAGCCATGGACTATGTGACACTTGGCCCTAAATATATAGAATAAAACCAATATATACACATACACAATTGACAAAACTCAAATTTAAAACCTCTTAACGCACGCTGTTCCGCTTCCGGGACGGGTCGGAAGTTGGGTAGTTAGCGACAAGTTCTTCTGAATGTTTTAAACACCAACCCTTAAACATATATATTCATGCCGTACATTGTTAGAAAGCTTAGATTGTCCTGATTCATTCAAGACCACTCACGACTTATATGGTTGCTCACAGCCGTAATAGTATTAGCGGTTAGCTCGGCTAGCCACTTAGCTAAAGTAAGAACAGCTATAATGCTACATACCTTCAAAGTCTTCTCTTTATCCACAACGATCATCTTATGACGCAGGACTTCCTGTACAGCTCGCCAAGTATCCATTCTTGTGAAATATGAAATCCATTTCCATAAAACCGAAATATTTTCCTCAATATGTCCATGTATTTAGTCCAACACGTAACGTAACACACGCAGAACAAACCATATCAGAGTAAACTTGACTAGATGTTTACGACCGTTAGCGTCTCCTGCTTCTGACGACACCACACACAAGCCAATCGGTGCTTAGGATGAGGCAGCACGTGCCTCCAAAGCCATGAGGACATGTGACCGACGACAACGACGAGATGCTTTGATTGACAGCTGTTCCAGCCAATGGAAATATTCGGTGAAATGAAGTTGATAACCGTTTAGCCCATATTTAGCCAATAGTCTGAGGTTTCCAACGGTGTATGACGTATGACGCTAAACTATCAGTTTGGCTTTCCATGAGTGTAACGGGCGCGCTCCACTGTCTGTGCGCGCGCTCGGTGGGTAAAAGAGTTAAATCATATCATTATGCATTCGGCATTTTGTTACACGGTTGGTCCTTATTCGACTTGACATCTTTATAGCTAAATAAATGGATAGATAAATAGATATATAGCTAAATAAATGGATAGATATATAGATATGTAGCTAAATAAATAGATAGATAAATAGATAGATAGATAGATAGATCAGCTACCATATGGCTAAGAAATACACGGCTGCAGACGCGTGAACTGGAGTGATGAGAGGCATTTTTTGGTCTTTTGACTCCAAATTTGGACTGCATGAAGCCAAGACATATCCTGCTGAGAGGTCCCTGAATGTCTGTAAACGTCATTGTATAGGCAAACCTATGAGCAAGTAAACAACCCCATCACTGTAACCTCTGCCACTCTTTGTCAGTAAGTCACAGAATCACACAGACACTTTTACAAGAATCCTGAGAGTGTTCCTTTCCAATGATACCAGACACATCTCTGAGTCTCAAACTATGTGGGATCTGTGCTGCTCACAACTTGGGCATGTTGTTTAGGCTAACAACATAAAAAAAAGACAGCTCTACATATTTTAATCTCATCTCATTTTCAGTCCAAGGAAGACTTTTCATGTATGTTTTCCAGGCATTAGTGTATTAAGAATATACAGGAAACAGGATAAGCTGCAGATCTGCCTCTTGCGTGACTTTCGATCACCGCTCCCCCGCCTTAAAAACTGCAGTAGTTAAGCTGTGTAATATGTCAGCAGACCCCCCACACCCCCCACACCCCCCCAACAGATTTTCATTTGGCCCCCTCATAACAACACCAATGACCTGATAGCCATTGATCCTCCTGCTCAAGTTTTTGGGATGTCACACAAGATTGGTCACGCTATTGGAGATTACACTCAAATACAATATGCAGGATTATGGAGTGCATACATGGCAAATGAAAATGCATATGTGTTGTCAGTTGGTAGTGTATGCTGCTGCTGTTGGATAATAGATAATACTTCTGATCTCTATACGGCACAGGCTGAAGTCTCCGAGGGGTCAGACGGCTTCTTAATGCAATCAAGATCTTTGGTTAAAAAATCCCTTTAGGCTGAATATGAGTAAAGCTGCATCTTCAGCAAATGCACAACGTTGCTGGAAATGGTTCCTATCGCCAGGGTTGGGATGGTTACTATGGAAATGGTTGGGATGGTTACCTTTGTGTCGTCCTCCCGGGTCAAATTAACCTCGTCTGTTTTGACTGTTCCTTCCGTCTGTCCTTCCTTCTTCCTTCCTTCCTTCCTTCCTTCCTCCCTTCCTCCCTTCCTCCCTCTCCTTCCTTCCTTTCTCCTCCTTCCCTCCTTCCTTCTTTCTTCCTACCTTCCTTCCTCCTTTCCTTTCTCCTTCCCTCCTTCCTTCTTTCCTCCCTCCCTCCTACCTTCTTTCCCTTTCCTCCCTCCCTTCCTCACTCCTTCCTTCCTCCTTCTTCCTCCCTCCCTCCTTTCCTTCTTACTTCCTCCTCCCTCCTTTCCTCTCTCTCTCCCCTTCCTTCCTTCTTCCTCCCTTCCTTCCTTCCTTTCTTCCTTCCTTCCTTTCCTTACTTCTTCCTCCCTTCCTCCCTCCCTCCCTTCCTTCCTCCCACCTCCATTCCTTCCTTCCTCCCTCCTTTCCTTCCTTCTACCTCCCTTCCATCCTTCCTCCTCCCTCCCTTCCTTCCTCCTTCCTCCCTTCTTCCTCCCTTCCTCCCTTTCCTTCTCCCTCAACAGGAGGGTTAAAAGAAAAAAGCCATTTCTACTTGATGAAATGATGATTTCTTTCCTCTTTATTTGTACTGATGTGTGTATTAACTCCTGCAGGATGAATAAAGGAGTCAGTGATGCTGCTGCTGTCAGACGCTGACAGGCCTTTACCCCGGCACTGTAGTGAAGGCGTGGATATCAGTGACTGTGTTTCTCCTCCAGCAAAGACGAAGGAGTGAAGGTTTGGTACTGAAACGAGTGGCGTCCGGCGAAGTCTGTATGTGTGTGTGTGTGTGTGTGTGTGTGTGGATGAGGTCAACTTTCGCCCAGCGGGCTTCCTCAGGTGAGAAGACGTCAGGGGAATCTTGAGCTTGAGATGGATTTCTTCACCGCCGAGCCATACGGGCCCCCAGGGGACCGCTCTCACTTTATCTTAATGTCATTCTCTTTCATCCATCCAGGCGGGGTGAGATGATTGAGGCTGTCCCGGTCAATTGTCCGAAAAGGATTTGATAGAAGAGGGAGTCAATGAGGAGGAGGAGGAGGAAGAGGAAGAGGAGGAGGAGGAGGAGGGATGTACTGTAAAATACAACCACAGAAAAATATGACTGTGACATTTTGGATGGTGTAGAGACTTCTGGTGGCAGCACAGCTCTACAGGTAAATATATATATATATATATAGTAGCTTTTTAATACGTAAGTAGCTGAAAATAGAAATAAAGGAAAAATCTTTATTTAGATTAAAAATGTCTTGTCAGCAGGAATAAAGTATGTTTTATCCCCAACATTAGGCTGTACTCTAAAATTCATACTAAATCCACTAATTATATGTTATACAGTAATCGTCACACTATACTGTTTCTTGCAGTTAATATGTGTCAAGTTATCTGGTGTTTTCTTGTCTTAATATATAATATCTGCCCAAACTTGGAAAAACAGTTTACCTGGGTCTCTGCATATCGCTAAAAACAGACCAACAGAGTATGAAACTCCAGCAGTCAGATGATTATAGTAGTTAACAAGAATTAATAATTTAATGGAAATCTCTTGTAAATATTCATCATAGTGGTTCAGTGGTTAGAGCTTATGGAAGGAAGGAAGGAAGGAAGGAAGGAAGGATGGAAGGGAGGAAGGAGGGAAGGAAAGAAGGGAGGGAGGGAGGGAGGAATGCAGGAAAGAAGGGAGGAAGGAAGGACTGAAGGAAAGAAGGAAGGGAGGAAGGAAGGAAGGAATGAAGGAAGGAAGCGAGGGAGGAAGGAAGGATGGAAGGGAGGAATGGGAGGGAGGAAGGAAGGAAGGAGTGAAGGAAAGAAGGAAGGGAGGAAGGAGGAAGGAGGAAGGAAGGGAAGAAGAAGGAAGGAAAGTGAGGAAGGAAAGGAGGAAGGAAGGAAGGAAGGAATGAAGGAAGGAAGCGAGGGAGGATGGGAGGAAGGAAGGAAGGAAGGATGGAAGGGAGGAAGGGAGGAAGGGAGGAAGGAAGGAGTGAAGGAAAGAAGGAAGGGAGGAAGGAAGGAAAGGAGGAAGGAAGGGAGGAAGGAAGGAAAGGAGGAAGGAAGGGAAGAAGGAATGAAACAAGGGAGGAAGGAAGGAAGGAAGGGAGGAAGGAATTGAAGGAAGGAAGGAGAAGAAGGACCAGTTTAAAACAGACAGGGTCCAATTTGACCCGGGAGGACGACATGAAGGTTAAGTCCTCTGTAAATATTCCTTCATAATCTGTTAGTCTGGAAGCTTTTCGGGCAAAAAACAGGATAATCAGGATAATCTCAATTAATTTAAGGATGGGTAAAAAAAAAAATATATGATTCAGTGACTGATTGTTTGAACACACGAGAGAGCGGAAGCAAAACAAAGGCAGGCCAGCGAGGTTAGAGGAGGATGGCAGTGAGGGAATCATCATGTTATGTGTTGTACAGGATGGATTTGGGATCAACAGTGAGGGTTGTTTATTTTTCAAATCTGTTGCTTGTTATGTTGTTAATGTAGAAATTTAAGGTGGATTTTTAAGATAAATTAAATACCTGAAATGTTGAATTTACATTGATTCCTTCCTTCCTGTACATACTGAATATAAGGAAGGAAGAAGGAAAGAAGGAAGGGAGAAAGGAAAGGAGGAAGGAAGGGAGGAAGAAGAAGGAAGGAAGGATGGAAGGAAGGAAGGAAGAAGGAATGAAAGGAGGAAGGAAGGAAGAAGGAATGAAACGAGGGAGGAAGAAAGAAAGGGAGGGAGGGAGGAACGAAGGAGGGAAGGAAAGAAGGAAGGGAGACAGGAAGGACGAAAGGATGGAAGGAAGGAAAGGAGGAAGGAAGGAAGGAAGGAAGGAAGAAGGAATGAAACGAGGGAGGAAGGAAGGAAATAAGGAAGGGAGAAAGGAAGGAAGGAAGGAAGAAGGAATTAAATGAGGGAGGAAGGGAGAAAGGAAGGAGGGGAGGAACGAAGGAAGGAAGGAAAGGAGGAAGGAAGGGAGGAAGAAGGAAGGAAAGGAGGAAGGAAGGAAGGAAGAAGGAGTGAAATGAGGGAGGAAAGAAGGAAAGAAGGAACAGTTAAAAACTCAATTTATTCAAGTTAATGTAGGAATTTAAGGAATTTAAGGTGGATTTTTAAGATAAATTAAATACCTGAAATATTGAATTTACATTGATTCCTTCCTTCCTATACATACTGAATGTATATATAATATATATATATATATATATAGTATAGTATAAACACATACTATAAACCAGCGTGAGATTCAGTGAGAGATCAAAGTAGTATCAGTACTCCTCAGCCACACACTTCAGATGGTTAGCACCCAGCATCCTGCCAGCCAGCCCGCCATGAATAAATTACTTCCACTGCTTCTCTCTGCTGCTGCCAAAAACTCTCCGACAATGAGCTCCACTGTATTTTTTGGCCATTTAAAAATTTCCCCCCGATCCCATTTTCATGCAAATGGAAAATTTATTGTCACAAAGCATGTAACGTTGGCAGTAACACCTTATCTTAATGAATATCAAGTGCGGGTGCTGTATTTCCCCCCTGCCTTGCAATAGTTCACTAATCAAGTTTAGTTGGACTGTGATTCATAAAAAGAGACGATTCATGGCCTCTCAACTTACACTAAGACTCCCCCACCCCCCCACCCCCCCACCCCACGCTCCTATACGAGTGCGTTATAAGGATTGATGAAGTCATCCATCAGATTGATCGCCAGCATTCTACCAATGAAAATGATTATCGAATTACTGTGTCCGAGCCGTTAAAAAGACCCAGCGACTCGTAAAAACTCGGAAGTTTAGAGCTTCTCTGAACCCACTCAATTAAAAAGTACGAGGTAATCGCTTCTACATGCTGTTAAGATTGAGTTATGGTGGTTAGCTCTCTCTGTCTCTCTCCATCTCTCTCTCTCTCTCTCTCTCTTTCTCTCTCTCTTTCTCTCTCTCTCTCTCTCTCTCTCGCTCGCCCTCTCCTCTAAGTCTATTGTGCAATTACTTAAGAAATTATACATTAAACCTTTGAAAGTAGCAAAGGTTTAAGTTCAAGTGACCTTTAAAAGTGCAGTAAAGTTAAATAGAAAGTTGGAAGAAGAGGGGAAGAGGGGAAGGGGGGGAAGAGGGGGGGGAAGAGGGGGGGAAGGTTTTTTTTCTTTCTATTAAAACACTGCTCAGATATTATTGCTGTTGGAGTTATAATCTTTAAGCCTTCGACCACCGGTCCGGCCGCTTATAGCGTGATATTATAATTCTCATCAGTCCTTTAAGCAAAAGGTTTGATATGAATGATGATAAAAAAAAAAAAAACCTGAAAATGAATTAAGCTCCTTTACTTGTTTATCTGT
>JAJDFG010001337.1:12500-38509 GCA_021039105.1 Scomber colias
AGTGGACGCTTCGAAGGGAAGGAGGAGGAGGAGGAAGGTAGATCTTCACAAGAGAGGAGAAGATAGAAAGAGAGAGAGAGGAGAAGATAGAAAGAGAGAGACTACATAGTTCAAATGTCAACATTTATGTTAAACACTGTATACATGGACCTGATAAATTACTATCTATCATTCATTCAAACCTTTATAGACGTTGAGATACAGAGTTAAATAGACCAAAAAGAGGACAATACTCAGTGAAAATAATTACACACTGAGGTGAATCAGTTTGAGATGATAGTCTTGAATTGTTCAAGAGTGTCAACCTTGAAGATGTGTTGACGATATTTCTATGTGTTAATTAAGAAAAACTAAAGTCAGATTTTCCAACTTCCGAACAAACACTCAGGACTTGAAGTATAAGACAGTTTAAAACTCGTCTTAAAACCCATTTTTATTCCTTGGCTTTCAACCGTGCATGAGACTCTGCTCCTGTTTTAGTGTTTTATGTTCATTACTCAGTGTCTCTTGCTGTAGAAAAAAAGGATAAACTCTGAGTTAGTCTCTTTGACTACTAGCTTACGATTGACAAGTACATCTCAAAAAGCACTAAATCTAAGTTGTAGGGGTTCAACAGCAAATTCTACAGAGTCAGCGAAACAATACAGAATAATGTCATCTGTATTAAGATGGATATTACAGTCAGTTAGAGAAGAGACAATATTATTAATGTGAATAGTAAACTAGACAGGACACAGAACTCAGATTGGATGTTTCCAGTTTTCATGCATTGAAATCTTTCAGAAAGGTAATTTGCAAAACCATGAGAGTCCAATATGAACCCAATATTACCGTCTTTGAATAAGCAGAGAACAATCAGCTGTATCTAATCCTTCTGACAAGTCAATGAAAACAGCAGCACAGTGTTTCCTTTTGTCCACAGAGGAATGAATCTCGTTTACAGCTAATATAACAGCACAGATGGGAGTATATGTGTCAGACTGGTGAGACCCCAAAAGACAATACATGGAGTTGGTTAAACAGTGGCGGTGATTGCAGGATGTTTGCCAGACAGAGATGTTTGGATATTGGATGGTAATTATCATTAGTATTATATTAATGTTAGGGGTTATTCAGGACATAATTAACACATTAGGAGATCAGGGCAGGTGGACCCAAATACAAGAGACTGAAATCAAGTCTGCAGAAATATGCCATTATTCTTGGGAAACATAAAAAAACCCAAAAAGAGCAAAGCTGAACAAGAACTGATGAAGACTCGCAACAACAGTTTCTTTATTTCTCCCATGAAGACCATTATTAGTTTCTGCTGTTTCAAGATATCAGTGATCTTTTTCTGACATAAGTTTAGAGATTTCTTCACTTTAAGACTTCACAACAAAGACTGAATGGAAAACCCAAGACTTATGGTGCGTTCAAGTTGTACTCAGAAGTCAGGATTTCCGAGCTCCGAGTCGGAAATTTCAACTGGAACGACCCCCGAGGTCGGACTTCATACTGGGAAAGTCGGACGATCCACACAACCCCCTCGTTGACATTTAAAGATGGCTGCCATTGTCACAATAAGTCAGCCGTATACATAGTATTGTTCGATGTATATATATATGGAAATGCTGTCACAGTGTAATTTAAGGAAGGAAGGATAAAATGAACGAAAAGGAAGGAGGGGATGAAAAGAAGGAAGGAAGGAAATATGGAAGGAAGGACAGATGGAAGGAAGGAAGGAAGGAGGGATGAAAAAAAGGAAGAAAGGAAGGGAGGAAGGTGGGCCGGAACGCACCCCTCGGCGGGCCAGTTCTGGCCCACAGGTCGCATGTTTGACATCCCTGGCTTAAATTTTGTTTATAATGAAATAAAAAAGATTTTCACTCGGCCAGTAAATGTAATGCAAATAAATATTAACAACCACCACATTATTTAGAGACATATTTTCATCATCTATTTCCTGTTTATTTTTTTGGAGGGTTTATTTTAAAAGCACATTTCACCCCAGCTAACTCAGTTCTCATTAGTATCAGAGTTTCTCGCTGCGTATTCACCCACAGACATAATCCACAACATTAGCACCATTTCCAAACATCTGCTGGAGAAGTCAGAAGCTATCTGCTGCCTCTTCTGCCCCGCGACTCTTTTGGAAATGTGACATGATTACATACAAACACCTCAAGCCAAAAACTTCCCCCCTCTGCCTTCATTAAAAGCTGCGACTCGGAGCTGCCGCTGCTGGCAAGGTGACTCGACCCCGACTCCTGCCGCTGTAGCTCCACCCCCACCGGGTCCCCGACGCCATTGGCTCAGAGGGCCGTCCGTCAGAGTCAGAGCTGCCGTGCCGGGTCAATATGGGTTCAGACGCGGAGCAGAAGTGACCCGGAGGCTGCCTGCGTGGATCTGCAGCTTGAGAGAAGGCCTGCCATGAGCTGACAGTCAGTATGTTGGAGGTTTTTATCATTAGCAGGCTCCAGACGGCCCGCAGACCCCTCGGCCGGACAGGTGATCTCGCTCGACCGTCTGACTCAACATATGCCCCCGCGGAGCTTCAACACACATATTGTGCCATCATTATTTTATACCTAGCAGGAGCGTTTCTGAAGCACAAGAAGGGCTCGATTTAGGTGTAAAAAGCAGGTTGCTATGAAAAGATGTGTTTATTTCTTTTCCTGTGTACCAGGACGGAAAGAGGGAAGGAAGGAAAGGAGGGAGGGAGGAAGAAAGGGGGATGGAGGAAGGAAATATTTCTTTTCCTGTGTACCAATAGGTGAGATATATGAATTTACATCACATGTGTTGAGCAGCATCTGTTCATCAGCATCTGGGAAGGAAAGGAGGGAGGGAGGAAGGAAGGAAAAAGGAAAGGAAGGAGGAAAGAGGGAAGAAAGGAAGGAAAGGAGGGAGGGAGGAAGGAGGGAAAGAGGGAAGGAAGGAAAGGAAGGAGGGAAAGAGGAAAGGAAGGAAAGGGGGGAGGGAGGAAGAAAGGAAGGAAAGGAGAGAGGGAGGAAGAAAGGAAGGAAAGGAGGGAGGGAGGAAGAAAGGAAGGAGGGAGGAAGGAAGGAAAAAGGAAAGGAAGGAGGAAAGAGGGAAGGAAAGGAGGGAGGGAGGAAGGAGGGAAAGAGGGAAGGAAGGAAAGGAGGGAGGGAGGAAGAAAGGAAGGAAAGGAGGGAGGGAGGAAGGAAGGAAAAAGGAAAGGAAGGAGGAAAGAGGGAAGGAAAGGAGGGAGGGAGGAAGGAGGGAAAGAGGGAAGGAAGGAAAGGAGGGAGGGAGGAAGGAGGGAGGAAGAAAGGAAGGAGGGAGGAAGGAAGGAAAAAGGAAAGGAAGGAGGAAGAAAGGAAGGAAAGGAGGGGAGGGAGGAAGGAAGGAAAGAGGGAAGGAAGGAAAGGAGAGAGGGATGAAGGAAGGAAGGAGGGAAGGAAGGGGGCTCGGATTTAGGTGTAAAAAGCAGGTTGCTATGAAAAGATGTGTTTATTTCTTTTCCTGTGTACCAGTAGGTGAGACGTGAGATATATGAATTTACATCACATGTGTTGAGCAGGCATCTGTTCATTTCATTTGCTGCCATCACTGTCCTAGAAAAGAAAGAGCTAACTCAGCCGTCACTGTCCTAGAAAAGAAAGAGCTAACTCAGCCGTCACTGTCCTAGAAAAGAAAGAGCTAATTCAGCGTCATCACACTTGTTCTCTGATCTCTGCGCTGGGATCCAGTTTGGTACCGAAATGATTCAAACATTTTACTTATCATATAGAAAGAAAGTCCGTCATAGCTTTACTCCAACTTTCCTATCAAATATGAGTCTATTAGATCTTTTAGTTCATCTGGCTTTTACACTGGCTCCCAGTCAGCTATAGAAGAGATTTTAAAGTTCTGCTACTGGTCTACAAATCACTGAATGGTTAGGTCCAGAATACATGAATGACATGTTAGTAGAATATAAACCCAGTAGAGCTCTGAGATCTACTGACTCAGGTCAGATAGTCGAGCCCAGAGTTCAAACTAAACATGGTGAAGCAGCTTTTACACAACTGGAACAAACTACCAGCAGATCTGAAATCATTTTTAAATCCAGGTTAAAAACATTTCTCTTCTCCTGTGCTTATGATTGAGCTCTTTTAAAGCACTTTACATTTTAATCTTTCATTTGCACTCTATGTCCTTTTAATGTTTTTATAGCAAATCATTATTTTATGCTGCAATCTTATATTTACTTATTATTAGTGCTGTCAGCGTTAACGCATTAATCGCGATTAGATTAATGTAATCCATAACGCGTTAATTTTTTAAAATCGCATTTTAATGTTGCAAGCCTTTTTGTCCCTTCTACTCCCCCGTAGACGGCTCCTCTAGCTGTAGCGCTATGCTTTGAAGTGGCCTCCTGCAGTAAACCTACCGCGCTGATGGAAAGTGAGAGAGCTACTGGACTTTTTGAACGGCTTGTTTAACTTTAAAACACTTCCAGACGGTTCAGTTGACAAGTCAAAAGTAAAATGCAACCTGTGTCAAACGGAGTTTAACTACCACCGGAGTACGTGGAGTTTGAGTTAGCACCTCCACGCTAAACACCCAGGTGCAGCCAAGCCAGCCTCAGCTCCACCAAAGGACCATTTTGGAGTGTGGGAGTCGCAGCAGAGCCGTGATTGATTCCCAGTTAAGACACTCTGGTAAGAAATGCTTTACATTATGGGCTTAAAACTGCCTTCAAATGTAAAATAACAGGATTTTAAACATGCAATTCAAAACGCCATTAATCCCGATTAACTGGAAATTCTGCGATTGATCGCAATTAAAAAAATTAATCGTTTGACAGCCCTATTTATTAACTTTTACTACTTTAGTACTTCAAACACATTTTGGCTAGTACCTAAAAAAGTACTGATATTCAATACCTAGCACTATTATTTGGGTTTATTCTGTAACAATTGATCATATTTTAGGGGGCATATGATGTGAAATGGTAGTTTTTCCATTTTAATAGTTTTTCCAATACCATATACTACTGTCTAGGTCTGTTTTCTAAGTAGGTTTAAAGCTTTTGAAAAACAACAAATGACATCATCTCACGGTACTTTATAATTACATTTAACTATGTAAGCTGGTTTTAATGGAATTGTACCAGTTTGTAGTCACTGTTTTAAGGGGGGGACACACACACACACACTCTATTTACAGTAGGTATGTATTTATGTTATATTGTAATTGGACCCCAGGAAGAGTAGGGAGGAAAGAAAGGGAGGAAGGAAATAATATGGAAGGAAGGACAGAAGGAAGGAAGGAAGGAAGGAAGGAAGGAGGGATGAAAAAAATGAAGGAAGGAAGGAGGGAAGAAAAAAGGAACGAACGAACGAAAAGGACACAGGAAAGAAAGATGGAAGGAAGGAGGAAGGGAGGGAGGGTGGGAGGGAAGAAAGATATGATGGACAGAATGATGGATGGAAGAAAGGGAGGAAGGACAGAAGAAAGAAAGTAAGGAAAGATGGAAGGAAGGATAAAAGGAACGAAAGGGAAGACAGGAAGGAAAGAAAGGGAGGAAGGAAATATGGAAGGAAGGACAGAAGGAAGGAAGGAAGGAAGAAAGGAAGGAAGGATGAAAAAAAGGTAATGGGGATCCAATTAAACTAAAATAAGGTGTAGTTTCCCTTCTTTTTATAGTTTTTCTCTCTTTAAATGTATTGTTGAACTTCAAAACTGTACACTACTTGAGTAAATGTCCTAATAAGTCTGTTTTCTAAGTGGGTTTAAAGCTTTCGAGAAACAACAAATGACATCGTCTCACGGTACTTTATAATTACGTTTACTTTAAATCATGCATGTAACATGATTTGACTTTTATTACATACGTACATGTGCAGGTTCCCACTTCCTTAAACTATAACTGAACACCATCACATGATATACAATCTAATCATCTTACAGGGGTCCTAAATCTTTTAGCAGCATATATATATATATATAGAGTATATTGGGCGAGCTCACAGAAAAGAGCATCAAGATATAAAGCTCTTGAAATCCCGACGCGTCAAGCTTTCCTAATCCAACCCCCGCCCCCACCATCCCCTCTCCCCTCCCCTCCATCCCCACCTGCATTTCCGAACAGCAGCCCTCCATATCGCCTGAGAAGGGGGGGATTTAGTTGTAATGCTCTCAGAAATACAATGCATAAAAATCAAGTGTCAACTCTAACAAGCTGTTCTACGGGGGCGGATGGGTCGCCTCCCCGCCCCCCCCCCCTCCCCCCCTCTGGATCCGACGAGGGTCCGCTCCGCACTCCAGCTTTGAAAGGTTAGTGGCTGTGCAGAGTTGCAAGCATTTGATCCCACTGGTACCCCAAAATTTCAGAGACAACTGTGCAAATTGGGATAACCTGGGAAGCCAGACGGGCTTTTCGGAAAAGGAGAAGGGGGGGGGGGGCAAGGGGGGGGGGGGGGGGCAACAGCTGCCAGAGAGAAACTTTATCAGGGTGGAAGTTGAGGTTGAAATTTTATGGCAGCTAAGCCCCCCTCCATCAAATTGTGAAAACAGAACCTTGTGGCACAGCTCAGGATGGATTTAGGAGTTTGCTCTGTGGGTTATTTTGGGGGGGGGGGGGGGTTTGTGAGGCTGTGAGCGTTAATATAAAAATAGAAGAATGCAAAGACCTTCGGATTCTGCCGTCCTTATGTGCCACTTTTATTCCACTCAGCGCTATAGTGTGTGTTCTATAGATCAAACTAATACCCAACGATAGTATAAATGTGTTAATGTTCCTTTAAAACACGGAGAGAAGGCTGAAGTTTATTTTGAAATATTTATTTAAACTTCGTCCTCCCGGGTCAAATTGACTTCCTTCCTTCGTCCCTCGTTTCATTCCTCCTTTCTTTCCTTCCTTCCTTCCTCCCTTCCTTCCTCCCTCGTGTCATTCCTCCTTTCTTTCCTTCCTTCCACCCTCGTTTCATTACTTCTTCCTTCCTTCTTTCCTTCCTTCCTTCGTCCCTTGTTTCATTACTTCTTTCCTTCCTTCCTTCGTCCCTCGTTTCAGTCCTTCTTCCTTCCTTTCCTCCCTCCCTCATTTTCTTCCTTCCTTCCTTCCTTCCTTCCTTCCTTCTTTCCTCCTTCCCTCCTACCTTCCTTCCTTCCTTCTTTCCTTTCCTCCCTCCCTCCTTT
The DNA here is from genome assembly GCA_021039105.1 of Scomber colias. NCBI lineage: Eukaryota > Metazoa > Chordata > Actinopteri > Scombriformes > Scombridae > Scomber > Scomber colias. Next base: position 19,629 of record JAJDFG010001337.1, read on the forward strand.
TCTTCCTTCCTTCTTTCCTTTCCTCCCTCTCATTTTCTTCCTTCCTTCCTTCCTTCTTTCCTCCTACCTTCCTTCCTTCCTTCTTTCCTTTCCTACCTCCCTCCTTTTCTTCCTTCCTTCCTTCCTTCTACCTTCCTTCCTTCCTTCTTTCCTTTCTTCCCTCCCTCCTTTTCTTCCTTCCTTCCTTCCTTGAGGACAACAGGAGGGTTAAGGAATAATCAAAACATTTATTAATGACTGATGAGTGAATTTATGGTGTAGAGACGAACTATGAGTCAGAATATGAACGGTATGTGAGGCTAAAACAAAAGAAAAGTGATAAAGTGACATAAAAAGCACAATATAATCATAAAAGTCTGCTGTGGAAGGATGTATATCAACTCATACATCCTGAAAAATAAACTCAAATACAACCAGGAGAAGAACATGTAGAGAAGAAAAGTCTCCAAACACACTTCCTGTCAAAAGCACCATGACATGACACAGGAGCTTGTTCATATATCATATCTCATGCTGTCATTGAAGCTTATAGATCATGTGGTAGGTAAACAGCCTCGGTAGAAAGTAACATACTGACGACATCTGAGAGAAGAGAAGGAAGGAAGCTGAATTACTCGGAAGATGTCGCGTGTTTAAAGAAGCTCAGACGCTGCAGATAGTCGTTATTTCAGCAGGAGAGAAAAAAAAAATCACACAAATGGAAACAAAAGAGAAACATGCTCGAGAATTTGTTGCATTTAAATATATTAACCCTCCTGAGTCAAGGAAGGAAGGGAGGGAGGAAGCAGGGGAAGGAAAGAAGGGAAGGGAGGAAAAAGGAAGGAAGGGAGGAAGAAGGAAGGGAGGGAGGAAGGAAAGTAGGAAGGAGGGAGGAAGGAAGGATGGAAGGAGGGAAGAGAAGGAAAGAAGGAAGGGAGGAAGGAAGGAAAGATGGAAGGGAGGAAGGAAGGAAGAAGAAATGAAACGAGGGAGGAAGGAAGGAAGGAAAGTAGGAAGAGAAGGAAAGAAGGAAGGGAGGAAGGAAGGAAAGGAGGAAGGAAGGAAGGAAGAAGGAATGAAACGAGGGACGAAGGAAGGAAGGAAGGAAGGAAGGTAGGAGGGAGGAAGGAAGGAAGGAAGAAAGGGAAGAGAAGGAGGGAAGGAAGGAAGGAAGAAAAGGAGAGAGGGAGGAAAAGAAAGAAAGAAGGGAGGAAGGAAAGGAAGGAAGGACGGACGGAGGAAAGATGGAAGGAAGGAAGGAAGGAAGGAAGGAACAGAGGGGGAAGGAAGGAAGGAAGGGAGGAAGAAATGAAGAGTCAAAACAGACGGGGTCAATTTAAAAATAAAGTCAGCATGTAGACTAAAATTAAACTTCTATCTTCTAGCTTGTATTATCAAATGAATCACTACAAAGATAATGACGATAATAGAAGCGATGATGTCAGCGTTAGCAACAGAATCAGTGTCCCTAGCAACAAGTGTGTGGTTTGTTGCAGTCACAGTTATCTCAGGGTATTTATATACAAGTTAGAATAGTAAATGTATATATATAAACTAGGGCTGTCAGTGTTAACGAGTTAATCGCGATTAGATTAATGCAATCCATAATTAATTTTTTTAATCGCATTTTAATGTTGCAAGCCTTTTTGTCCCTTCTACTCACCCATAGACGGCTCCTCTAGCTGTAGCGCTATGCTTTGAAGTGGCCTCCTGCAGTAAACCTACCGCGCTGATGGAAAGTAAGAGAGCTACTGGACTTTTGAACGGCTTGTTTAACTTTAAAACACTTCCAGACGGTTCAGTTGACAAGTCAAAAGTAAAATGCAACCTGTGTCAAACGGAGTTTAACTACCACCGGAGTACGTGGAGTTTGAGTTAGCACCTCCACGCTAAACACCCAGGTGCAGCCAAGCGAGCCTCAGCTCCACCAAAGGACCATTTTGGAGTGTGGGAGTCGCAGCAGAGCCGTGATTGATTCTCAGTTAAGACACTCTGGTAAGAAATGTTTTACATTATGGGCTTAAAACTGCCTTCAAATGTGAAATAACAGGATTTTAAAGATGCAAATCAAAACACGATTAATCACGATTAACTATGGACATTCTGCGATTAATCTCGATTTAGAAAATTAATTTGACAGCCCTAATATTTATATCTTAACCTCATAATAAACCAATTAGTTAAATCCTCTCCTATAAACCAGACTTAAGTCTAGAATTGGCCGATTTTACAGGATGAAAACTGAACTTTAGATTATCGCTGCTGCTGCTAATCATAATCACAACAGTAAACACACAGCAGATAAGCACATATCTTATAATAAAGCTTCCTTCCTTCCTTCCTCTTTCATCCCTTCCTCCCTCCCTTCTTCCATCCTTCTTTCCTTCCTTCCTCCCTTCCTTCCCTCCTTCCTTCTTTCCTTCCCTCCTCCCTTCCTTCCTCCCTTTGTTCCTCCTTTCCTTCCTTCTTTCCTTCCCTCCTTCATTCCTTCCTCCTTTCCTTCCCTCCTCCCTTCCTTCCTCCCTTCGTTCCTCCTTTCCTTCCTTCTTTCCTTCCCTCCTTCCTCCCTTCCTTCCTTCTTTCCTTCCTTCCTTCATTCCTTCCCTCCTCCCTTCCTTCCTTTCTTCCATCCTTCCTTTCTTCCTTCCTCCCTCCCTCCCTCCCTTCCTTCCTTCCTTCCTTCCTCCCTCCCTTCCTTCCATCCTTCTTTCCTTCCTCCCTCCCTCCCTTCCTTCCTCTTCCTTCCTTCCTTCCTTCCTCCCTCCCTTCCTTCCATCCTTCTTTCCTTCCTCCCTCCCTCCCTTCCTTCCTTCCTTCTCCTCCCTTCCTTCCTTTCTTCCATCCTTCCTTCCTTCCTTCTTTCCTTCCTCCCTTCCTTCCTTCCTTCATTCCTTCCCTCCTCCCTTACTTCCTTTCTTCCATCCTTCCTTATTCCCTTCCTTACTCCTTTCCTTCCTTCCTCTCCCTCCCTTCCTTCCTTCCTTCCTTCCTTCCATCTCCCTTCTTTCCTCCTTCTCCCTTCTTTCCTTCCTCCTTCCTTCCTTCCTCCCTTCTTCCTCCTTCCTTCCTTCTCCTTCTTTCCTTCCTCCCTTCCTTCCCTCCTTCCTTCCTTCCTTCTTCTCCTTCCTTCCTTCCTTCATTCCTTCCCTCCTCCCTTCCTTCCTTTCTTCCATCCTTCCTTCCTTCCTTCCTTCTTTCCTTCGTTCCTCCTTTCCTTCCCTTCTTCATTCCTTCCTCCTTCCTCCCTTCCTTCCTTCCTTCCTTCATTCCTTCCCTCCTCCCTTCCTTCCTTTCTTCCATCCTTCCTTCCTTCCCTCCTCCCTTCCTTCCTTTCTTCCATCCTTCCTTCCTTCCTTCTTTCCTTCCTCCCTCCCTCCCTCCCTCCCTTTCTTCCATCCTTCCTTCCTCCCTTCCTTCCTTCCTTCATTCCTTCCCTCCTCCCTTCCTTCTTTTCTTCCATCCTTCCTTCCTTCTTTCCTTCCTCCCTTACTCCCTCCCTCCCTCCCTCCCTTCCTTCCTTCCTTCCTTCCTCCCTCCCTTCCTTCCTTCCTTCCTTCCTTCCTTCCTTCCATAATTTTAGTTAAATCCACTCCTATAAACCAGACTTAAATCTAGAATTGGCTGATTTTACAGGATGAAAACTGAACTTTAGATTATCGCTGCTGCTGCTAATCATAATCACAACAGTAAAACACACAGCAGATAAGCACATATCTTATAATAAAGCAGTTGATTTTAAACATTTAATGATGATACGGCTCCTAATAGTGTTTAATAGAGTTGCTCTGAACTCTGCGTGAGCGGGTCAGATCGGAGCAGTAATCAGCTTAAAGTGGAGCCCCTGCAGTCTGTGGATGTGGATGACACATACAGGAAGTACTCACTCAGCATGTTTAACCCTAGTGTCGTCCTCCCGGGTCAAATTGACCCCGTCTGTTCTGACTGTTCCTTCTTTCCTTTCCTTCGTCCTTCCCTTCCTTTCTTTCCTTCCTTCTTCCTTCCTTCTTCCTTCCTTCCATCTTTCCTTCCTTCCTTCCTTTCCTTCTTTCTTCCTCCCTTCATCATTCCTTCCCTCCTTCCTTCCTCCCTACCATCATTCCTTCCTTCCTTCCATCCTTCCATCTTTCCTTCCTCCTTTCCATCATTCCTTCCTTTCTTCCGTCTCTCCTTCCTCCTTTCCTTCTTTCTTCCTCCCTTCATCATTCCTTCCCTCCTTCCTTCCTCCCTACCATCATTCCTTCCTTCCATCCTTCCATTCTTCCATCTTTCCTTCCTCCCTACCATCATTCCTTCCTTCCATCCTTCCATCTTTCCTTCCTTCCTTCTATCATTCCTTCCCTCCATCCTTCCTCCTTTCCATCATTCCTTCCCTCCTTCCTTCCTTCCTCCCTCCCTACTATCATTCCTTCCTTCCATCCTTCCTCCTTTCCATCATTCCTTCCCTCCTTCCTTCCTTCCTCCCTACTATCATTCCTTCCTTCCATCCTTCCATCTTTCCTTCCTCCTTTCCATCATTCCTTCCCTCCTTCCTTCCTTCCTCCCTACTATCATTCCTTCCTTCCCTCCTTCCTTCCTTCCTTCCTCCTTTCCATCATTCCTTCCTTTCTTCCGTCTCTCCTTCCTTACTCCTTTCCATCATTCCTTCCTTCCTTCCTTCCTTCCTTCCTTCCTTCCTCCCTTCCATCTTTCATTCCTTCCTCCCTTCCATCTGTCCGTCTTTCCTTTTTTCCTCCTTTTCTACTTGTTTCCTTCCTTCCTTCCTTCCGTCCATCCTTCCTTCCATCTTTCCTTCCTTCCTCCTTTCCTTCTTGTTTCCTTCCTTCCTTCCTTCCTTCTTCCTCCCTTCCTTCCTTGACTCGAGGACAGCATGTTTCAGCTCATTGAAGTCTAAATATAATATATACAGTGTGATTCACCTGCTTTTTAAGACATCAGTGGTTTAAATGCAGCTGTTTTTGTGCTGGCTGGTAAAACATCAGCACATTTGTGTCTGCAGTTTAGTTTAGTTTAGTTTATTTGGTTCCCCATTAGCTGTTACCCAGGCAACCGCTACTCTTCCTGGGGTGCAGTGATGCAACAGCTAAAAAATATACTCTTTATTATTTGATGTTTTTTTTTTAAATGCATTATTTAATCTGTAAAATATCAATAAATATAGTTGGAAAACACAAAAAAAACTATTAAAATACTCCCTTCCTTCCTTCCTCCTTTCCTTCTTTTCTTTCTCCCTTCCTCCTTTCCTTCCTCCCTTCCTTCCTCCTTTCCTTCCTTCCTCCCTTCCTTCCGTCTTTCCTCCCTTCCTTCCTTCCTTCCTCCCTCCCTTCCCAGCTGTTTTTGTGCTGGCTGGTAAACATCAGCACATTTATGTCTGCAGTGATGCAACAGCTAAAAATTATTCTCATTATTTGATGTTTTTTTTTAAATGCATTGTTTAATAAAGTATATATAGTTATATATATATATATAATAGTAAATATAGTTGGAAGCACATCACAAAAAACTGTTAAAATACATGAATTTTCTTCAGTTTCTCTGCTGCTTGATATTATGAGTTTTTAACTATAAACTTGTTTGATTAAAATAAAGGCTCATTACAACACCTCTTCTCTTTTTATTAAATGTGTCAAAAGAGGAAATAAGAAGTCATTGTGTGCATCACGAGCTCATATTCAGTCCATTAGAGAAAAGTTGTTGTTGATTAAATAAAAGCTTATAATAAACATCTTCTCCCTTTTTACCTGAAGAACCTTTTAATTCCTATGATAATTTTTTTTCATATGTAGAAGCACCTTAAGGTCACCTTGGTATCAGCAACATATGAAAATGATGATTATTTGGCTTTTTTCTGCTTTTTAAGGTTTTAGAAACAGAGATTGTGATTAAAAAACATATTTATATCCATAAAAATAAACTATAGGAAATATTTATAGGCAGGCTTGATCTTTAAAGCTATTACTGTAGAAGTCCTTCATACTCAACCAGCTACAGCTTTCCATTATTACATTTTAAAAACACACATCTGTGAGTCTGGACTAGTAGAAAAAATGATTTTGTTCAACTTTCAGTGACAGAAGTGATGAAATTAAAACGTTATTGTGTCAAACAGCTTTTAGAGAGAAGACTTTATGAGTCTTTAAGCTCAAACAAAGACAGATCACTCTCTCCGTCTTTCACGTCTGATATAGAGCGAGGGGGGGGGTTTATGGCATGTAGACGCACAATGACCTACACACACACACACACACACACACACACACACACACACACACACACACACACACACACACACACACACACCTCAGCTGGCATCTTATCACAGCATGCAAATGTGAATAAAGCAGCAGGTGTACGAGTGCATATTTTTACTAAATGCAAGACCTCATTTTTGGGGCGGTTGAAGACCTTGAAGGGATTCTGTGCATGTGTGTATATGTGTGTGTGTATGTGTGTGTGTGTGTGTGTGTGTGTGTGTGTGTGTGTGCAGTGCCTCCGGTGACTGACTTCACACAGGGGGGAGAGAGGCTGCACACTGTCCACTCCTCTGTCCACACACACTCCGTATAATCACGTTCCCTGTCGGGCCCTATAAATCTGTAAGGGCCCAATTAAAGATGGCCTTTAGCGTGTCCACCCCTACCAGCACACACGTGTTAAAAAAAGGAGAAGAAGAAGAAGAAAAAAAAACCCAAGAAGAAGAAGAAGAAGAAGAAGAAGAAGAAGAAGAAGACAAAACACTGGTGTTGGTTTTTCAGTGAATGTATATTTGACACAACTGATGCAGTGGTGAAACATTAAATAAGTAGTTCGACTGAAAATAAAAAACAGTGTAAAACTTAAAAAGCAAAGATTTTTTTTTTTTTTATATATATTTTTTTTGGGGGGGGGGGGGGGTATTTTTGGTTGTAACTCACACACATGTGGCAGCTTGTGTGATTTTTGAACCTGTCTTTAAAAAAAAAAGGTGCAATGTGAATATAAATTTTTTTAAAAAGCAGAATAAAAAGGATAAAAACTGTACATTATTATAAACAATATGATAAATTACAATTTTTTGGCACATTAAATGAGCTGATAATGTAATATGCAAGAAAGTAAAGCATGCAAAAACCAAAAATTGACAAAAAATTAAATGATGATGATGATTTTGTGTGTTTTTTTTTTGGGGGAATAAAGTTGAATTTAAAAAAAACTGATAAAGTGAAGAAAAAAATAAAAAACAGCTGAAGTGAATAAATGCTTTAAAATTTTGAAAAAAAACAACATTTAATTTTTCAACTTTTGGTGATTAAATGCCATTAAAACAACTTCATTTAAAAAAAAAAAAGTGGCAACAATACAAAAATACTTTTCAATTTACAATCATTAAAAAAAAAAAAAAAAAAAAGGCACACAGAATATTAAAATCCATCTACAACAAAAAAAAAGGAGGTGTTAAAAATTAAAATATGAAGAAGAAGGAAGAGGAAGGGGGGGGGGGGTATGTGACATGTTATTAGCGAGGCGAGTCGTGGTGTTGTGACTACTATGTAAATATCTCATTAGTTCGGGTAATAACATTCCTGTGCTCTCTTGGTTGCAGCATTAAAAAAAAAAAAAAAGGACGAGATCTAAGTGCTAAAATTTTCCTCGTCCACCACCCACCCGCACCGCCCGCCCGTCCGTCCGTCCGTCCGTCCAGGAAGAAGAAGCTGATGAGCCTATTAAATGTCAGCCTCCAAAAAAAAAAAAAAAAATTATGCAAGAGGCTAAAAGTGTTTAAGTCGGACATAAATACCAGCGGGCCCTGAGGATTTGATTTGGGATTATTTCTGCCTCTTACGATCGTCAGGAAGAGGAAACAAAGGAATAATAATTAGACCGGTGTGACGCGCGCCGTCCGCCCCCGCCACCGCCCGCCCGCTACCCGCCCGTCTCGTGCCCGCCCGCCGAATGCAAACCGCTCACCCATTCCCCCTCAAACTTGATGGTTGTTGAACTTATTTTTTAGTGTCATTTGATAAGCTTCCCTGCTTGCACAGAGACATCCCACTGACCCAGCCACTGGTCATTGTCTATACCCGCTTCCCGTCAAAACCCGGGGCGCGCTTTGTCCAGGTTTCGACTCGAATATCCATTTTGCATCTGAAGTACGGGTATCCAAAGTGACTGGATCATTCGAGCCTTTTTCTTCAGCTGCTGCCCCCTTTTCCTCCCCCCACAGTGTTTCCGCTCACACTAACATCATTTGGGATTGGCGTTGTCATGACAGCGTGCTTGAAAAATCCACAATACATATAAATATATATGGACCCTGCTTTTTTTTTTTTTTTTTTTTTTTTAGGGGGTGAGGGAGGAAGAGGAGGAGGTGGTGGTGGTTGTGTGGGGGGGGGGGGTGGGGGGACATAATTTCTGGAAATGAACAATACTTATCCGTCCATCGCATCTGTTAGTTTGGGTTTGCGTTTTGGACGTGGAGACGCACCGTCTCCGTGGCGCCCGTGTCCTCTTTTTTTTAGCTCCCTGAATAACGCGGTACGGTGGGTAATAAGGTCATTCAATGTCATAAGGCATAAAAAAAGAGACAGCCAAGTCTTCACAGGCTGCTGCTTGCTGTTGCCTTTAATTATTTTAATTAAACTTTGATATTCTGGTGCCGAGAGAACTAGTGAGTTGTGACGCAAAGGCCCAGGGAGAAGCCCCCTCGGAGGATTCGTCGGAGGAGGAAGAAGAGAGTGGAGTGGGGCAGAGAAGTGTCGAGGCAGCTGTATCTATATCTTATAAAAGTCTTAACTGATAGGCTTGTTTATGGGCTGTGATGTGCTACGCCTTGCTGAGCAGAGAGCAGACTGCGCTGAAAAACAGGGGCAAAAAACACCAAGCTCCATGTCAAGGTCTTAAAGGCATCAATCCCTCAAACCTTGCTGGGGATCATCCTGGTCAGAAGGCTTGTCCTGCGGTCTAATAACGCTCTATTAATTTCCTTGTCCCGAGTGCATAATGAAGGGAAGGTGTCTTCAAAAAAAAAAAAAAACCCAACTAAAGGGCAAAGTCTTGATGCCTTTCCAATACCTTTAGGGCATCCTGTCTACAATTTGTCATGCGTGTGCACTTCTCAGTGTTAAAATGACAAGATAAGCCAGTCAAAGGGCGGCCGCCAGGCATCCAGCACTGCTGAAGTTGGAGAGGGTTCGTGATGAGACATTGCCAAAAGGCGACGGACTTCTGCACTTGTGAGGCCCACTGGGATTATTCCGACTTCCATGCCAAAGGCAAACAGCCCCTTTCTCTGTTTTTTCTTTCTCTCTTTTTTTTTTTTTTTTTTTTTTAGATAGCTTCCGTCTGTGTCCATGAAATTAGGTTTTTCAGAGAAGGCACAATATGGTCAGAATATGTTAAGCCTTTGGAGCGCACGAAAAGCTAACAAAGTCTGAGAGCTGAGTTCTGGGGCGGCCTGAGCTGCAGCTTGGGAGTTTTTTTTTTAAAATCTGTTTTAATTTAATAAAAAAATTTAGGAATAAAATAAAAAAAACACAATAAGTTAAGAGTTGATATTTATAACATTAACACCCTGTGTGCTTTGATTTGAAAGTCTGAAAGGGAAGAGAGAGAGAGAGAGGAAGGAAGATAGAAGAAGAAGGAGAAGAGAAACTTTGTGCACAGAGTGAAGCGGAGTGAACACATAGTGGTTTTAGCTGCATGATTACAGATCATCAAATTCATCAAATAAAACCTGAACATCATCCTCCTCCTCCTCCTCCTCCTCTTCCTCCTCTTCGTCGTCCACTAGCGGTCATCATCAGCACACGATGGCTCTCTAACAAAGACGTCGCTCTCTCTTCTACTAACGCTGCACACGGTTGAAATTCATACACCGACCCTGAAAATACAGACAGAGAGAAAAAGAGAGCGAGAGAATATTAATAAATGTACAATTAAGATCCAGCTTCTGTTTAATTGCAGTTATTTTGCATTTAAAACATATTTACTAATATAATAAAAGCATAAAATTATAATATATAAAAAGTATTTTCACTATAATCTAATTTAATAGAAAAAAAAAGTATAACCATGATTTGATATTTGAATCCTTAATGACTAATATGACATAAATATTGTATTTTAATAGCATGTAATAAAAGTGTTTATACTTATTATATAATAAAACATTAAAAATATATTTACAAATATTATTAAATACCTTCAAATCACTCTTAAAAACACACCTTTTTAAACTGGCTTTTAACCTGTAAACAGTTTTTTTTGGTCTTTTTAACCTTCTATATTGTTTGTTCTTTTCATTTTATGTCTTTTTTTTTACTTGTAAAGCGTTTTTGAGCACGTTATAAATAAAATATATTATTATTATTATTAAATGTCTTCCAAAACATCCCAAAAACACATTTTTAAAAAGCCTTAAGAACAAACAGAAAGACATAATCATCATTAAATACAACACACATAATGTATAATCACAAAAAACACACTTTTAACAGATTAATTCATATTTTAATTATTATTATAAATTATTATAAAGTGACACAATTTCTTATTCATCTGAAAATTGATCTCAGCTTCAATTAAATGACGCATCAACTGGTGAACCTGCAGCAGCTCCTCTCCTCTAACTCCCCTCGCATCTTTTGTAAATACCGACAAAAAAAAAGAAGACATCTCAGTTTCCTCACCCCAACACGTGTATGTGTGTGTGTGTGTGTGTGTGTGTGTGTGTGTGTGTGTGTGTGTGTGTGTGTCCAGGCAGCTGTCTGAGCCTCTCGGTGCTGCAGCAGCTTGTTCTCTAACAGTGGGCTGACTGGCACCAAGAGGGAGCTCTCACACAGCGAATCCCAGCAGCCAGCACAGGCCTCCAACCCTCACACACACACACACACACACACACACACACACACACACACACACACACACACACACACACACACACACTCTAAGACACACACACAACTCTGCCTCTCTGCCTCTGTCCCTGTGTGTGTTTACTGTTACCATGATGTCTTAAACTCATTTTCATTCAAGGGCCACATACAACCCAATCTGATCTCATGTGGGCCAGATCATTAAAAAGATGGAGGGAAGGAAGGAAGGAAGGAAGGGAAGGAAGGAAGGAAGGAAGGAAGGAAGGGAAAGGGAAGGAAGGAGGAAGGAAGGAAGGAGAGATTGAAGGAAGCAAGAGAGGAAGGACAGATAGAAGGAAGAGAAGACAGGAAGAAAGGGAGGATCGAAGGAAGGGAGGGGAAGACAGATGGAAGGATGGAAGGAAGAGGAGAGAAGACAGTAAGGATAGATGGAAGGAAGAGGGAGAGAAGACAGTAAGGATAGATGGAAGTGAAGAAAGAGAAGATGGAAGGAAGGGAGGAAGGATGGAAGGAAGAGGAGAGAAGACGGTAAGGAAAGATGGAAGGAAGGAAGGAAGGAAGAAAGGAAGGACGGAGAGATTGAAGGAAGCAAGGGAGGAAGGACAGATAGAAGGAAGAGAAGACAGGAAGAAAGGGGAGGATCGAAGAAAGGGGTGGATGGAAAGATGGATGGAAAAGGAGACAGGAAGGAAAGTGGGCCGGATTGGACTCCTTGGCGGGGCTGGTTCTGGCCCACGGGGCCGCATGTATTGATCACCCCTTCCTTCCTTCCTTCCTTCCATCTTCTCTTCCTTCCTTCCATCTTCTCTTCCTTCCTTCCTCCCTCCCTTCCATCTTCTCTTCCTTCCTTCCTTCCTTCCATCTTCTCTTGCTTCCTTCCTCCCTTCCTTCTGTCCTTATTTCCTTCCCTTCCTCCCTTCCTTCTGTCCTTCTTTCTGTCCTTCTTTCTTTCTTTCCTTCCTTCCTTCCTTCCATCTTTTTATTGGACTGTTTGTGGCCCTTTGAGTGAAGATGAGTGTGACTCCTCTCTGCTTTAGTAGTAAACACAAACGTTGTTTGGGATGAAAACAAAAACCAGACAAACACAAAGAGAACTAAACACCAACTCTGTAATGAAAAGCAGCTTCGAACACCAAAACCTTCTGTCTGATGTTCCACCGTGACACTCGATAGCGCCACCGCGGAGGGTTCAACACAAGGAAACGACCCAGAGGAGGGAAATCAAACATTCCTCGTCTACGCTGAGACTCCACCAGGGTTTCCAACATGCATCTGTCCTCCCTTCCTTCCTTCCTTCGATCCTCCCTTTCTTCCTGTCTTCTCTTCCTTCTATCTGTCCTTCCTCCCTTGCTTCCTTCAATCTCTCCTTCCTTCCTTCCTTCTTTCCTTACTATCTTCTCTCCTCTTCCTTCCATCCTTCCTCCCTTCCTTCCTGTCTTCGCTTCCTTCTATCTGTCCTTCTCTCCCTTGCTTCCTTCAATCTCTCCTTCCTTCCTTCATTCCATCTTTCCTTACCATCTTCTTCTCCTCTTCCTTCCATCTTTCCTCCCTCCCTTCCTTCGATCCTCCCTTTCTTCCTGTCTTCTCTTCCTTCTATCTGTCCTTCCTCCCTTGCTTCCTTCAATCTCTCCTTCCTTCTCTTCCTTCCTTCCCTTACCGTCTTACTCTCTCCGCTTCCTTCCATCCTTCCTCCCTTCCTTCCTTCGATCTTTTCTTCCTGTCTTGTCTCCGCTTCCTTCCATCCTTCCTCCCTTCCTTCCTTCGATCTTTCTTCCTGTCTTCTCTTCCTTCCTTCATTCCTCCCTTCCTTTCCTCCATTCCTTCTGTCCTTCTTTCCTTCCTTCCTTCTTTCCTCCCTTCCTTCTGTCCTTTCCTTCCTTTCTTCCCTTCCTCCTTTCCTCCCTCCTTCCCTTTTTCTTTCCTCCGCCCCCCTACCTTCCTCCCTCCCTCTTTTTCTTCTTTCTCTTCCCCTTCCTTCTGTCTTCCCTTCCTCCCTTCCATCTTCTCTTCCTTCCTTCCTCCCTCCCTCCCTCCCTCTTTTCCTTCCTTCCTTCCTTCCTTCCTTCCTCCCTCCCTCCCTTCCTCCCTCCCTCTTTTCCTTCCTTCCTTCCTTTCCTTCCTTCCTTCCATCTTCTCTTCCATCCTTCCTCCCTTCCATCTTTTTAATGGACCATGAAACAAACCAGAGGAGGGAAATCAAACATTCCTCGTCTATGCTGAGACTCCACCAGGTTCCCAACTGACCTTTTCTTCTTCCAACATGCGTGAGAAAGACATCAGACGGAGAAAGTATCCCTTCTTTGACGTTAGCCGTGGCAACACGACAGGAAACATCCTTATTTATAGCGGCAAGTTTCAACATCCAAAATAAATTGATCTGAATTTCACCGAAACTGAAACAAATCTAAATAATCTGGTTTTAAAGTACCAACTGTGCCGACCATAAAAAATAAATTAATCGCTCCGCACAGTGTCATATATCATAAAAATACACATTTCCTTACAGAGAATAACCTTTAAACAGGCTCAACGTACGACAGCTTTGGTTTAATAAAGTATGATAAGTGGAATGTGGAGAGTTCAAACTCACTAATGTCACTATTCACTATTTATTCCAACGTTCAATCATCAGTTCTCTCTCTCTCACCATCCATTTCTCTCTCTCTCTCTCTCCCTCCCTCCCCTCTTCCCCATCTCTCTCTCTCTCTCCTCTTCCCATCCTCTCTCTCCTCCCATCCCTCTCTCTCTTCCCATCCATTTCTCTCTCTCTCTTCCCATCCATCTCTCTCTCTCTCTCCCCATCCATTCTCTCTCTCTCTCTCTCTCTCTCTCTTGTCTCTCTCTCTCTCTCTCTCTCTCTCTGTCTCTCTCTCTCTCTCTCTCTCTCTCTCTCTCTCTCTCGTAAAAACTATGATCATTTGCTGAAGGCTACTACTTCGGTTGTCACAGGTAACGGTGCTGCAGACCCTGGACGCAGTCAGCGTAGGTTTCCACTGTCCACAGTGTGTCTGGTCGTCAATGACAACGACAACAACAACAACAATAACAAAAAAAATGAGAAAAACAGTTTTGCCGAGGCTTCAACGTGAGTCATCGTGACCCAGAGCTAACTGGTTCCCAAACTGAGCATCCCCGACCCCTACTAGGGTCACCAAAGGCTTGTGCAAGGGTCCGTTTTGATTTTTAAGCAGTGTACAAATCTACTTTTAGTTTTAGAGAGAGAGAGAGGGAGAGAGAGAGAGGGAGAGAGAGAGGCGAGAGAGAGAGCGAAGAGAGAGAGAGAGAGAGAGAGAGAGAGAGAGAGGAGAGATGAGAGAGAGAGAGAGAGAGAGAGAGAGAGAGAGAGAGAGAGAGAGAGAGAATGAAAGAATGAAAGAGACAATAAAGGGTAGAGAGAGACAGACAGAGAGAGAGAGAGAGAGAGGGAGAGAGACAGAGAGAGGGACAGAAAGAGAGAGAGAGAAGAGAGAGAGAGAGAGAGACAGAGAGAGAGAGAGAGAGAGAGAGGAGAGAGAGAGAGAGAGAGAGAGAGAGAGAGAGAGAGAGAGAGAGACAGACAGAGAGAGAGAGACAGAGAGATAGATAGATAGATAGATAGATAGATAGATAGATATCGTGATGCATTCAGGGCCTCTTAATCAACTATACTCATCAGTGGTAATGGTATTGGTTGTTTAAGTCTATTAGAGCTCTTTGTTTTTGAACCTTTAATTGATGAAATCCCAAGATGCAAGAAATCTTAAATCTATATTTCAGCTTCAATCTCAGAGGTGTGACTAATTTAAATCAATTTGCATTAAGATATACACCTACTATACATGAGCTGCACATCTCTTCGGTCTCTTTCTATGAGCACAAAGGCACATTCTTGCACACAACACACAGGCCTCACACAGTCCAGGTGGAAGCTTCCCATTGAGGTATTATGGACAGAAATGACCAAGAATTTTGGCTCCGGAGCTGGTTCCTGAACGCACCAGCAGCCAGCAGCCCGTTCAGTCTGGTGTGGGAGCTCTTTACAGTATCTGCACTACAGTCTGGCTCGGGAGCAGAAGTGTGCACGGACCGACTGTGACGAGGGCTTTAGACAAGCTGGAGAATCTTCCATTTCTCATTATTTGGCAGGGCTGGTGGGTGTTTGATGGATAAGGGGTGTGGGGGCTTTGCTCCATCTCTGCATGGTAAGCCCCTCGACGTGTACCCTCTGCAACTAATCTCACACAGTCAACAAATAAGGCACATCAGATGCTGTTTTGGCCACGGGCCGTCAGAGCGGCTAAGTTCAGTGGATTTTACGGGTTTTACGGCACGGGGGCTTCGTCGGAGGAAAAGGAGCGCTCTCCGCCTCGGCAGGATGGCAGGCGAAGCAAGGGGGATCTGGTGCGAGGGCGAAGCAGGTGCAGCACAATACGGTCAAACCCATTCCAGCTCCCCTGTTCCCGGATGAGCGGGGCCTGACTTGGCAGGGAGGCGCTGCCTTGTAACTGGGCCATGTTGGAGAGATAGCGGCCCACCTGTGCCACCCAGAGCGGGAGAGAACAATAGTCTGAATATGTCAGCATGGAACGTCAGTGAAATCTCATCAGACGGGACGGGAGCGTGACTGCAAGATATAGATGGGTGGATGAGTCAGGTGGAGAGATGGATAGGTGAAGAGACAAGAGGAAAAGGGGGGGGGCAGGGCAAAGGAGGCAGGGGGGGCAGGGGGTCAGATAGAGCTTTCCAAATGAAGACTGTGATTAATAAGGTTCATTACAGACTCTCCGCTGACTCTCTATTGAAATAAATGGAAATATGTTGAATGGTGACATCAAACCCAACTGTTTCTAACTGCAAGCCGATGATTATGAATGTAGATTAAAAGGGTTAGAGATAAAACTAATGATCATTTTTAATATCAGTAGATTCATTTTTAGAATAAGAATAATTATTTTAAGTTAAGATAGAGTTGAAAAATAATGACAGCATGTTTCTAGAGGCCATGAGTTCAACTTCCAATCATCCTTAACCTTTGTGTCGTCCTCCCCGGGTCAAATTGACCCTGTCTGTTTTGACTGTTCCTTCCTTCCTTCTGTCCTTTTCTTCCCTTCCTTCCTTCCATCCTTTCCTTCTGTCCTTCTTTCTTTCCTTCCTTCTCTTCCTTCCATTCCATCCTTCTGTCCTTCCTTCCCTTCCTTCCTTCCATCCTTTCCTTCTGTCCTTCTTTCTTTCCTTCCTTCCTCCCTTCCTTTCCTTCTTTCCTTCCTTCCTTCCTTCCCTCCTTCTTTTCTGTCCTCTCCTTCCTTCCTTCCTTTTTCCCTTCCTCCTGTCCTTCTTTCCTCCTTTCCTTCTGTCCTCCCTCCTTCTCTTTTTTCTTTCCTCCCCCTTACCTTCCTCCTTCCCTTCCTTCCTTCCATCCTTTCTTTCTGTTCTTTCCTCCCTCCCTCCCTCCTTTCTCCTGCCTACTTTCCTCCCTTCCTTCTTTTCCTCCCTCCCTCCTCTTTTTCTTTCCTCCCCCCTACCTTCCCCCTTCCTTCCTTCCTTCCTCCCTCCCTCCCTCCTTCTTTTCCTTCCTTCCTTCTTTCCTTACTTCTTCCTCCCTTCCTCCTGTCCTTAATGGTTAATGTTATTTTTTATAAACTACTACTTCATTTACTTGTTTAGTTGGCGTGGAAACTATTTGGTGAGACACAAATATGTAGAAAAGATCTCAACAAAGAGATAAAACCTGCCAGAAATGTTCCGGTCCTTGAATAATTACATCCTGCTCCTGCAAACTTCAAAGTCCACGTTGCTCTCTGGTGTCTCTCAGCTCTGCATCTCGTTAAATACTTTGTCTATCTGACTTT
Organism: Scomber colias; assembly: GCA_021039105.1. Taxonomy (NCBI): domain Eukaryota; kingdom Metazoa; phylum Chordata; class Actinopteri; order Scombriformes; family Scombridae; genus Scomber; species Scomber colias. Next base: position 36,286 of record JAJDFG010001337.1, read on the forward strand.
AGTTTTGTCCCCTCACCCTCCCCCACCCCCCCCCCTCCCCTCTGGTGTTAAAGGCCGTGTTTGTGGACCCTCGCTGTGTATTGACAGGAGCTGCAGAGGTCCACATTTACCCAGGTCCTCAGACAACATGTTTGTCACTTGGACTGTTGGCTCCTAACTTGAGGCAGAGCTCCAGAAGTGGTGTGTGTGTGTGTGTGTGTGTGTGATTTTTGCATCTTATGTCTTGCACGTTTGCACCATCAGCAGCTCGAGTCCCCCCCTCTCCCGCCCACCCCCCCCACCCCTCACCCAGAGCTGCAACCCTCTGAGTAGCTGTGATGCATGAGATGGTGAAATCCAGGACTCAAGACAGCAGTAAAATAATATAAAATAAAGCTCAGCACTAGTTTAATGTCCCTCCTTCCTTCCTTCCCTCTGTCCTTCCTTCCTTCCCCTCTGTCCTTCCTTCTAACCTTCCTTCCTTCCTTTCTTCCTTCCTTCCCTCTGTCCTTCCTTCTTACCTTCCTTCCTGCCTTCCCTCTGTCCTTCCTTCCTTCTAACCTTCCTTCCCTCTGTCCTTCCTTCTAACCTTCCTTCCTTCCTTCCCTCTGTCCTTCCTCCCTTCTAACCTTCCTTCCTTCCTTCTGTCCCTCCTTCTAACCTTCCTTCCTTCCTTTCTTCCCTCTGTCCTTCCTTCTAACCTTCCTTCCTTCCCTCTGTCCTTCCTTCTAACCTTCCTTCCTTCCCTCTGTCCTTCCTTCTAACGTTCCTTCCTTCCTTCTGTCCTTCCTTCTAACCTTCCTTCCTTCCCTCTGTTCTTCCTTCCTTCCCTCTGTCCTTCCTTCCTTCTAACCTGAGTAGCTGTGATGCACGAGATGGTGAAATCCAGGACTCAAGACAGCAGTAAAATATAAAATAAAGCTCAGCACTAGTTTAATGTGCTTTCTCTTGCCTATGAGATGTTGACAGATGAACTGAAACCTGTTAATCATCACAGTGTTTAAAAGTATTGTTTGTGAGAGTGTGTGAGAGTGTGTGTGAGTGTGTGAGAGTGTGTGTGTGAGTGTGTGTGAGTGTGTGTGAGTGTGTCTGAGTGTGTGAGAGTGTGTGTGTGAGTGTGTGAGAGTGTGTGTGTGAGTGTGTGTGAGTGTGTGAGTGTGTGTGTGAGAAACGGACATGAAAGCGCTGAGTAGCTGCAGAATTTGAGTCAAACAAGCAAACTACAGCTGGATTGCCACATGTTCAAAGACCCATAACAAGAAGAACTGAGCAGGGTTAGGATGGTTACCATGGCGACGGAATAGGTTACAGATTACTAGTTACTCTGTTTAAAATGTAATAAGTAATGTAACTATTTCAATTACTTCTTTATTACATTTGATGACTTTTCTAATTTTCTAACTAATGTTTTCAGCTGTTAGAGTAAATGTTCCCCTCTTTCCTTCCTTCCTTTCCTTCCTTCATCTGTCCTTCCTTCCTTCCTTCTGTCCTTCCCTAGATGTATGCCCGCCTTTCCTTCCTTCCTTCTGTCCTTCCCTACATTTATGCCTGCCCGCCCTTCCTTCCTTCCTTCCTTGCCTCTATCCTTCCTTCCTTCCTTCCCTCTGTCCTTCCTTCCTTTCTTTCTTCCCTCAGTCCTTCCTTTCTTCCTTCCTTCCTTCCCTCTGTCCTTCCTTTCTTCCTTCATTCTGTCCTTCCCTTTCTTCCTTCATTCTGTCCTTCCTTTCTTCCTTCATTCTGTCCTTCCTTTCTTCCTTCCTTCTTTCCTTCCTACTGTGATAAATATTAAAAAGTCTTGATTTCAAATAATTAAAAGGTATTCAGTAACATGTAACTAACTATTTCCCCCATGCTGTAATGAACACTGATTAAGCTGATAATTTGGCTCCTAATGTTTTAATAAAAGTGGAACATCTCAGACACACAGGCCAGCTTTCCTATATTCTCTTGAGTCACCAGAGGCTGAAAGGTTGTGTAAAACTAACGCAGTGTCCGTAGCTCGTGAGTAACTAAATAAACCAGAGCAGCTGTTCAAATGTCACATTTTTATAAAAACTATCATTTGGTGATCCAAGCAGTCACCTGAAGTGTCTCCACAGTGTCTCCATTATTATTATTACTATAAAATGGAAACAGATGAAATACTCCTTTGGGCAGGGGTGTCAAACATGCGGCCTGTGGGCCAGAACCGGCCCGGCAGAGGGGCCCAATTCAGGCCGACTTTCCTTCTTGTCTTCTTTTTCCT
>JAJDFG010001338.1:0-38490 GCA_021039105.1 Scomber colias
TATAATAATAATAAAATAAATACAAATAATAATAATAAAGAAATTAAAAAATTATAATTAAAAAAATAACTAATAATAATAAAATAAATAATAATAATAAAATAAATAATAATAAAAATAAAATAAATAAAATAATAATTAATAATAATAATAATAATAATAATATTTTTAAAAAAGTAAATAAATATATATATTATTTTTTTTAAAGAAAGAAAAAGTGGAATAAACAGCAAAAACAAACCCACACATTGTCAAACAGACAGAAAGCAAATACAAAAATATCACATCAGGAGTCAATAAGTATTGTGAACTAAATCATGACCAATTAAGAATGACTGTGCCCAAGTCTTTTAGCTAAATGACTATATTTAATATTTTATATTTTATATTTTTATGCAGTAACAAGGGGCCACAGTCTCCGTATTATTGCTGCAGAGGAGTAGGATAGTAGTAAAGGATGGAGAGGAAAGTGAGCTGCCCTCACCGAAAATACCCCCCACCCCCCCCCCCCCCCACCCCCCCCCGTCCCCGTCCCCCTCCCCTCCTCTCTCCTGTCTTATCTCTCTCCCACCCTGATCTTTGTCTCCTGTTGTTGCCATAGTGACACACAAGTCCCCCGAGACAGTGCCAGTTAGCAGTAAATTGACTCTCGACACACGCACACACACACACACACACACACACACACACACTTAGCCACACAGAGGGGGGAGCACGTGAGCCAGCCAGCTTGATCACATGACCATATAACACATCACACAGATCTGTTGAGTCCTTTTACATCCAGACGTTTAATGCTACACACTGTTACTGTTGAAACACCAATAATCAATAATCTGACTCATCAATAAATTGCAGGGAGGAAGGGAGGAAGGTGGGAGGAAAGGAAGGAAGGTGGGAGGGAGAGATAAAGGAAGGAAGGAAAGAAGGAAAAGAGGAAGAAGGAAGGTAAGGTGGAGGAAAGAAAGAAGGAGGGTGGAAGGGAAAGAAGGAAGAAGGAGGACGGAGGAAAGAAGAAGGTGGGAGGGAGAGATTAAAGGAAGGAAGGAAAGAAGAAAAGAGGAAGGAAGGAAGGTAAGGTGGAGGAAAGAAAGAAGGAGGGTGGAAGGGAAAGAAGGAAGGAAGGAAGGACGGAGGAAAGAAGGAAGGTGGGAGGGAGAGAGAAAGGACGGAGGACAGAAGGAAGGTGGGAGGGAGAGAGAAAGGAAGGAAAGAAAGAAGGAGAGAGGAAGGTAAGAAAGAAAGGAAGGAAGGAAGGAAGGAAGGGAAAGAAAGGAGAGGGAAGGAAGGAAGGAAGGTGGGAGGAAAGACGGAAGGTGGGAGGGAGAGATAAAGGAAGGAAGGACAGAAGGAAAGAGGAAGGAAGGAAGGTAAGGTTGAGGAAAGAAAGAAGGAAGGGGAAGGAAGGACAGAGGAAAGAAGGAAGGTAGGAGGGAGGGAGAAAGGACAGAGGAAAGAAGGAAGGTAGGTGGGAGGGAGAGATAAAGGAAGGAAGGACAGAATGAGGGAGGAAGGGAACGAAGGAAGCAAAGAAAGAATGAGGGAGGAAGGGAACGAAGGAAGCAAAGAAAGAATGAGGGAGGAAGGGAACGAAGGAAACAAAGAAAGAAAGGAAAAGGAAGGAAGGGAGGAAGGAAGGTGCAAATGACATAACTAGTAACATCAAATTAGGATTTTTTCACTCCTGCCTGTTTAAGGGTTAAAGTCGATCCACGGAGGAAAGCTCCTTCTGAATCATGGTGGCATCGTGCATCAGACAGTATCGATAATACTTTGATTCCTCATCTGGACTCATGAGCACTTTCTCCACTGATGAGATTAAACCGACTAACTGACAAATAAATCCTCTAAAACACTTTGAATCTCTTGTAAGACATAATATGTGCCAAAAGAGGGAACTAGTGGATTGAGACTCCAGCTGCTATGAACAACAAGTCCTCCAAATGAAATGACCATGTGACTCCAGAACAAAACATAGGAGCTTTTCTAATCTGATGCCTCCAACAGCAGTAATCAGCAGGGACAACATTTGATCATTTATCTGTTGATGTTTCATGGTGTGACGACGCTGAGGTTAAGGTCTGGTTAGGTTTCGGCACCTACCCTCACCTCTGGTCATGAGCTTTGGGTAGTGACCGAAAGAACAAGATGGCGGGTACAAGCGGACGAAATGAGCTTCCTCCATAGGGTGGCTGGGCTCTCCCTTAGAGATAGGGTGAGAAGCTCAGTTATCCGGAGGGAGCTCGGAGTAGACCCGCTGCTCCTCCACGTCGAGAGGAGCCAGATGAGGTGGTTCGGGCATCTGATTAGGATGCCTCCCGGACGCCTCCCTGGTGAGGTGTTCAGGGCACGTCCCACCGGTAGGAAACCCCAGAACTATGTCTCTCTGCTGGCCTGGGAACGCCTCGGGGGTCCCCCGGGAAGAGCTGGACGAAGTGGCTGGGGAGAGGGAAGTCTGGGCTTCTCTGCTTAGGCTGCTGCCCCCCGCGACCCGACCCCGGATAAGCGGAAGAAGATGGATGGATGGATGGATGGATGGATGGATGGATAGGGTTAGGCACAAAAAACACTTGGTTAGGTTTAAGGGTTAGGGTTAGGGTCATGGTTTGGGTTAAAGTTAGAGAAAATGTGGTGTGGGTCTGTCAAGGACCAAGCAGGTAGACAAAGGACACCGGTGTAAAAAGGAAACATTTTTAATTAAGTAGACCAAAAATCCAAAAAGGTTACAAAAGTAATTATTAAATAATTAGAAAAAGAACAAAAGTTGGGCCCAAAAACCCAAGATCAAATACATAATAATGAACCTAAGGCTTCAACGTAAGGCAACACAATCAGAACTAACCAAACTAACAAGTGAAACACAGGCGGGGAGTTCTGGTCTTCTGAAATGAAGCCAACCAGGAAGTAACTTAGAGCTGCATTCTATCAAAAGGCCACCAGGGGGCGACCGTCTCTATACAAGTCAATGGAGAATTCACCAACTTCTCACTTGATTTCTAACCTCAGTAAACGTTTTCAAAATGTGTTTATGGTCTCAATCGCTAGTTTAAAGCCTTCTTCAATGCAGTATGATGTTCATTTGGGACATTTTGGCCTCCCTGATTTTATATGTGACGATAAAGCAGGGTATGCATTAGGGCGTGGCTACGTCCTGATTGACAGGTTGATTGACCAATGTCCTCGAGATCCAGCCCTCGTAACCATAGCAACCTCCCCGCTCCGCCCATGGCTCCGCCTCATGCCCATATAAGTAGAATCTGTGTTTTTATTTTTCCCAGCATGCACCTGAAACTTTCAAGATGGCGCTGCCTAGATTAGAAACTATTGGCTTCGAGCAGCAGTCCACAAACCAATGGGTGACGTCACGGATGTTACGTCCATTTCTTTTATACAGTACAGGGTCTGTCTCTCAAATATATATGTTGTAGTTTCTTGGGATGACTCACTGAAACTTTTAATGGTCCTTCGTTGGGTAACAGACGAAATGAACGTCTTAAGAGAACTGCTATAGTCGAGTCCAGTTGACTTTGAATTTGATGTACCTGTTTTCATAGGCGTCCTTGTATCTGCCTTGACCTGTTCTCATCATGAAGAAACAGAAATAAGAGCTGCTCAAAGGAAGATAACACACTCTGAGTGAGCTGTTCATCCTTGGCACTTTAATGTTCTCTTACCTGAACTCAAAGCCCTGTGTGTGTGTGTGTGTGTAATACCAAGTTGAATTAAATGAAATACATCATCACTGTTGTATCTTTTAAAGGGCCATGAAAGATAGAAGCAACACTATGAGATCATTAATGACTGACACACAGCTACAGAGGAAACCAATCCGTTGTCCTTGGACCTCGAAGGAAAGGAGGAGGGAGGGAGGAAGGAAAGGAATAAGGAGGGAGGGAGGAAAGGAGTAAGGAGGGAGGGAGGAAGGGAGTAAGGAGGGAGGGATGAAGGGAGTAAGGAGGGAGGCAGGAATGAAAGGAGTAAGGAGGGAGGCAGGAAGGAAAGGAGTAAGGAGGGAGGCAGGAAGGAAAAGAGTAAGGAGGGAGGGAGGGAGGGAGGGAGGAAGGAAGGAAGGAAGGAAGGAAAGGAGGAAGGAGGGAGGGAGGGAGGGAGGAAGGAAGGAAGGTGTGTGTCTTACAAGGTGTGTGTGAGCTGAGAGGGTTGTTATATAGAGCGGGAGGCGATGAGGGAATTGTCATTTCCTGAGATCTGTTATACGTGTGAGCTGAGATAGCAACTTTTATGTTTGTGTGTGTATGTGTGTGTGTGTGTGTGTGTGTGTGTGTGTGTGTGTGTGTGTGGAGGTTTGGTGTTGAGCAGGAAATCACTGCAGCTTTATGAGATCTGTGGGTGTGAGCTGAGCTGAGAGATTAAAATTTATTAGGCCACAGTGTGAGTGTGCATCTCTGTGTGTCTTAAACGCTGTTAACTAGACTCTCTAGCAGAGAAACTGGAGACACAGCGAACATCACTTTTTATATTTGTTCTAACACCCCCCCCCCCCCCCCTGTCCTTTTTTTAACGAGGCCAACTTCAATATAAGCCAGAATCCCTTTAAATATCAGAGCTACAATCTGAAACACAGCACAAGAGCCCCTGCATCTTGTTAATGATCTGTTGACTAAAAGACCGTGTAATGTCTAAACACATTAAATAGGTCATAAATGGTATTCTAAAAAAGGTGTAAAAAAAAAGCATTTCAACCATTTAGATTTGAATTGTGGAGCTAGGCTTCACAAACTGTGTTTCAACATTTTCTGTGTCAGGATTTAGTGATTAGCATAAACCCGCCCTGCTGCTGTAGAGGTATAAATACATTCAGCACACACTACTACTACTACAGTCTACAGTTAGCCAGTTAGCTCAGTTAGCCACCGAGCTAGCCGCCGAGTTAGCCGCCGGGTTAGCCACCGGGTTAGCCACCGAGCTAGCAGCTGAGTTAGCCGCCGAGCTAGGCAGCAGAGTTAGCAGCAGAGAAAGCTCTCAGACGTAGCGTCCAATGTTTCTGGTAGAGGTGGTGACTTGATTGACAGGTGACACTTGGTAGGGGGCGGGGTTTCAGCGTTTGGGAGCAGAGAAAGAGGCTGATTTTTACACAACTTTGAAGCCTAATTTCATATATTTGGTGATTTTTTTAATCATTCAAATTTGGCAGGGTGGTTAACAACACACTTTTCTGTGGTATGTCAAACTCAGAACACATATTTATTCTTACTTTACACGGACTTTTAAAGGTTCACCAGGAAGAGACTAAAATAATTTCAGACTATAGTGCCCGAGGTGGAAGCCAGAGAGCCACAGTTCCCTAAAGTGTTTCTCCTCGGGAGTGACAATGCTAAAAAAAAACAAACAGAAAAAAAAAAAAGGTATGAGGCTTGGGCTGCAATAACTGAGGCGGTGAATGTTGTGTCCCTTGAGATACAGACTGTGGCTCAGTAGAGAGAAGACATGATTTGATATAAAAGTTGATCCAAGAGAAAAGAGTAACAGACCAAAAGAAGTAAAATAAATGCAAACAGCTCCTTTCACTGCAAGCTGTCAGCCAAGGAAGGAAGGAAGGTAGGAAGGAAGGAAGGCAGGCAGGGCAGGAAGGAAAGAATGGAGCAAGGACGAAAAGAGGAGGAATTTGGGAGAGAAGGAAAGTAGGAATGAAGGAAAGAAAGGAGTAAGGAGGGAAGGAAGGAAGGAAGGAAGGAAAGGAAGGAAAGAAAGGAGCAAGGACAAAAAGAGGAGGGAATTTGGGAGAGAAGGAAAGGAGGAGTGAAGGAAAGGAGGAATGAAGGAAAGAAAGGAGTAAGGAGGAAGGAAGGAAGGAAAGGAAAGGAAGGAAAGAAAGGAGCAAGGACGAAAAGAGGAGGGAATTTGGAGAGAAGGAAAGGAGGAGTGAAGGAAAGGAGGAATGAAGGAAAGAAAGGAGTAAGGAGGAAGGAAGGAAGGAAGGAGGAAGGAAGGAAAGGAAAGGAAAGGAAAGGAAGGAAAGAAAGGAGCAAGGACGAAAAGAGGAGGGAATTTGGGAGAGAAGGAAAGGAGGAGTGAAGGAAAGGAGGAATGAAGGAAAGAAAGGAGTAAGGAGGGAAGGAAGGAAGGAAGGAAGGAAAGGAAGGAAAGAAAGGAGCAAGGACAAAAAGAGGAGGGAATTTGGGAGAGAAGGAAATGAGGAGTGAAGGAAAGGAGGAATGAAGGAAAGAAAGGAGTAAGGAGGGAAGGAAGGAAGGAAAGAAAGGAAGGAAAGGAAAGGAAAGAAAGGAGCAAGGACAAAAAGAGGAGGGAATTTGGAGAGAAGGAAAGGAGGAGTGAAGGAAAGGAGGAATAAAGGAAAGAAAGGAGTAAGGAGGGAGGGACGAAAGGAGGAAGGAAGGAAGGAAGGAAGGAAAGGAAAGGAAAGGAAGGAAAGAAAGGGAGCAAGGACGAAAAGAGGAGGGAATTTGGAGAGAAGGAAAGGAGGAGTGAAGGAAAGAGGAATGAAGGAAAGAAAGGAGTAAGGAGGGAAGGAAGGAAGGAAGGAAGGAAGGGAAGGAAGGGAAGGAAAGAAAGGGAGCAAGGACAAAAAGAGGAGGGATTTGGGAGAGAAGGAAAGGAGGAGTGAAGGAAAGGAGGAATGAAGGAAAGAAAGGAGTAAGGAGGGAGGGACGAAAGGAGGAAGGAAGGAAGGAGCAAGGACGAAAAGAGGAGGGAATTTGGGAGAGAAGGAAAGGAGGAGTGAAGGAAAGGAGAAGAATAAAGAATAACAGACCAAAAGAAAAATAAAGAAAGGACAAGGATTACCTAATCATACTTGCAATTTACACATTATTAGCATTTTATTGAAATTAAACCTGAAACCAGAGTAACAAGGCAAGGCAGTTTTATTTATATAGCGCATTTCATACACAATGGCTCACTCAATGTGGCTTTACATAAAACAGAAACATTAAAACATACAATTAACCCCCCCCCCCCACCCCCCATAATAAAAGTAAAGTACAGAAACATAGAAAAATAGGACATAGAGTGCAAATGAAAGATTAAAATGTAAAGTGCTTTAAAATAGCTCAATCATAAGCTCAGGAGAAGAGAATGTTTTTAACCTGGATTTAAAAATGTTCACAGTTGGGTGCTGATTTCAGTTCTGCTGGTAGGGAAGGGAGGAAGGAAGGAAAGGAAGGAAGGGAGGATGGAAGGGAGGATGGAAGGGAGGAAGAAGTCTTTAACCCTCCTGTTGTCCTTGAGTCAAGGAAGGAAGGGAGGAGGAAGGAAGGAAGGAAGGAGGAGGAAGGAAGGGAGTAAGAAGAAGGAAAGAATGGAGAAGGGAAGGAAAAGAAGGAGGACAAGGAAGGAAGGAGGAAGGAAGGAAGGAAAGAGGGAGAAGGAAGGAAAGGAGGGAGGAAGGAGGGAGGGAGGGAGGGAGGAAGGAAAAAAGGGAGGAAGGAAGGAAGTTTTAAGTGCATGTTTTTAAGTCTTTAACCCTCCTGTTGTCCTTGAGTCAAGGAAGGAAGGGAGGAGGATGGAAAGGAGGGAGGAAGAAATAAGGAAAGGAAGGGAGGAAAGAAAGAACAGTCAAAACAGACAGACAGTCTTTGGAAAGCTGCCAGTAGAGTCGGCATATTACAAAACGCTCCACAGTGCTTCAACCGGTAGGAAGGAAGGAGGAAGGAAGGATGGAAGGAAGGATGGAAGGAAGGAAGGAAGGAAGGAAGGTAGGAGAAATGAAAGCAGCAATGCAAACAGCTCTGGAGTTGGAGGCGTAATGTGCCGTCGACCTTTCACTGCAAGCTGTCAGCCACACGGTCCACTTCCTAAAAACCCGCCCCAGGAATCTCTCTGTCCTGAACCACGAGGTTGTCCAACACCAGCTGGCTCTCCTGGATGCTGATGAAGGACATCGTAACCAATAGCAACAGGCGTAAAAGATGAAAAGAAGAAAGATTAGTGAAACATTGAAGAAATGATTGGATGTCGTCACTAATAAGTCACTGCATGTTTTTAAAGTCTTAAAACCCTCCTGTTGTCCATGAGTCAAGGAAGGAAGGGAGGAAGAAGTTAGGAAGGAGGGAGGGAGGAAGGAAAAGAAGGGAGGAGGAAGGAAGAAGGAAAAGAAGGAGGAAGGAAGGAGGAAAGGAAGGAGGAAGGAAGGGAAGTTGTGTAAAAATCAGCCTCTTTCTCTGCTCCCAAACGCTGAAGCCCCGCCCCCTACCAAGTGTCACCTGTCAATCAAAGTCACCACCTCTACCAGAAACATGGACGCTACGTCTGAGAGCTTTCTGCTGCTAACTTTCTGCTGCTAACTCCAATAAATTGGAACATTTATTTCCTAGGCTGTGCGCAACACACACTAGCTCGGCGGCTAACTCAGCTAACTGGCTAACTGTAGACTGTAGTAGTAGTAGTGTGTGCTGAATGTATTTATACCTCTACAGCAGCAGGGGCGGGTTTATGCTCTTTAAGCCCTTTTATCCTAAACTTAAAACTCATGCTTATGCCTTAACCCTCAATCCACCTTTAATTGAATACTTTATGACCTTATGATTTGATTTGTTTTTTATTTACGTGTCTTGCACCCTGGGGTGCCCAGCCCAAATGGACTTACAAAACACTGAAACAGTAGAAGAAAAGCACAAATAATAACAAAAGAAAACCAGATTACGGGAGAACAGGCATTATAGAAACTAAACATATAGATTGTCCTGAGGCTTTTTCCAAGCTTCGGTTACATATTTAGCCAACTTAAAACATTACAATTAAATAACCAGTCCATTTTGATATCATCATAGTCCCAAACATTTCAGTAAATAAAGGAGTTCTCAAATCATCATACAAAGGACAGTATAAAAGAAAGTGGTGATTCGTTTTCTGTACGGTTGACCGTCATGCTGAAGAGATTATTGATTCTTACAGCTGCTCTGATAACCATTTTCATCCCTCTATCCTTCTGTTGAACATCTGAGCCCCAACCACTTCTCTCTTCTCCCTCTCTCTTCTTCTCTCTCTTCTCCCTCTCTCTTCTTCTTTCTCCCTCTCTCCTCCTTGGTGTCTCTTTTCTCTCAGGCTTCTCTTTGCTGGACCGTCAACCGTCCTGCAGCTGCTCTGCTGCCACTTCCAGATGTTTTTAGATCTGGTTCCTAATTCAGCCAAGAGTTTGAGTCTCACTTCATCGCTCTCTCTCTCTCTCTCTCTCTGTCTGTCTCTGTCTCTCTCTCTCTCCTTTCCCTCCCTCTCTCTCTCTCTTCGTCTCTCTCTCTCTCTCTCTCTCTCTCTCTCTCTTTCTCCCTCCCTCTCTCTCTCTCTCTCTCTGTCTCTCTCTCTCTCCTTCCCTCCCTCTCTCTCTCTGTCTCTTTCTCTCTCTCTCTGTCTCTCTCGCTTTCTCCCTCACTCTCTCTCCCCCTCTCTCCCTCACTCTCTCTCTCCCTCTCTATCTCTTCTCCCCCCCCCCCTCTCTCTCTCTCTCTCTCTCTCTCTCACTCTCTCTCTCTCTCTCTCTCTCTCTCTCTCCCCCTTCCCTCCTCGCTTTCTCCCTCTCTCTCTCTCTCTCTCTCTCTCTCTCTCTCTCTCTCTCTCTCTGTCTCTCTCTATCTCTCTCTCTGTCTTTCTCTCTCTCTCTCTCTCTCTCTCTGTCTCTGTCTCTCTCTCTCTGTCTCTCTCTCTCTTTCTCTCTCTCTCTCTCTCCACCCTCACTCACACTCTCTCCCCCCCCCCTCTTCTCCCTGTGTGCATGTGTAGTCTATCCTCCTCCCATCCTCCCAGGTCGCCATAGTAACAGACGTTGCACCTCTCAGGCCCTAAAGCTGTCCAGTAGTAAACTTCTGCAATGAAAATATATTTATATACAGTATTTTTAATGATGGAAGAAGAAGAAGATGTAATTTTAAACCTATCAGATACACAATACTATTCAAAGTAGAGTATTTTAAACATCTTAATACATATCTGAAGTGGATCTTTAAGGGAATAATGTCTTTGATAGCTCTCCTGTACCATCCCTTGCTGAAAAGTTTTAACACTAGAGCGAATGTCAACTGCCGTGTGGGAAATCAGAAAAGTTAAATGTGCATTGGTACTGTACATCCATTTTTGTAACTAATGATACGGTGTGAAGCCTATAATTTATCCTGATGATGATCTCGGTGCCATATAGCAGCATAATGGAACACACTTAAGTACAATGCTCCTCCATACTGAGCCTTGATGGTCACATTCCTTATGGTAATGTACCTTCTTATCATGAATTAATGCATATGTACTACACATGTACTGCAGCAATGTATTCACACCCTTTAGGATACACACACACAACACACACACACAACTATAACTGAACAAAGCTGCAGGATACAGACAAATGGTGGACCTTTCACTTGCAAATTGCATGAGCTTAGCAGGGGAAATGGTCTTCTTTGTGCAGGTCTTTGCATTTCACATGTGTGTATATAGTCCACTGTAGAAAAGGCAATGGTTCAATGTTGTATGAAGAGTCCAGCATGCATAGATACACCAACATGGAGGAAATATGTTTCAAAAGTGGCTCCAAGCATTTAAAGACTGACCATGTAAAGTGAATTCAGACATTTTCTATCTAAACACATTAAATAGGTCATAAATGTATTTCTAAAAAGGTGTAAAAAGCATTTCAACCATTTAGATTTGAATTGTGGAGCTAGGCTTCACAAACTGTGTTTCAACATTTCTGTGTTCAGGATTTAGTGATTAGCATAAACCCGCCCCTGCTGCTGTAGAGGTATAACTACATTCAGCACACACTACTACTACTACAGTCTACAGTTAGCCAGTTAGCTGAGTTAGCCGCCGAGCTAGCAGCTGAGTTAGCAGCAGAAAGCTCTCAGACGTAGCGTCCATGTTTCTGGTAGAGGTGGTGACTTTGATTGACAGGTGACACTTGGTAGGGGGCGGGGCCTTCAGCGTTTGGGAGCAGAGAAAGAGGCTGATTTTTACACAACTTTCCTCCCTTCCTTCCTCCCTTCCTTCCTGACTCGAGGACAACAGGAGGGTTAACGGGCTCATTAATCACCTGAGGCCAGCGAATAATAAATCCTTAATTAATCAAACAGGCCCTTTCAGCAGCAGCAGACTGAAGCTCATTAGAAGTGAAATGTTGTGATAGTGTGCTTCCTGTTTGCTTCTAAGAGACAAACAGAAGCATGCTGAGGGCTTTTCTGATTAAGTAATCAACGTGTTACTACTGAGGTCTTAAGAAGGAAAGAAAGGAAGCAACATTTGACAGTTAAGTAGTTTTAATGTTGAAAGCTAATCAAATGACAAACGTTATTAACCTTCCCGTCGTCCTCCCGGGTCAATTGACCTGTCTGTTTTGACTTCCTTCCTTCCTTCCTTCCTTCCTTCCTTCCTTCCTTCCTTCCTTCCTACCTTCCTCTCTCCTTCTTTTATTCCTCCCTTCCTTCCTTCCTCCCCCTTTCCTTCCTTCCTTCCGTCCTTCCTCCTTTCCTGCCATCTCCTCCTTTCCATCCTTCTATCCATACTTACTTCCTTCTTCCTCCCTTCCATTCTTCCTTCCTCCTTTTCTTCTTTCTTTCTCCCTTGCAATTCTTCCTTCCCTCCTTCCTTCCTTCCTTCCATCCTTCCTCTGTTCCTTCTTTTCTATCCTCCCCCTCCCGCCTTTCTTCCTTTCTTCCTCCTTTCTTTCCATCTTCCTCCCTTCCATCCATGCTTCCTTTCCTTCTTCCTCCCTTCCTTCTTCCTTCCTTCCTTCCTTCCCTCCTCCCTTCCTCTTTTCCTTCCATCTTCCTCCCTTCTATCCTTCTATCCATACTTACTTCCTTATTCCTCCCTTTATCCTTCTATCCATACTTACTTCCTTATTCCTCCCTTTATCCCTTCTATCCATACTTACTTCCTTCTTCCTCCCTTCCTTCCTTCAAACTTTCCTGAACAAAGTAAGACCAACTCCGTGCTCGTGCTGCTTCCTTCTCTGTTAAGATAAATAAGTAGTGTGGAATTAAACCTGACCTGTTCCCACTGCAGCAAACACTGACTGCCTCAAATTGACAGATTGCAAATTAGTATTGGTGAAACAAGCGGTGCAGAAACAAGTAATTACAAAGACAGATTGAGCAGTTTATATACGAATCCCCTGGACTGGTGATCTGAAGTGTGCACAACCCCTCAGAGGCCACATCGGCTTACTTGGGAATCCATACAGGACTAGTTATAGATGCATGAAGGAATCCAACAGCAACAAATAGAGTAACAGGCGGGGAGTTCTGGTCCTCTGAAATGAGGCCAACCAGGAAGTAACTTAGAGCTGCATTCTATCAAAAGGCCACCAGGGTGGCGACCGTCTCTATACAAGTCAATGGAGAATTCACCAACTTCTCACTTGATTTCTAACCTCAGTAAACGTTTTCAAAATGTGTTTATGGTCTCAATCGCTAGTTTAAAGCCTTCTTCAATGCAGTATGATGTTCATTTGGGACATTTTGGCCTCCCTGATTTTATATGTGATGATAAAGCAGGGTATGCATTAGGGCGTGGCTACGTCCTGATTGACAGGTTGATTGACCAATGTCCTCGAGACCCAGCCCTCGTAACCATAGCAACCTCCCTTCTCCGCCCATGGCTCCGCCCGATGCTCATATAAGTAGAATCTGTGTTTTTATTTTTTCCCAGCATGCATCTGAAATTTTCAAGATGGCGCTGCCTAGATTAGAAACTATTGGCTTCCGAGCAGCAGTCCACAAACCAATGGGTGACGTCACGGATGTTACGTCCATTTCTTTTATACAGTCTGTGGTACTCAGCCTCATACATAGCAGCATTCTGGTTTATCCCTAACATCTGTGATGCCTGCAGGACTGTGAGTGATGTCATCGACTGCTCATCTATCTGAGAAAGCTGATATTATAAAAAGCTGCATATTAGAGCGACTGAGGCCTTAATTGAATCTGACTGGGCTGTAATGGTAGACTGGTCTGATTAAAGGCTAATAGCTTCTGTTTCAAACAAAAGGCCGAGAGCTAATTAGAGGATCATTACAGGAGCTCCATGTCATCAAATTGTTTTAAAACCTGCAGTGTGTTCATCAGGTTCACATATTATTCATACTAGCTGTATAATAATAATATAACTATAATAGCAACTGATACTGTCGCAACGGTGCCCTGAATGCATCATGGAGCCAGTTTCACTGACACAGATGTAGAAAATAAAGTTGCAAGGATGAAGACAGCGTGAGTGCAAACCTGTCGTAATGTGATTTCCACTCGTCAGGAAACAGGAAAGTGGGAAGGGAGGAAGGAAGTGAAGGAGAAAGGAAGGAGGGAGGAGGGAGGGAGGATGAAGGACAGAAGGAAGAAAGGCGATGGAGGAAGGAAAGAAGGAAGGAAGAGGAAGGAAAGGAGGGAGGGAGGGAGGAAGGAGGGATGGAAGGAAATGAGGGAGGAAGGAAAGGAAAGGAAGGAATAAAAAGGGAGGGCAGAGGAAAGAAGGAAGGAAGGGTAGGAGGGAGAAAGGAAAAGAGGAAGGGAGGGAGGAAGGAAGGAAGGAGGGAGGGAGGAGAAGGAAGGAAGGAGGGAGGGAGGATGGAAGGACAGAAGGAAGAAAGGCGATGGAGGAGAATCCCGCTCAGTGTGTCGCTTTTGGCCTCGGGCTGCCTCAACGTTTCCACACTCCATCAAACTTCTATCCTTCCTCCCTTCCTTCCTTCCTCCCTCCCTCCTTCCTGCTCACTGTGTCGCTTTGGCCTCGGCTGCCTCAACGTTTCCACACTCCATCAAACCTTCTTTCCTTCTTCCCTCCCTTCCTTCCTCCCTCCCTCCTTCCCGCTCAGTGTGTCTCTTTGGCCTCGGCTGCCTCAACGTTTCCACACTCCATCAAACCTTCTTTCCTTCCTTCCTTCCTTCCTCCCTTCCTCCCTCCCTCCTTCCCGCTCAGTGTGACTGCCTCAACGTTCACACTCCATCAAACCTTCTTTCCTTCCTTCCTCCCCTTCCTCCCTTCCTTCCTTCCTCCCTTCCTCCCTCCCTCCTGCTCAGTGTGTCTCTTTGGCCTCGGCTGCCTCAACGTTTCCACACTCCATCAAACCTTCTTTCCTTCCTTCCTTCCTTCCTTCCTCCCCCTTCCCGCTCAGTGTGACTGCCTCAACGTTTCCACACTCCATCAAACCTTCTGGCTGTGAAGCAACATCTTGTTCCTGGTGTTAATACTAGCGGAGTAAACAGTTAGCACTCTGGACCGTGGTGTCTTCATTTAATCAATTATTTATCTAAAGTGCATTTAAAGTGTGTATTCTGATGCTGTGTCTGTTTAATCCTCCTGTTGTGCTCCCGGGTCAAATTGACCCCATCTCTTTTGACTGTTCCTCTCTTCCTTCGTTCCTCTCCTTACTTCCTTCCTCTTTTCCTTCTTCCTTCCTTCCTTCATTACTTCCTTCCTTCCTTTCTCATTTGCTTTTATCTCACTTCCTTCCTTCCTTCCTTCCTCATCTCCTCCCTTCATTCCTTCCTTCTTTCCTCCTTTCCTCCCTTCCCTTTGTTCCTTCCTCATTTCCTTCTTTCCCCACTTCCTTCCTTCCTCTTTCCTCCCTTCCTTTGTTCCTTCCTCATTTCCTTCTTTCCCCACTTCCTTCCTTCCTCTTTCCTCCCTTCCTTTGTTCCTTCCTCATTTGCTTTTATCTCACTTCCTTCCTTCCTTCCTCCCTCATCTCCTCCCTTCCTTCCTTCCTTCCTTCTTTCCTCCTTTCCTCCCTTCCTTTGTTCCTTCCTCATTTCCTTCTTTCCCCACTTCCTTCATTCCTCTTTCCTCCCTTCCTTCCTACCTTCTTTCATTCCTTCCTTCCTTCCTTGACCTGAGCACAACAGGAGGGTTAATCCATCCCAGAGCAGGAAGTGGAACATGTGATGGTGTAATATTGGGAACATGTTTCAGGTGTTGGTGTTTAGTTTCTACTGGTTTTATGAGATGACGTGTGTGTGTTATAAATCTAGAGAAGTGTGACTGAGGAGACCACAGGGTGACCTTAAATACTGCCAGCCTCCTGAAGTCAAGAGATTTATTATAATCAGTTCTTACTTCACAGCTTCAGCTTCAGCCAACTTAGCTGTTAAACACCAGAGCCACCCGCTAACAGACACATCCACACACACACACACACACACACACACACACACACACACACACACACACACACACACACACACACACACACACACACACACACACACTAAACCAGTAACTCCAGAGAGTAAACACTAAATCGCAGCATTTTGTATTATTAGTGTGATTTCTTCTCTTTAATAAAATACAAATATTATAATAATAAGGGTCACATACACACCAATTTGATCTCATGTAGGCCAGATCATTAAAAAAGAAGGAAGGAGGAAGGAAGGAAGGAAGGAAGGAAGGAAGGAAGGAAGGAAGGAAGGAAGGAAGGAAGGAAGGAAGGAAGGAAGGAAGGAAGGAAGGAAGGAAGGAAGGGAGGGAGGGAGGGAGGGAGGGAGGGAGGAAGAACAGAAGGGAGGAAGGACAGGCAAGAAGGGAAGGCAACAAAGACAGACAAAAGGAAGGAGGCAAGAAAGGGGGGAAGGACAGACAGAAGGAAGGAAGGAAGGAAGAACAGAAGGGAGGAAGGAAGAAAGGAAAAAAGGAAGGTAGGAAGGAAGGACAGAAGGATGAAAGGGAGGAAGGACAGAAGGATGAAAGGGAGGAAGGTAAAGGGGAAGGACAGAAGGATGAAAGGGAGGAAGGACAGAAGGATGAAAGGGAGGAAGGACAGAAGGATGAAAGGGAGGAAGGTAAAGGGGAAGGACAGAAGGAAGGAAGGAAAGAAAGGAAGGAAAGAAGGAGAGAAAGGAGGGAGGAAGGACAAATGATCAGTGCAGAATATTAGGAGAGAAATAACTTGGAATCGTTTGTGCATCCCTCGTTCAATCACAGGACTTTGCTTTGCTGCCTCGGACTGCTGTGTGTGTGTGTCTGTGTGTGTGTGTGTGTGTGGTGTGTGTGTGAGTGTGAGTGTGAGTGTGTGTGTGTGTGTGTGTGTGTGTTGCAGAGTTGCAGCTATTGCAACATTTGCTCACTGGAGCATGAAATGTTACCAGACAGATGAGCAGCAAGGGCATACACTTTCCTAAAAAGATAGACTAACATGCACCCACTCACTCTCTCTCACACACACACACACACACGCACACACACACACACACACACACACACACACACACACACACACACACACACACACACACACACACAATGACAGGATGACACAGTGACACTGACACAGACTGACACAGATGTAGAAAATAAAGTTGGCAAGGATGAAGACAGCCTGAGTGCAAACCTGTCGTCATGTGATTTCCACCGGTCTGGGAATTTCTGGAAGGAAGGACAGAAGGAAGAAAGGCGATGGAGGAAGGAAAGAAGGAAGGAAAGGAGGGAGGGAGGGAGGGAGGGAGGAAGGAAGGAAGAAAGGATGGAGGGAGGGAGGGAGGATGGAAGGACAGAAGGAAGAAAGGCGATGGAGGAAGGAAAGAAGGTGGGGAGGAAGGGAGGAAGGTGGGATGGAAGGAAATGAGGGAGGAGGGAAAGAAGGAAGGGAGGTAGGAGGGAGAAAGGAAAAAGAGGAAGGGAGGGAGGAAGGACGGAGGGAGGATGGAAGGACAGAAGGAAGAAAGGCGATGGAGGAAGGAAAGAAGGAAGGGGGGAGAAGGAAGGAAAGGAGGGAGGGAGGGAGGAAGGAGGGAAGGACAGAGGAAAGAAGGAAGGAAGGTAGGAGGGAGAAAGGAAAAGAGGAAGGGAGGGAGGAAGGACGGAGGGAGGATGGAAGGACAGAAGGAAGAAAGGTGATGGAGGAAGGGAAGAAGGAAGGAAAGGAGGGAGGGAGGGAGGAAGGAGGGATGGAATGAAATGAAGGAGGAAGGAAGGTAGGAGGGAGAAAGGAAAAGAGGAAGGGAGGGAGGAAGGAAGGAAGGAAAGAAGGACAGAGGGAAGAAGGAAGGAAGGTAGGGGGGAGAAAGGAAAAGAGGAAGGGAGGGAGGTAGGGAGAGAGGACAGAGGAAAGAAGAAAGGAAGGTAGGAGGGAGAAAGGAAAAGATGAAGGGAGGGAGGAAGGAAAGAAGGACAGAGGAAAGAAGGAAGGGAGGAAGGTAGGGGGGGGAGGAAAGATGTCATTGCATTTGGAGCTTTACTAACATGTTGGCTGGACGTGTGAAGCTCTCCTGAGGTGGGAGGAGAGAGAAAAGGTCATGATGTCATTAAAATGAGACTCCATCCCTTCGGGGAAGATGAGTGTACTCAACACATTTCATTAGATGTTAAGAAATCAGCCTGCAAAACCTTCCTTCTTCCTCCCTCCCTCCCTCCTTCCCTTCTTTCCTTCTTCCTCCCTCCTTTTCCTTCTGATGCTGTGTCTGTTTAACCCTCCTGTTGTGCTCCCGGGTCAAATTGACCCCATCTCTTTTGACTGTTCCTCACTTCCTTCCTTCTCTTCTTCCTTCCTTCCTTCCTCATTTCCTTCCTTCCTTCCTTCCTCCTTTACTCCCTTCCTTTGTTCCTTCCTCATTTCCTTCTTTCCCCACTTCCTTCCTTCCTCTTTACTCCCTTCCTTCGTTCCTTCCTTCCTTCCTCATGTCCTTCCTTCCTTCCTTCCTTCCTCTTTTCCTCCCTTCCTTCCTTCCTTCTTTCCTCCTTTCCTCCCTTCCTTCGTTCCTTCCTCATTTCCTTCTTTCCCCAATTCCTTCCTTCCTCTTTCCTCCCTTCCTTCGTTCCTTCCTCATTTCCTTCTTTCCCCACTTCCTTCCTTCCTCTTTCCTCCCTTCCTTCATTCTTTCCTTCCTTCCTTCCTCCCTCTTTTTCCTCCCTTCCTTCCTTCTTTCCTCCTTTCTTCCCTTCCTTCGTTCCTTCCTCATTTCCTTCTTTCCCCAATTACTTCCTTCCTCTTTCCTCCCTTCCTTTGTTCCTTCCTCATTTCTTTCTTTCCTTCCTTCCTTCCTTCCTTCTTTGACCTGAGCACAACAGGAGGGTTAATACAGTAATTACGGTAGCCCAATCAAATCTGAACCAGGCGGGTGGTTCCGGTCCTCTGAAATGAAGCCAACCAGGAAGTAACTTAGAGCTGCATTCTATCAAAAGGCCACCAGGGGGCGACCGTCTCTATACAAGTCAATGGAGAATTCACCAACTTCTCACTTGATTTCTAACCTCAGTAAACGTTTTCAAAATGTGTTTATGGTCTCAATCGCTAGTTTAAAGCCTTCTTCAATGCAGTATGATGTTCATTTGGGACATTTTGGCCTCCCTGATTTTATATGTGACGATAAAGCAGGGTATGCATTAGGGCGTGGCTACGTCATGATTGACAGGAAGGAAGGAAAGAAAGAAGGACAGAGGAAAAAAGGAAGGGGGGAAGGTAGGGGGAGAAAAGAAAGAGAGAAAGAGGGAGGGAGGAAAGGAGGAAGGAAGGAAGGAAGGGAAGAGGGAAGGAAAGAAGGAAGGAAGAAAAGGTGATGGAGGAAGGAAAGAAGGAAGGGAGGAAAGAGAGAGGAAGGAAAAAGAGAGAGAACGAGGGAGGAAGGAAGGACAACGGAAGGAAGGAAAGAAGGACAGAGGAAAGAAGGAAGGGGGGGAAGGTAGGGGGAGGAAAGAAAGAGACCAATGTCCTCGAGATCCAGCCCTCGCAACCATAGCAACCTCCCCGCTCCGCCCATGGCTCCGCCTCATGGCCATATAAGTAGAATCTGTGTTTTTATTTTTCCCAGCATGCATCTGAAATTTTCAAGATGGCGCTGCCTAGATTAGAAACTATTGGCTTCCGAGCAGCAGTCCACAAACCAATGGGTGACGTCACGGATTCACCCTTTAGGAATCGTGAGCTTTCTCCTTATAGAAGAGCAACAGAACTCTTAAGACAGACATTTCCATCCTCATGCTCCTTTGCCAGCAGGTAAAGAGAGGAACATGTATCACTCTTCTGACCCCTTCTTGGTCTGAGTGGTGTCATCTGAAAGCAGATTAATGGCTGCAGAAAAAGAGGAGGAGAAGAGAAGGCTTGTTTTTGTCTGAGCAGAGACACTTGAACTGCAGTTCCAGCTGTCAGCTCTCAGGAGGAGGAGGAGGAGGAGGAGGAGGAGGAGGAGGAGGAGGAGGAGGAGGAGGAGGAGGAGGAGGAGGAGGAGGAGGAGAGGTTACACAGCTGAATATGAGTCTGTGTGTGAATGTGAAGCAGAGTGTTTACTGGAAGAAGAACAGACACGCTGAACGTTAAAAAAAAAAAGGGGGAAAAAAGGAGGGTAATCAATCATAGATAAAGATAACAGCAACAACAGAGCAAGAGGCTGTTTATCTACCCACAATCCTTTGCAGCACATTTAACCCTCCTGTTGTCCTCGAGTCAAGGAAGGAAGGGAGGGAGGATGAGAGGGAGGGAGGGAGGGAGGAAAGGAAAGGAAAGGAAGGAGGGGGAAGAAGGACAAAGGAAAGAAAGAGAGAAGGAGGGAGGGAGGAAAGAAGGAAAGGGAGGAAGGAATAAGAAAGGAATGGAGAAAGGGAGGAAAGGAAAGAAGGAAGAAGGAAGGAAAGGAGGGAGGAAAGGAAAGAAGGAAGGAAAGGAGGGGAGGAAAGGAAAGAAGGACGGAAGGAAGGTAGGAAAGAAGGACAGAGGAAAGAAAGAGAGAAGGAGGGAGGGAGGAAGGGAGGAAAGGAAAGAAGGAAGAGGGAAGGAAAGGAGGGTGGAAGGAAGAAGGGAGGAAGGGAGGAAAGGAAAGAAAGAAGGAAGGTAGGAAAAGAAGGACAGAGGAAAAAAAGACAGAAGGAAGGAGGAAGGAAGGAATAAGAAAGGAATGGAGGGAGGAAGGAAGGAAGGGAGGAAAGGAAAGGAAAGAAGAAAGGAAAGGAGGGAGGGAGGAAAGGAGGGAGAATGAAGGAGGGGGGAAGAAGGGAGGAAAGGAAAGAAGGAAGGAAGGAAAGAAGGAGGGAAGAAAGGGGGATGGAGGAAGTACAGACGGAAGGAAGGAAGGGAGGAAAGAAGAATAAGACGGGGTCAATTTGACCCCGGGAGGACGACAGGAGGGTTAAGAACATAAGATACGAATGTGTGTATATTGAAACTGAGACAACCTCTGTGAAACAAAAAAAAAGAGGAAGCTTGAAACGTTCTTTGAAGTGTTAATCCATCACAGGAAGGAAGGAGGGAAGGAAGGAAGGAAGTGTTAATCCATCACTGCAAATGTCAGACGTCTCTTCTAATGTTGGTGCAGATGTGTGAGAGTCTGACACATGACAGGATGTGACAGCCTGAGACTTCCTGTCAATCAAAGGAAACACTTCCTGAATGACAAGCTGGAGCCATAGTAGAAAATGAGAAGAGATTCATTTAAGCCTGCTGGTGTCCTCAAGGCAAGGAAGGAAAGGGAGGACAGAGGAAAGAAGGAAGGAAGAAAGGAAGGGTGAGGAAGGAAGGGAGGAAAGGAAAGAAGTAAGGGAGGAAGGAAAGGAAGGAATGAGGGTAAGTGGGAGGAAATAGAGAGCGAAGGAAGGAGGGAGGGGAGGGAGGGAGCGAGGGAGGCTGGGAGGGAAGAAGGAAGGGAGGAAAGGATAGAAGTAAGGAAAAGGAAGGAAGGAAGGACAGAGTAAATAAGGAAAGAAGGAAGGTAGGAGGGAGAAAGGAAAAGAGGAAGGGAGGAAGGACGGAAAGAAGGAAGGAAGGAAGTTAGGAGGGAGAAAGGAAAAGAGGACGGAAGGAAAGAAGGTAAGGGGGAGGAAAGAACGAGCGAAGGAAAGGAGGAAGGAAAGAAAGGAAGAAGGGAGGGAAGGAAAGAAGGAGGGAGGGAGGAAAGAAGGACAGAGGAAAGAAGGAAGGAAGGTAGGGTGGGAAGGAATGAAGGAGGGAGGAAGGACAGACGGAAGGGAAGGAAGGGAAGACGGAAGGAAGGAAGGAAGGATGGAAGGAAGGAAGGACAGAGGAAAGAAGGAAGGAAGGAAGGTAGGGGGAGAGGAATGAAAGAGCAAAGGAGGGAGAGAGGAAAGAAGGAAGGATGGGAGGAAGGAAAGGAAGGAGGGAGGGAGGAAAGAAGGAAGGAAGGAAGGAAGAAAGATAGGAGGGTGAAAGGAAAAGAGGAAGGGAGGAAGGAAGGAAAGAAGGACAGAGGAAAGAAGGAAGGAAGGAAGGTAGGGGGAGGAAAGAAAGAGCGAAAGAGGGAGGGAGGAAAGGATAGAAGTAAGAGAGGAAGGACAGAGGAAAGAAGGAAGGACAGAAGGAAGGAGGAAAGGAGATGGAGGAAGGAAAGAGAGGAAGGAAAGAAAGAGAGAAGGAGGGAGGGGAGGAAAGAAAGAACAGTCAGAACAGATGGGGTCAGTTTGACCCGGGAGGACGACAGGAAGCTTAAAGCAGAACTCTCATACTGGACAGACTGGTAACACTGGCCAGGTTGTGTCTCTCATACTGGGCAGATGGTAACACTGGCAGCGTTTCCTAAATACTGGAACAAGAACCAGAGCTGAGTTCTTCTTCTGTGGTATTAAACATGGCCGCCGCATTTATAAATACATCACACGTGGGCCAGCTGACAACGACTCTGCCACACTCAGAGATTAACAAGATATTTGGGGATGATGAACTGTACTGTTGATTCAAACAGAATAAACAGAAGGGATAAGGCTATGTGCTGGCATCCCCCCCCACCCTCCCTACCCTGCCCCCTCACCCCCCTCTCCCCTCCCACAGACCCACACAAGCAGCAGGAGAAGCTCTAGTATCAGAACTGCTTGTCCTCGAGTCAAGAAAGGAAGGAAGAAAGGGAGGAAAGGAAAGAAAAAAAGAAGGGAGGGAGGAAGGAAGGACAGAAGGAAGGAAGAAAGGGAGGAAAGAAGGTAGGGGGAAGGAAAGGAATAAAGGAAGGAAGGAAGGAAGGAAGGGAGGAAAGAAGGAAAGAGAGAAGGACAGAAGGAAGGAAGAAAGGGAGGAAGGAAGGAAAGAGAGAAGGAGGAAGGAAGGAATAAAGGAAGGAAGGAAGGAAGGAAGGAGAGAAGGAGGAAGGGAGGAAAGGAGCGAGCGAGGAAGGAAGAAAGGAAGGAAGGGAGGAAGGAACAAGGACAGAAAGGAGGGAGGGGAGAGAGGGAGGGAGGAAGGGGGATGGAGGAAGGAAAGAGAGAAGGAGGAAAGGAGGAAAGAAGGAACAGTCAAAACAGACGGGCTAAGGCTATGTGCTGGCATCACCCCGCCCCCCGCCCTCCCCACAGCCTCACCCCCCCCCCCCCCCCCTCCCACAGACCCCCCCCCCAAGCAGCAGGAGAAGCTCGAGTATCAGAGCCGCTAACAGAGCTACAACACAACACAGAGAGTCTCAAAGGGGCATAAATATGCTTTTAGCACCAACAGCTTCCTGTCTCGGTGGTCTGGCTCTGTATAATATACATGTTGCTATGCAGCCGTGTCTCCTACTGTTGGCTGCATTTTTTAAAATATCCTGGGAAAGAGGCATCTTGTATGTTTGAGGGTGTTCTTACTCCTATAGGGCCTGATGTAGTCAAGGGATGAAGGAAGGAAGGAAGGAAAGGAGGAAGGAGGAAGAAAGGAAAGGAAGAAGGAAGGGAGGAAGGAAAGGAGGAAGGAGGAAGGAAGGAAAGGAAGAAGGAAGGAGGAAGAAGTAAGGAAGTAGGGAAGGAAGAAAGGGTGGACATAAAGGAAGGAAGGAAGGACGGAGGAAAGAAGGAAGGAGGGAGGGAGAAAGGAAAAGAGGAAGGAACGAAAGAAGGACAGAGGGAAGGGGGGAAAGAAAGAAGGAAGGGAGGAAAGAGAGAGGAAGGAAAGAAAGAGAGGAGGAGGAAAGAAGTAAGGCAGGAAGGAAAGAAGGACAGAAGGAAGGAAGGAAGGAAGGAAGAGGGGGTGGAGGAAGGAAAGAAGGAGGGAAGGAACGAAGGAAGGGGGTGGAGGAAGGAAAGAAGGAAGGAAGGAACGAAGGACTGTCTAAGCACCAACCAGCTTCCTGTCTCGGTGGTCTGGCTCTGTATAATATAGATGTTGCTATGCAGCCGTGTCTCCTACAGAATAGTCCTCATAGTATTTCAGGGTGTTCTTACTCCTAGGGCCTGATGTATTAACCCTCCTGTTGTCCTCGAGTCAAGAAAGGAAGTGAGGAAGGAAGGAAGGAAGGAAGGAAGGGGAGGGAGGGAGGGAGGAGGGAGGAGAGGCTGGAAGGAAGGAAGGGAGGGTGGAAGGACAGAGGGAAGAGAGAGGAAGGAAAGAAGGAAGGAGGGAGAAAGGACAGATGGAAGGAAGGAAGGTGGAGGGAAGGAAGGAAGGAAGGACTGTCTACAGCTTCCTGTCTCGGTGGTCTGGCTCCTGTATAATATAGATGTTGCTATGCAGCCATGTCTCCTACAGTTGTTAAAATATCTGGGAAGCTGGCATCTTATAGTATTTGAGGGTGTTCTTACTCCTATAGGGCCTGATGTATTAACCCTCCTGTTGTCCACAAGTCAAGAAAGGAAGTGAGGGAGGAAGGAAGGAAGGAAGAAGGACGGGAGAAAGGGAGGAAGAAGGAAGGAAGGAAGGAAGGGAAGAAGGGAGGAAAGTAGGAAGGAAGGAAGGGAGGAAAGAAGGAAGGAAGGAAAGTAGGAAGGAAGGACTGAGGAAAGAAGGACAGAGGAAAGAAGGAAGGGAGGAAGGAAAGGAAGGGAGGAGGAAAGAAGGAAAAGAGGAAGGAAGGAAAGAAGGACAGAGGGAAGGGGGGAAGGAAAGAAGGAAGGAGGGAGGGAGGAACGAAAAGAGGAAGGGAGGAAAGAAGGAAGGGAGGAAGGAAGGAAAAGAGGAAGGAGGGAGGGAGGAAAGAGGGAACTGTCAAAACAGACGCGTTGTCAATTTGACCCGGGGAGGACGTCAGGAAGGTTAAAATAATCACTACACACAACTACCATTAGTCTCCATGATGAGGTCATTCTCACTCCTTGTATTAACATTAGATAACAGTATGTAATATAACAGCAGCAGAGAGGACAGAGTGGCAACATGAGCCTCTACATGTGTAATCTGATTTGACAGCAAGCCATCAGCTAGCAGCTAGCAGGCATTTAGCTCGTATGATTAGCTACCTGTCAGCTAGCATCATTTAGCTCGTATGATTAGCTACCTGTCAGCCTAGCAGGCATTTAGCTCATATGATTAGCGACCTGTTAGCTAGCAGGCATTTAGCTCGTATGGTTAGCTACCTGCCAGCTAGCAGGCATTTAGCTCGTATGATTAGCCACCTGTCAGCTAGCAGGCATTTAGCTCGTTAGCTACCTGTCAGCTAGCAGGTATTTTGCTCGTATGATTAGCTACCTGTCAGCTGATCAGGACAGAAATGACAATGTGGGCTTTCTGAACCTGCGTTAGCTTCACTGCAAAACTGATCCGATGTCTATGCATGCAGGCTGGAGCTCTTCTTCTTCTCCTTCTTCTTCTTCTCCTTCTTCTTCTTCTTCTTCTTCTTCTTCTCCTTGTTGTTGTTGTTGTTGCTATATTGTGGTATTCATGGTTTCCAGGGTAGAGCAGCACGACTCCCCGGAGACAAAACACCAGGAAAAGACGGCTGCAATTAAGTTACACAGACCTGCCAAAGCATCACACTCACACACACACACACACACACACACACACACACACACACACACACACACACACAGGCAATTATGCACACAAATAAATACAAGCACACTCGTCCTTTCCTCTCCTCTCTCTTGGATTTAAGGTCAATGCTAATCAGTGAGGGGGTGGAGAGGACGACAGCCAGCAGGAGGCGAAGAGGAGGATGAAAGAGAAGGAGAAAGGAGGGGAGGAGGAAAGAGGGGAAGAAAAGGAAAAGAGAGAGACTAGAAGTGAGTTTAGGAATAGAAAGCTGAGAAAAAAAGATCAAGGGAAGAATGTATAAAAAGGGGAAGTAGAGGAGGGGGAATCATCTATTCTGTGCATGTGAGCTTTAATTACAGTGTGAACCTTTGAGTGTGTGTGTGTGTGTGTGTGTGTGTGGGCTTTGAGTGTATTCTGTGTGGGTGTGTGTGTGTGTGTTGTGTGTGGTGTGGCTTTGAGTGTATTCTGTGTGGGTGTGTGTTTGTATTTTTAATTAAAAGTTGCTGGTGTGTGTGGTCTTACTGTAATTATCAAAGGTTGAATGTGCTTCCTGGTGAATTAGGAGAACACTAACAGGCTGCTTAGCTTTGTATTCCACCAGGAGGAAAGAAAAAAAAGAAAAAACAAGCATTTACTGAGTCGGTCCGGATTACAAACTGGAAGTCTTTAATGTTTCTGTGACTTTAAGTTCCCGTGGGTGATTCATGCACTCAAGCAAACGGAGGAATATATTCATAAAGTACATTATCTTTACACGAGGAGCTCTAAAAGTTCCTAACTCACCGCTTTGTCTCCTGTTGTCCTCGAGTCAAGGGAGGAAGGGAGGAAGGGAGGGAGGGAGAGAGGGAGGGACGAAGATGGAAGGAAGGGAGGAAGAAGGAAGAAAAGGAGGAAGAAGGAAGGAAGGAGGGAAGGAAGGGAGGAAGGGAGAAGGAAAGAAATGAGAAAGGAAGGAAGGAAGAAAGGAGGGAGGGATAGAGGGATAGAGGAAGAAGGGAAGGCAGGAAGGAAGGAAAGGAGTAAGAGGAAGGAAAGGAGGAAGGAAGGAAGGGAGGAAGAAGGAAGGGAGGAAAGGAAGGAAGAAGGAAGGAAAGGAGGGAGGAAAGGAAGGAAGAAGGAAGGAAAGGAGGAGGAGGTTGAAAAAGGGGCCGACTTGTCACAAAAAACACCTCGCCAGCTTCTATGGCTGCCCTGTGGAAAGCATTATAACATCCTGCATGCACATGGCGGTCTGCACCGTTGGCTCTGCAGCAGGTAGTAAAAGCCTCTGAGCTCACCATCGGCACACAGCTCCCCGCCATCGAGGAGAAACAGAAGCGCTTTGTAACAGACTGTTCAACCTCCTGCCAAGTGGGAAACGGGTACCGATGCCTCCCGGCCAGAACCGTCATGGCTGCACTTCCTCAGTTATAGTAGATGTCTTATCCTTTGTCACAACTGTCAGCTCCTACACTGTTTTTGACAACCAGCTTAAATGGGATGCAAATACCGAACGTGGTCAAACATGGACAGCAGAGGATTCATCTCCTTCCTTTTTTATCAGTCATTCATTGAAAGCCTTTTAATTTACTCTTCTATCTGTTGGTTAAATAATCTTTCACTCGAGGACAGAAACAGTCTCAACAGTATCGTGAGAATCAGGCGGGGGAGTTCTGGTCCTCTGAAATGAGGCCAACCAAGAAGTAACTTAGAGCTGCATTCTATCAAAAGGCCACCAGGGGGCGACCGTCTCTATACAAGTCAATGGAGAATTCACCAACTTCTCACTTGATTTCTAACCTCAGTAAACGTTTTCAAAATGTGTTTATGGTCTCAATCGCTAGTTTTAAAGCCTTCTTCAATGCAGTATGATGTTCATTTGGGACATTTTGGCCTCCCTGATTTTATATGTGATGATAAAGCAGGGTATGCATTAGGGCGTGGCTACGTCCTGATTGACAGGTTGATTGACCAATGTCCTCGAGATCCAGCCCTCGTAACCATAGCAACCTCCCCGCTCCGCCCATGACTCCGCCTCATGCCCATATAAGTAGAATCCGTGTTTTTATTTTTCCCAGCATGCACCTGAAATTTTCAAGATGGCGCTGCCTAGATTCGAAACTATTCCTTCCGAGCAGCAGTCCACAAACCAATGGGTGACGTCACGGATGTTACGTCCATTTCTTATATACAGTCTATGGTGAGAACCTGCTCCAAGATCATCAGACTTAAGTAGAGAGACCTAAGTTCCTTATGGGAACTACAGGTCATGATGAAGTCACACAATATTCTGAGTACTTCCGGGCAAATCTTAAGAAATTAATTTGCATTATTGCCTTCAGGGCGTCGCTATGCCCAACCTGCACGTAAGGGTAACCGTATTGGACTAGGGCCTGCTTTTACATTTTTGCACTTTGCACACAGCTGCCACTCCTCCTCTTTCTTCTGTGTTGTGGTGAGAGCTGTCAAATGAATCTTGAATCTTGTCTCCAATTTGGACTTTTTATACCGTCCTGCTCTGATGACACTGCTAATCCTGTTCTACATGGCTCTGCTCTGTTTACTGGTAATAAAGAAAGTGTAGAGCAGTTTAACTATAAGCCAGTAAAACCAGCTCAAGCTCATATAGTAGGAAGAAGGAAGGAAGGGAAGAAGGAAAGGAGGGAGGAAGGAGGGAGGGAGGGAGGGAGGAAGGAAGGAAGGAAGGGACGGAGGAAGGAAGGAAGGAGGGCGGGAGGAAGGAAGGACGGTAGGTAGGTAGGGGGGTGGAAAGAAAGAGAAGGAAGAAGGGAGGGAGAAGGAAGGAAGGAAAGGAGGATGGAAGGGGGGAAAGGAGGGAGGAAGGAAGGAAGGGAGGAAGAAGGAAGAAAGGAAGGAGGAGGAAGGTAGGGGGGTGGAAAAAGGAAAGAAAGAGAGAAGGAGGAAGGGAGGGAGAAGGAAGGAAAGGAGGGAGGAAGGGAGGAAGAACAAAGGAGGGAGGAAGGAAGGGAGGGGAAAGAGAAGAGAGAAGGAGGGAGGGAGGGAGAGAGGAAGGAAGGAAGGAAGAAAGGAATGAAGGAAGGAGGGAGGAAGGTAGGGGGGTGGAAAGAAGGAAAGAAAGAGAAGGAGGAAGGGAGGGAGGGAGACGGAAGGAAAGGAGGAAGGAAAGGAGGGAGGGAAGAAGGGGAGGGAGGGAGAAGGAAAGAAGGACAGAGGAAAGAATGAAGAGAGGAAGTTAGTGGGGAGGAAATAAGGAAGGGAGGAAGGAAAGAAAGAAAGAGAGAAGGAGGGAGGGAGGGAGGGAAGTTGTCTTGAATCTTGAATCTTGTCTCCAATTTGGACTTTTTATACCGTCCTGCTCTGATGACACTGCTAATCCTGTTCTACATGGCTCTGCTCTGTTTACTGGTAATAAAGAAAGTGTAGAGCAGTTTAACTATAAGCCAGTAAAACCAGCTCAAGCTCATATAGTAGGAAGAAGGAAGGAAGGGAGGAAGGAAAGGAGGGAGAAAGGAAGGGAGGTAGGAAGGAAGGGAGGGAGGAAGGAAGGAAGGAGGGAGGGAGGAAGGAAGGAAGGTAGGTAGGTAGGGGGGTGGAAAGAAAGAAAAGGAAGAAGGGAGGGAGAAGGAAGGAAGGGAAGGAGGATGGAAGGGAGGAAAGGAGGAAGGAAGGGAGGTAGAACAAAGGAGGGAGGGAGGAAGGAAGGAAAGGAGGGAGGAAAGAAGGTAGAGGGGTGGAAAGAAGGAAGGAAAGAAAGAGAGAAGGGGAGGGAGTGAGGGAGAAGGAAGGAAGGAAAAGGGGAAGGAAGGGAGGAAAGGAGGAAGAACAAAGGAGGGAGGAAGCAAGGGAGGAAGGAAGGAAGGAAAGGAGGGAGGAAGGAAGGTAGAGGGGAGGAAAGAAGAAATGAAAGAAATAGGGAAGGAGGGAGGGAGGGAGAAGGGAGGAAAGGAGGAAGGAAGGAACCGTCCTGCTCTGATGACACTGCTAATTTAGTTGTTTACTGGTAATAAATAAAGTATAGAGCAGTTTAACTATAAGCCAGTTAAAACAGCTCATATAGTGAGCTGTAAATAGTTTAATAAGTTCTTCTTGTTTACTGTCTGTGGGAAATTAAACAACAGTAAACACAAGCAGAGCTCTTCCCGTGTGATACACTGAGGAGTGGGAAGTTGCATGCTGGGAAAAAAACCACATGTGCTGTGTGTGACCGAGGAGAAAGAAGGACTGCCACTGTTATAATTATTATTCTTGATTCATTTAACTATTCACTATTTTCTCTGTTTTTTCTCATTAAGCCTCCTGGGAAGGAAGGAAGGAAGGAAGGAAGAAAGAAGGAAGGAGGAAGAAAGGAAGGAAAGGAGGGAGAAAGGAAGGTAGGGGGGGAGGAAAGGAGGGAGGAAGAAAGGTAGGGGAGAGGCAAGAAGGAAAGAAAGAGAGAAGGAGGGAGGGAGGAAGAAGGAAGTAAGGCAGGAAGAAGGAAGGAAAAGGAGGAAGAAGGAAGGAAGGAAGGGAGAAAATGAGGAAGGAAGGAAAGGAGGGAGGAAGGAAGGTAGGGGGAGGGAAAGGAGGAAGGAAGGGAAGGTAGGGGGGTGGAAAGAAGGAAAGAAAGAGAGAAAGAGAGAAGGGAGGAAGAACAAAACAGAGAGGAAGAAGGGAGGAAAGGAGGGAGGAAGGAAGGAAGGAAAGGAGGAAGGAAGGAGGGAGGAAGGAAAGAAAGAAAGAGAGAAGGAGGGAGGGAGGGAGGGAGAAAGGAAAAGAGGAAGGCAGGAAAGAAGGAAGGAAGGAAGGAAGGAAGGACAGACGGAATTTTTACGGTCAATTTTTACCTAAAGATATTTTATAAGAACTATATATATATATATATATTTTTTATATATAAAGCAGAATTAGTGGATGAATGACACTTGAAAAGCTTGAAAGGTAACTTTAAATGAATAATCACTCATGAAAATAGTTGCAGATTAATTTTCTTATGATGAATGTGTCTACAGAGAAAGAACAGACACTTTAATTCACAACAGAAACATGATTTTATCAGACGTAACGAGAGAATGAGGCTGATCTGGAGAGAGAGAGAGAGAGAGAGAGAGAGAGAGAGAGAGAGAGAGAGAGAGGAGAGAGAGAGAGAGAGAGAGAGAGAGTAGAGAGAGAGATAGAGGAGAGAGAGAGAGAGAGAGAGAGAGAGAGAGAGAGAGAGGAGAGAGAGAGAGAGAGAGAGAGAGAGAGGAGAGAGGAGAGAGAGAGAGAGAGAGAGAGATGCAAACCAGTGTAATGACTGGAACACGGATCAGGAAGGAAGGAAGGAAAGGAGGGCGGAAGCAAGGAAGGAAAGAAAGGAGGGAGGAAGGAGGAAAGAAGGAGGGAGGGAGAAAGGAAAAAAGGAAGGAGGAAAGAAGGAGGGAGGGAGAAAGGAAAGGAAGGAAGGAAGGAAAGAAGGAAGGGAGGAAAGAACGGGAGAAGGAGGGAGGGAGTGAGAAAGGAAAAGATGAAGGAAGGAAAGAAGGACAGAGGAAAGAAGGAAGGGAGGAAGGAAAGAAGGAAGGGAGGAAAGAAAGAAGGAGAGAGGGGGAGACAGGAAAGAATGACAGAGGAAGGAAGGGAAGGAGGAAAGAGAGAGAGAAGGAGGGAGGGAGGAAGAAGTAGGAAGGGAGAGAGGAAGGAGGGAAAAGAAGGAAGGGAGGGAGGAAGGAAGTAGGAAGCTGAGAGAGGAAGGAGGGAAAGGAGGAAGGAAGGAAGGAAAGGAGGAAGAAGGATGGAAGAAGGAAGGAAAGGAGGGAGGAAGGAGGGAATGAAAGATGGACACTCCCTCCTTTCCTTCCTTCCTCCTTTCCTTCCTTCTTCCATCCTTCCTCCCTCCTTCCTTCCTCCCTTTCATCTTTCCTTCATGTCTTCTTCACAACAGAAACATGATTTTATCAAATATGTAATGAGACAGAATGAGGCTGATCTGGAGAGAGAAACAGAAACAGATGCAAACCAGTGTAATGACTGGAACACGGTTACACGACACCAGACGGACCAGTTCACCAAACACCGTCCTTTAATCCAAAACAGATCGGTAACCGGCAGGCGGGGCAGACGGAGGAAACACATCCAGAGGGCAAAGGCAAGAGCAAGAGGCAGGGGTCAAAAAACAAGCAGACTGAGACGAGAGACACGTAGTATGAGGACGGAGGGGATGAAACAGTCTGTATAAACTCTAGGGGGGAAGGTGATTAACGACACACAAGTCTAGACAATCACAAAGGTGGGAAACACACGAGGGGCAGGAACTGAAGTAATCCGAACCGAGAGGAGATGAGAGGAGGGGGAGAGGAGAGTGGAGAGGAGAAGAGAGGAGGAAGGTAACATATCGATATAAAAACAGGATGTGACAAAAGACCAAAACAGAAAATAATAAAAAAAAAAAAAAGTGACATGACACAGGATGAGATGTGAAGACCAGAACATGGAGACAGGATGAGATATCTGAGGGTTAGAAAGAGTCTTATACCTTAGCAAAAAGCAGTATACTAGAAGTTTACTTTTTATATACTATATACAATATAGTATATATATATAATAGTATAGTTGATAAAGAAAAGTCTAAGACTTACACTTATACTAAAAAAAATCAGCCTCTTTCTCTGCTCCCAAATGCTGAAGCCCCACCCCCTACCAAGTGTCACCTGTCAATCAAAGTCACCACCTCTACCAGAAACATGGACGCTACGTCTGAGAGCTTTCTGCTGCTAACTCAGCGGCTAACTCGGCGGCTAGCTCAGCTAACTGGCTAACTGTAGACTGTAGTAGTAGTAGTAGTAGGGTTAGGCAGCTAGCGGCTCGCTTGGCGGGCTAACTCAGCGGCCAGCTCGGCAGCTAACTGGCTAACTGTAGACTGTAGTAGTAGTAGTGTGTGCTGAATGTATTTATACCTCTACAGCAGCAGGGGCGGGGTTTATGCTAATCACTAAATCCTGAACACAGAAATGTTGAAACACAGTTTGTGAAGCCTAGCTCCACAATTCAAATCTAAATGGTTGAAATGCTTTTTACACCTTTTTTAGAAATACATTTATGACCTATTTAATGACTTGTTTTAGAAGAAAATGTATAGGTATAGGCATGGGGGGGACGGGGGGGGGGACGGGGGGGGCAACAGGCAAGGAAACCGGACCAAAGCAGATGAAGTGGGTTAAAGGGCAGCAAACACTGAATGGGAGGCTGATCTGGCAGAGTGGAAGTGGTGGAGCTGGGTGTTTGAAGAGGGCTTCATTACTGAGATGAGGTGCAGCTGGTGTGACTCTACCACATGTCTCCACTGACACAATTACACAGTCACACACACACTCACACACACACACACACACACACACACACCACACACACACACATGCAGGGAGAAAGGGAGCGATAGCAGGTTAGCGTTGACACGAGATCCTCACACTTACAAATGAAAAGAAGCCAAAAGAGGTTTAAGGAAGGAAAGGAGGGAGGAGGGAGGAAGGGAAAAAAGAAGAGAGGAAGGGAGGAAGAAGAAAGGAAAGGTGGGACGAAGGAAGGAAAGACGAAGGAAGGAAAGGAGGGAGGAAGGTTGAGGAAGAAGAAAGGAAAGGTGGGAGGAAGGAAGGAAGAAGGAAGGAAAGGAGGCTGGAATCGAGGAAGAAGAAAGGAAAGGAAGGAGGAAGGGAGGAAGAAGAAAGGAAAGGTGGGAGGAAGGAAGGAAAGGAGGGAGGAAGGAAGTAAGGAAGGAAAGGAGGGAGGAAGGGAGGAAGAAGAAAGGAAAGGAGGGAGGAAGGGAGGAAGAAGAATGGAAAGGTGGGAGGAAGGAAGTAAGGAGGAAGGAAAGGAGGCTGGAATCGAGGAAGAAGAAAGGAAAGGAAGGAGGAAGGGAGGAAGAAGAAAGGAAAGGTGGGAGGAAGGAAGGAAGGAAGGAAAGGAGGAAGGAAGAAGGAAGGAAAGGAGGGAGGAAGGAAGAAGGAAGGAAAGGAGGAGGAAGGAAAGGAAGGACGAAGGAAGGAAAGGAGGGAGGAAGGGAGGAAGAAGAAAGGAAAGGAGGGAGGAAGGGAGGAAGAAGAATGGAAAGGTGGGAGGAAGGAAGTAAGGAAGGAAAGGAGGGAGGAAGGGAGGAAGAAGAAAGGAAAGGAGGTAGAAGAAAGGAAAGGTGGGAGGGAGGGAGGAAGGAAGGGAAGGAGGAAAGGAAAGAAGGAAGGGAGCACAAAGTTTCCTCTGTGGCAGTGGAAACAGGAAGGTTTACCCCATATACTATAGATCACATGATAGATGGTAGAGTTCAACTAGCTCAACTTGCCTTGTCGTAAGCTCGCAGTATCACCATGGCAACAACAGAAAATCCTGCAATAAGGTACCATATGGGGACTGGGATCGAATATTCACTCTGGGCCAATTAACACAATTTATGATATCAGTTAGTAAATTCATTAATGATGATGTCATATTGCTAATCATCTCAGGAATGGGTCTCAAAGAACTACACTCCCAGAATGCACCAGTGTCACTGATTTGGAGCACCTGTGAAGACATGGAGGTTCCAGTTCACTCACAGGTACAATCCAATCTTTTCCTTTCTTCCTTCCTTCCTTCATCCCTTCCTCCCACTCTCCTTTCTTTCCTTGCTTCCGTCCTTCCTTCCTTCCATCTTTCCTTCATCTTCTTTTCCTTCCTTTCCTTCCTTCCTTCCTTCCTTCCGTGCTTCCTTCCTTTCTTGTCTTCTTTTCCTTCCTTCCTTCCTCCCACTCTCCTTTCCTTCCTTGCTTCCGTCCTTCCTTCCTTCCATCTTTCCTTCATCTTCTTTTCCTTCTTCTTTCCTCCAGTGCTTCCTTCCTTTCTTGTCTTCTTTTCCTTCCTTCCTTCCGTGCTTCCTTCCTTCCTTCCTTCCTCCCACTCTCTTTTCCGTCCTTTCCTTCCTTCCTTCCTTCCTTCAGTCCTTCCTTCCGTGCTTCCTTCCGTGCTTCCTTCCTTCCTTCCTTCCTTTCTTCTGTGCTTCCTTCCTTCCTTTCTTCTGTGCTTCCTTCCTTCCTTCCTTCCTTCCTTCAGTGCTTCCTTCCTTTCTTTCTTGTCTTCTTTTCCCTTTCTTCCTTTCTTTCCTATTCCCTTTTCCTTCCTCCCTTCCCTCCCTCCCTCCCTCCCTTGCTTCCTTCCACCCACCCATCCATCCTTCCTTCCTTCCTTCCCTTCCTTCCTTCCTCCCTCCCTTCTTTCCTTCCTATCACTTTTCTCTCCTTTCCATCCTTGTTTCCTTCCTTCCTTCCATCTTTTTAATGATCCGGCCCACATGAGATCAAATTGTCTGTATGTGGCCCTTGAATGAAAATGACTTTGACACCTCTGGCCTAAACCATAAAATAATAATTTCTTCCTATGACCCTAAAAATAAAATCAATCGCTGTGTCAGCTGGGGAGGATCAATGATCAGCTGTTTTGTAGTCAACAGTGGTGGACAGTAATGAAATAAATTTACTTGAGTACTGTACTTAAGTGCAGTTTTTGAGTATCTGTACTTTACTTGAGTATTAATTTTTACTTTTACTACATTTGAAGGATAAATATTGTACTTTTTACTCCACTACATTTCTATTGATGCTCTCGTTACTCTCTACTTTTGAGCTCACGTCAGCAGCTGATTTTATTTTTTTTTTTTTTTTTTGTGCCATATGAAGAAATGGAGGAAGAAACTGGAGAAAACACAACGGGAGGTGTGTGTGTGTGTGTGTGTGTGTTAGTGAGGTGCAGCTGATGTGGGTTATCCGGTGCATTTTTGGCTGTGATGCATGATATGATGTAAAGTAAACTAGCCAATAAGTTGTTTTATCCATAAATGTCAATATGCTAGAGAAAGCATGGATGTCAGATGCAAAGATATACTGAATTGACTGCAGCTGTCTGCAAGAGAAAAGCCTAATTTCCACCGGGTTCGTCAGCGGCGCGTTACAGCTGTGCCGCGGTCACTGGAGCTGATAGGTGCCACTATAACCAATGAGAGTGTTTCCACCAGGAGCGTCTCAGCAGCGGCTCTCCACGCCGCAGCGCTATCAATCTGCAGCATTTCTATTTTGACGGAGCCGTTTCTAACTCGCAACAAGCTCAACAGAGCAGATTGCACCAGACAGGAAGTCAGACACAGAATCTGCATACTAATTAAAGTTCTAGCCTTTCAAATATAAACAACCCGTGCAGCCTCCCGATCGTATTTCAGCAACAAACAGGAATAAAACAGATAAAGACTCCATCTAGCTACGTAGCTACTGACACATGACATCAGCACACACATCTAAGAAAAGTTTAGTTGGGCTGCTACTACAGTAATACGGTAGACTAGAGGCTCTCATTCAGATTTGATTGTGCTGCTACTACAGTAATTACGGTAGACTAAAGGCTCTCATTCAGATTTGATTGTGCTGCTACTACAGTAATTACGGTAGACTAAAGGCTCTCATTCAGATTTGATTGTGCTGCTACTACAGTAATTACGGTAGACTAAAGGCACTCGTTCAGATTTAGTTGTGCTGCTACTACAGTAATTACGGTAGACTAAAGGCACTCATTCAGATTTAGTTGTGCTGCTACTACAGTAATTACGGTAGACTAAAGGCACTCGTTCAGATTTAGTTGTGCTGCTACTACGAGTAATTACGGTAGACTAAAGGCACTCGTTGGGATTTGATTGGGCTGCCGTAATTACTGTATTAACAGTTGCAGCTTCATTTTAAAAGGCAGCTTTCTCTCCCAGAGCTTGCTCCGGTCCGCTGCTGTAACGCTCCCCGGTGTGAGTTGACACCGAGCAGAAGACGGAGCTAAACCGTAGCACTGACGGACCCAGTGGAAATCCCCAGAAAGAGTGAGACTGAGCCACGTCCTCAAACCTCAAACAGCAAAAGCTTGAGCAAACAAAGCAAATATTCCAGAAAACTGTACTATACTTTTACTTTAGCAAATACTTGAGTACTTTTACTGAAGTAATATTTTGACTAAGCTACTTTTACTTGTATTTGAGCATCTGTACTTTTACTCAAGTAGTGAAGTTTTGTACTCTGTCCTCCTCTGGTAGTCACTGGAGACAAAATAACTGAGAACTTATGACTTACAGTAAGTAGAAGTAGAAAGAAACTTTAAGAATTGGAAGTGAAATGAATCTAAAGACAGGAAGGACAGGAAGGACAGAGCAGGTGAAGTAGACATTAGAAAGAGAAGCTTTGCTGCTGATGCTGTAATTACCTTTCTCAGTAATTACTCATGTGTAGCTCCCTCAAGCTTTCTAATGAACTGAACTTGGGCTCGGACTTGTTCTTGTTCTCTAGAGACCTGCTGGAGAGATCTCTGCTGGAGCAAAGTGATGCCTGTTGACTAACTTTAGAAAGTGAGCCAAACAATAAAGAAGTTCCTTACTCTCAAATTTGATCTCATGTGGGCCAGATCATTAAAAAGATGGAGGAAGGGAGGAAGGAAACAAGGATGGAAAGAAGGGAAAAGTGATTGGAAGGAAAGAAGGATGGGATGGGAGGGAGGGGAGGGAGGAAGGAAGGAAGGAAGGAAGGAAGGAAGGAAAAGAAGACAAGAAAGGAAAGAAGCTCGGAAGGAAGGAAGGAAGGAAGGAAGGAAAAGAAGATGAAGGAAAGATGGAAGGAAGGAAGGATGGAGGGAAGGAAAGAAGACAAGGAAGGAAGGACGGAAGCATGGAAGGAAAGGAGGGAGGGAGGGAGGGGAGGGAAGGAGGAAGGACAGAAAAGGGATTAGGAAGGAAAGGAAGAAAGGAAAAGAAGACAAGAAAGGAAGGAAGCACGGAAGTAAGGAAGGAAGGAAGAAAGGAAAAGAAGATGAAGGAAAGATGGAAGGAAGGAAGGAAGGAAGGATGGAGGGAAGGAAAGAAGACAAGGAAGGAAGGACGGAAGCATGGAAGGAAAGGAAGGAGGGAGGGAGGAAGGAAGGAAGGAAGGAAAAGAAAATTAAGGAAAGATGGAAGGAAGGATGGAGGGAAGGAAACCAAGAAGGAAAGAAGTGAGAAAGCGAGGAAGGAAAGAAGGACAGATGACAGGAGATCTCTGTTAGAACAAAGTGATGCCTGTTGACTAACTTTAGAAAGTGAGCCAAACAATAAAGAAGTTCCTTATTCTCTAAAGCAGGGGTATCAAACATGAGGCCCGTGGGCCAGAACCGGCTCACCTAGGGGTGCAATCCGGCCCACTTTCCTTCCTCTGTTTTTTCCTTCCTTCCAGTCATCCTTCCATCTGTCCTTACTCCCCTTATTTTCCATCTGTCCTTACTCCCCTTTCTTCCTTCTGTCCTTCCTCCCTACCTTCCTTTTTTCCTTTCTTAGTTCCTACCTTCCTTCCTACCTTCCTTTTTTCCTTTCTTCGTTCTTTCCTTCCTGTCTTCCTTCCATCTGTCCTTACTCCCCTTTCTTCCATTTGTCCTTACTCCCTTTCTTCCTTCTGTCCTTCCTTCCTCCCTACCTTCCTCTTTTTCCTTTTTTCGTTCATTCCTTCCTGTCTTCCTTCCATCTGTCCTTACTCCCTTTCTCTCAATCTGTCCTTACTCCCTACCTTCCCTTTTTCCTTTCTTCGTTCTTTACTTCCTGTCTTCCTTCCATCTGTCCTTACTCCCTTTCTTCCATCTGTCCTTTCTTCGTTCCTTCCTTCCAGTCTTCCTTCCATCTGTCCTTACTCCCTTCCTTCCATCTGTCCTTCCTCCCTACCTTCCTTTTTTCCTTTCTTCGTTCCTTCGTTCTGTCCTTCCTACCTTCCTTCATTGTCCTTCTTACTTACCCTTCCTTCCTTCCTTCCTCCCTCCTTCCTACCTTCCCTCCTTCCTTCCTTCCGTCCATCTTTTTAATGATCCGGCCCCACATGAGATCACATTGTTCTGTATGTGACCCCTTGAAATGAAAATGAGTTTGACTCCTCTGCTCGATAGGCTTGGAAATACGTGAAATACCTGCAAGTCGTGTCACTCTGCTGATTCAACTGATTGGATCTGTCCTTACTCCCTACCTTCCTTCTGTCCCTTACTTCCCCTACCTTCCTTTTTTCCTTTCTTCACTCTGCTGATTCAACTGATTGGATTCTCAGTAACTTTCCATCTGAACTCTTGTTTGATCTCGTCAACACCTGTACGAGCTCCACTGCCCCAAAGGTTGACAGTCTTCCTTCCATCTGTCCTTACTCCCTTTCTTTCTTCCTTCTGTCCTTCCTCCCTCCCTTCCTTTATTCCTTTCTTAGTTCCTACCTTCCTTCCATCTGTCCTTACTCCCTTTCTTCCATCTGTCCCTTACTCCCCTTTCTTCCATCTGTCCTTACTCCCCTTTCTTCCATCTGTCCTTACCTCCCTTTCTTCCTTCTGTCCCTTACTCCCTTTCTTCCATCTGTCCTTACTCCCTTCCTTCCATCTGTCTTTACTCCCTTTCTTCCTTCTGTCCTTCCTCCCTCCCTCCCTTTTTTCCTTTCTTAGTTCCTACCTTCCTTCCATCTGTCCTTACTTCCCTTTCTTCCATCTGTCCTTACTCCCTTTCTTCCATCTGTCCTTACTCCCTTCTTCCATCTGTCCTTACTCCCTTTCTTCCTTCTGTCCTTACTCCCTTTCTTCCATCTGTCCCTTACTCCCTTCCTTCCATCTGTCTTTACTCCCTTTCTTCCTTCTGTCCTTCCTCCCTCCCTCCCTTTTTTTCCTTTCTTAGTTCCTACCTTCCTTCCATCTGTCCTTACTCCTTCTTCCATCTGTCCTTTTCTTCGTTCCTTCCTTTTTTTCCTTTCTTCGTTCCTGTCTTTCTTCCATCTGTCCTTCCTCGCTACCTTCCTTCTGTCCTTCCTCCCTACACTTCTTTTTTTCCTGTCTTAGTTCCTACCTTCCTTCCATCTGTCCTTCCTCCCTACCTTCCTTTTTTCCTTTCTTAGTTCCTACCTTCCTTCCTACCTTCCTTTTTTCCTTTCTTCGTTCTTTCCTTCCTGTCTTCCTTCCGTCTGTCCTTACTTCCCTTTCCTCCATCTGTC
>JAJDFG010001339.1:0-25000 GCA_021039105.1 Scomber colias
ACTGTATATAAAGTAGTATAAACTAGCTAACTGTATATAAAGTAGTGTAAACTAGCTAACTGTATATAAAGTAGTATAAACTAGCTAACTGTATATAAAGTAGTGTAAACTAGCTAACTGTATATAAAGTAGTGTAAACTAGCTAACTGTATATACAGTAGTGTAAACTAGCTAACTGTATATAAAGTAGTGTAAACTAGCTCCACCTGCTCCACCTGCATACTACATCACTATAATACTGCAGTACTTTTACTGTAATACTGCATACTACATCACTACTGCAGTACTTTTACTGTAATACTGCATACTACATCACTATAATACTGCAGTACTTTTACTGTAATACTGCATACTACATCACTATAATACTGCAGTACTTTTACTGTAATACTGCATACTACATCACTATAATACTGCAGTACTTTTACTGTAATACTGCATACTACATCACTATAATACTGCAGTACTTTTACTGCAGGAGGATTTTTCATGCAGTACATTTTAAATATCTGCTGTTAAATATAAAATAACGTGAATTGAACCACAGCTGAATATCAGGTATGTTCCTCTCTGACCTCTCCCTGTTCTGGTGGATGTAGTTGAGCGGTCCGGTCTCCAGGCGGGTGACGTTGGTGTTCTGGTCCAGCACGTGGATGTAGTGATGAGGTGGGATCTGGATGACCGGCGCCATGGCTTCCTCTCAGCAGCTGGGTAGGATTAAAGGTTATTGATGAGAAGAGTAATGAAGAGACGGCATTCAGCTGATTCAGCTGATTCATCAGTGGTGGTGAAAGTTGCAGTTTAGCACCTTCCTTCCTCTCTCCTCCCTTCTTTCTTTCCTTCCTCCATCTCCCTTTCTTCCTTCATTCTGTCCTTCCTGCCCCCTACCTTCCTCTCTTTCTTCTTCTCTCCTTCTTTCCTCCCTCCCTCCTACCTTCTTTCCTTCCTTCCTCCCCCCTCCTACCTTCCTCCCTTCCTTATTTCCTTTCCTCCCTTCCTTCCTTCCGTCCTCCATCCCCCTTTCTTCCTTCTGTCGTTCCTTCCTTTCTCTCTCCTTCCTTCCTTCCTTCCTTCCTACCCCCCCACTACTGACTAGAAGATGAGACTTGAAACGTAAAATGAAAAAAGATCTGGATGAAATTAAAATAAATGAAATCAGAAATAACATTGTTGTATTTTCCAAAATTCAATATTAAAACTTGGACTTTCAGTTTCTAATCTCATACGAGCTCTATGTAAATATGACTGTGATACAGCACACGCATTTATTTATAAATCCTGTAATCCATTGTTTTTTAAATGTCCCCTGAACGTCTCATTTACTATGAGCACCCTGTATCTTACCAACGGTCCCTAAACGCCTCACGCTCATGCTTATCTTCTGCACGTAGACTCAAATTTACTTTAATTTAGCTTTAATCTTAATTACAGCGACTAATTAACCACTGAACTTTTAACTTAAACTAGTTCAGCTCAAACACTCATCGACCTCTCCTTCTTTTAGGGTCTAAATCACAGTTTACACGCTTTTCCAGATACTTCCTTAGTTAACTCGCTCTTTATCCAACATTTGTTTTATATATATATTTCTATAGAGGAGAAAATTATATCGAGATAATTATCGTAGTAATATTTAGATAGATATCACATCGTCTTGTTGTGTCTAACGCCGATTTAAAGACTCACTACTACTACTACTACTACTACTGCACAGAAAACCTTTTTTTTTTTTTTTATCCCGCATGAAACTTCAGCCAGAAGCGACTAACCTTTTAAGATTTGGAGATTATTTTTCTAGCGGAGTTCAGAGAGGAGCTGCTGGTGTTTCCTCGGTGCTGTGAAGCTGCAGGACAAACTAACTCAGAGCGATATATAAACAGCAGAAAGGAAAACGAAACTAAACACTACGACCCCGGACAGGAAAACGAAACTTAAAGTTGAAGTATGTAACTCTGACACCTAGCGTTTAGAAGTGGTACTGCGGCTCAACTGCTCCTCAACCCCTCCCTGCCAGAGTCTACTTCACGGCAAGGCAGTTTTATTTATATAGCGCATTTCATACACAATGGCAACTCAATGTGCTTTACATAAAACAGAAACATTAAAACATACAGTGACTCTCACCAGTGTTTTTCCCAACTGAGACACAAACCACCTAATTAGAACACCTGTGTGCCAATCAGCTTGATTGGGGACAGCTGACACTGATTAGTCGGCTCACGCTTCTCTTAATTAGCTTGCATTTACCATGGCAACGGCAACAC
Organism: Scomber colias; assembly: GCA_021039105.1. NCBI lineage: Eukaryota > Metazoa > Chordata > Actinopteri > Scombriformes > Scombridae > Scomber > Scomber colias. Next base: position 2,265 of record JAJDFG010001339.1, read on the forward strand.
CCATTTTTTTCTACTGTTTTTCCCTTTTTTCCCCGTGTGCTTTTTCCAGTGAAACTAAAATCAGCTGCAGACCTAGTGTGACGTGACAGTGTAAATGAAAGATTAAAATATAAAGTGCTTTAAAAGAGCTCAATCATAAGCTCAGGAGAAGAGAAATGTTTTTAACCTGGATTTAAAAATGATTTCAGTTCTGCTGGTAGTTTGTTCCAGTTGTGTAAAAGCTGCTTCATCATGTTTAGTTTGAACTCTGGGCTCAACTATCTGACCTGAGTCAGTAGATCTCAGAGCTCTGGGCTCAACTATCTGACCTGAGTCAGTAGATCTCAGAGCTCTACTGGGTTTATATTCTACTAACATGTCATTCATGTATTCTGGACCTAAACCATTCAGTGATTTGTAGACCAGTAGCAGAACTTTAAAATCTATTCTATAGCTGACTGGGAGCCAGTGTAAAGACTTTAGAGCTGACTGGGAGCCAGTGTAAAGACTTTAGAACTGACTGGGAGCCAGTGTAAAGACTTTAGAGCTGACTGGGAGCCAGTGTAAAGACTTTAGAACTGACTGGGAGCCAGTGTAAAGACTTTAGAACTGACTGGGAGCCAGTGTAAAGACTTTAGAACTGACTGGGAGCCAGTGTAAAGACTTTAGAGCTGACTGGGAGCCAGTGTAAAGACTTTAGAACTGACTGGGAGCCAGTGTAAAGACTTTAGAACTGACTGGGAGCCAGTGTAAAGACTTTAGAACTGACTGGGAGCCAGTGTAAAGACTTTAGAACTGACTGGGAGCCAGTGTAAAGACTTTAGAACTGACTGGGAGCCAGTTTAAAGACTTTAGAACTGACTGGGAGCCAGTGTAAAGACTTTAGAGCTGACTGGGAGCCAGTGTAAAGACTTTAGAACTGACTGGGAGCCAGTGTAAAGACTTTAGAGCTGACTGGGAGCCAGTGTAAAGACTTTAGAACTGACTGGGAGCCAGTGTAAAGACTTTAGAGCTGACTGGGAGCCAGTGTAAAGACTTTAGAACTGACTGGGAGCCAGTGTAAAGACTTTAGAACTGACTGGGAGCTAGTGTAAAGACTTTAGAACTGACTGGGAGCCAGTGTAAAGACTTTAGAACTGACTGGGAGCCAGTGTAAAGACTTTAGAGCTGGAGTAATGTGCTCTGATCTTCACGCGGGTTGCCAGTTGTTGGACGTGATCCTGCAAAGGCATCTCCTATACATACCCTGGTTTTGTTTCTCAAATTGTCCTTCCTCCTTTCCTTCCTTCCTCCCTCCCTACTCCTTTCCTTTCTCCCTTCTTCCTTTCCTTCCTTCCTCCCTCCCTACTTCTTTCCTTTCTTCCTTCCTTCCATCCATCTGTCCTTCCTTCATTCCTTCCTGCCTTTCTTCCTTCCATCTGTCCTTCCTCCCTTTCTTCCTTCTGTCCTTCCTTCCTTTCATCTGTCTGTCCGTCCTTCACTGTCTGTCTTTCCTTCCTTTCTTCCTTCTTTCCTTCCATCTTTTCAATGATCCGGCCCACATGATATCAAATCGTCCTGTATGTGGCCCTTTAACCCTCCTTTTAACCCTTCTGTCCTTCCTTCCATCTGTCCTTCTTTCCTTCCTTCTGTCTTTCCTTCCATCTGTCCTTCCTTCCTCCCTCCCTCCCTTCCTTCCTTCCATCTGTCCTTCCTTCCGTCTTTTCTACCACCTGTCCTTCCTTCCTTCCATCTGTCTTTGGAAAGTTTCTTTTCAAAGGGGAAAAGGTCCAGTGAAGAGACAGAAGAAGAGCCTACAACTTCCAAGAAAAAGAAAGGATGGAAGGAAGAAAGGAAGGAAGGGCAGATGGAAGGAAGGACAGAAGGAAGAAAGGAAGGACAGATGGAAGGAAGGACAGAAGGAAGAAAGGAAGGAAAGACAGAAGGAAGAAAGAAAGGAAGGACAGATGGAAGGAAGAAAGGAAGGAAGGACAGATGGAAGGAAGAAAGGAAGGACAGAAGGACAGATGGAAGGAATGAAAAGAGGTGAAGGACACGTTTAAAAGATATATTAGAGTATGGAAGCAGTGGAAAGACTTATTCAGGTATCTTAAAAGAAGTGAGCTGAGATGTGGAAGGAGTCGTTTAATTCCAGTAGATGGCAGTAGAGCAACACGTTGGATTCAAGCTGCTGTTAAACATGTAAGATCAGATATTCCTTCATTAGATCCACAATGGAGACATTTGCATTACAGGAAAGACAGATAGTGAAGGAAGGACAGACAGAAGGAAGGAAGGGAGAAAGGAAGGAAGGCAGATTTAAGGAAGGAAGGCAGATTTAAGGAATGAAGGACAGAAGAAAGAAAGGAAGGACAGAAGGAAGGAAGAAAGGACAGATGGAAGGAAGGACAGAAGGACAGATGGAAGGAAGAAAGGACAGATGGAAGGAAGGACAGAAGGAAGAAAGGACAGAAGGAAGAAAGGACAGATGGAAGGAAGAAAGGAAGGAAGGACAGATGGAAGGAAGGACAGAAGGAAGAAAGGACAGATGGAAGGAAGAAAGGACAGAAGGAAGGAAGGAAGGACAGGTGGAAGAAAGGAAGGACAGATGGAAGGAAGAAAGGAAGGACAGATGGGAGAGATGGAAGGAAGGACAGAAGAAAGGAAGGACAGAAGGACAGATGGAAGGAAGAAAGGACAGATGGAAGAAAGGAAGGAAGGACAGATGGAAGAAAGGAAGGAAGGACAGAAGGAGAGATGGAAGGAAGGACAGAAGGAAGGAAGGAAGGAAGGACAGATGGGAGGAAGGAAGGAAGGACAGATGGAAGGAAGGACAGATGGAAGAAAGGAAGGACAGAAGGAAGAAAGGAAGGAAGGACAGATGGAAGGAAGGAAGGACAGATGGAAGGAAGGAAGGAAGGACAGATGGAAGGAAGGAAGGAAGGACAGATGGAAGGAAGGAAGGACAGATGGAAGGAAGGAAGGACAGATGGAAGGAAGGACAGAAGGAAGAAAGGAAGGACAGATGGAAGGAAGGACAGAAGGAAGAAAGGAAGGAAGGACAGAAGGAAGAAAGAAAGGAAGGACAGATGGAAGGAAGGAAGGAAGGACAGATGGAAGAAAGGAAGGAAGGACAGATGGAAGAAAGGACAGATGGAAGGAAGGACAGAAGGAAGAAAGGAAGGACAGAAGAAAGAAAGGAAGGACAGAAGGAGAGATGGAAGGAAGGAAGGACAGGTGGAAGAAAGGAAGGACAGATGGAAGAAAGGAAAGAAGGACAGATGGAAGGAAGAAAGGAAGGAAGGACAGAAGGAAGAAAGGAAGGACAGATGGAAGGAAGGACAGAAGGAAGAAAGGAAGGAAGGACAGATGGAAGGAAGGAAGGACAGATGGAAGGAAGGACAGAAGGAAGAAAGGAAGGACAGATGGAAGGAAGGACAGAAGGAAGAAAGGAAGGAAGGACAGAAGGAAGAAAGAAAGGAAGGACAGATGGAAGGAAGGACAGAAGGAAGAAAGGACAGATGGAAGGAAGAAAGGACAGATGGGAGGAAGAAAGAAAGGAAGGACAGAAGGAAGAAAGAAAGGAAGGACAGATGGAAGGAATGAAGGAAGGAAGGACAGATGGAAGGAAGGACAGAAGGACAGATGGAAGGAAGGACAAAAAGAAAGGAAGGACAGATGGAAGGAAGGACAGAAGGAAGAAAGGAAGGAAGGACAGAAGGAAGAAAGAAAGGAAGGACAGATGGAAGGAAGAAAGGAAGGACAGAAGGACAGATGGAAGGAATGAAAAGAGGTGAAGGACATGTTTAAAAGATATATTAGAGTATGGAAGCAGTGGAAAGACTTATTCAGGTATCTGTAAAGAAGTGAGCTGAGATGTGGAAGGAGTCATTTAATTCCAGTAGATGGCAGTAGAGCAACACGTTGGATTCAAGCTGCTGTTAAACATATAAGATCAGATATTCCTTCATTAGATCCACAATGGAGACATTTGCATTACAGCAGCAGCAAGTGGACAGTAAAAAATAGACGAGCATATCTATAAGAACAAAGAGCAATAAATAAAGTATGAAAAACAAAAACCAGAATAATAATAATAATAATATAGTAGACATTAAAAATACTACTAATAACACTAATACATGGTGTCTACTGAAGACAAAGAACGACATAATTCTTCTTTACCAAAAGTTTTTTCATTTAATTATGACAAAGTAAATACATATATTAAAAAGGACACACACACACACACACACACACACACACATACATATATATATATATATGTGTGTGTGTGTGTGTGTGTGTGTGTATTTCACTTAATTTTTCTTTTTCTGAACTCTTCCACAGACGATGAGTGTGAGGAACACGGAGGGATTTTCCTGAGAAAGAAAGAAAAATCCAAAAAAAATAGAAGTTTCATTCACACAGAGGTCACATGATCACTGGGTGGGGGGGGGGGGGGGTGGGGGGGGGGGTTAACAGTCCTGTTAGCACAGTGCTATGGCATGCTAAATGCTAAATATGGAAACTATTCATACGCTGCAGGCACAGAAAAGAAACATTTATAAACATCATACAAAACACACGAAAGATTTATTTTACAAAATCCTTTAGTAACCCTCCTGTCGTCCTCGAGTCAAGGAAGGAAGTTAGGGAGGAGGAAGAAGAAGGAAGGAAAGGAGGGAGGAAGGAAGGGAGGGAGTAGGAAGGAAAGGAGGGAGGAGGAAGGAAGGGAGGAAGAAGGAAGGAAAGGAGGAAGGAAGGAAAAGAGAGAGGAAAGAGGGAAGGAAGAAAGGTAGGAGGGAGGGAGGAAAGAAGGAAGGAAGGAGGGAAGGAAGGAAGGAAAGGAGGGAGGAAAGAGGGAAGGAAAAAAGGTAGGAGGGAGGGAGGAAAGAAGGAAGGAGAGAGGGTGGGAAGGAAGGAAGGAAGAGAGGGAAAGGAGGGAGGGAGGACGGAGGGAAGGAAGGTAGGAGGGAGGGAGGAAAGAAGGAAGGAAGGAGGGAAAGAAGGAGGGAGGAAAGAAGGACAGAAGAAAGGAAGGAAGGAGGGAAGGAAATAAGGACAGAAGGAAGGAAGGGAAGAAAGAAGGAACAGTTAAAACAGATGGGGTCAATTTGACCCGGGAGGACGACACGAGGGTTAAATTAAAGTCCTGGAATAATCTGCAGCTAACAGCCGTGAAGAGAAAGATGTGTTGTAAGAAATCTGAATTATTTGATGTTTTATTAAAGAGAGACATTTATCTTTATGGAATTTAACCATAAACTTTAATTTCCTTTAAACAGAAACATATTCTTCTGCAGTTTGAGGCTAAATGAAGTTGGTTTAATGTTGCTTCATTAAAGTTGAGTTCATAGAAAATAATTAATTTGAATTAAATGACAGTCAGAGTGTTTAATACATTTACATCCTTTAACCCTCCTGTTGTGTTCCAGTCAAGAAAGGACGGGAGGAAGGGAGGAAAGGAAAGAAGGCAGGGAGGAAGGAAGGAAGGAGAGAGAGAGAAAGGAACAAACGACAGAAGGAAGAAAGGGGGATGGAAGACGTAAGGAAGGAAGGGAGGAAAGGAAATAAGGAAGGGAGGAAGGAAGGATGGAGGAAAGAAGTAAGGAAGGAATGTAGGAGGGAGGCAGGAAAGAAGGTAGGAGGGAGGGAGGAAGGAAAGAAGGACAGAGGAAAGAAGGAAGGAAGGGAGGACGGAGGAAAGAAGAAGAAAGAGAGGAAGGTAGGGGGGAGGAAGGACAGAAGGAAGGAAGAAAGGGAGATGGAGGAAGGAAAGAAGGGAGGAAAAGGAGGGGAGAAGGAAAGAAAGAGAGAAGGAGAGAGGAAACACAGATGGAAGGAAGGAAGGAAGGAAGGAAGGAATGAAGGAAGGAAGGGGGGGCAGAAGGAAGAAAGGGAGGAAGGACAGATGGAAAGAAAGAAGGAAGGAAGGAAGGAAGGAAAAGAACACAAGAAGGAAAGTATAAATTATGACCAACTAAACCAACTTAAAGCTTTTTTCACCTTTTCTGTTAAATATCCTAAAATCAGCTGTTAAATGTTAAATACCTGCAAATGATTCCTCATCACCTCAATCAAAGGACCTGTAAAGTTTATTTTAAAGGAAACTTTTGTTAAAATATGTGAAGAAAAAAATCTGTAGAAAGACCTTTGGTTGAATATTTGCTCCTGTATATAGCTCTCATGTACAATATACATATTTAGATAACTCTAATTTAAATACTAATTTGGCTAAAAATGAATATAAAAAATAGTGTATGTATGTTTCACTAACATTAAATGAGCTGAACATGCGTCTCTTCCCTTTATAGCAGAGGTGTCAAACTCATCTTCATTCAAGGGCCACATACAGAACAATTTGATCTCATGTGTCATTAAAAGAGATGGAAGGAAAGAAGGAAGGAAGGAAATAAGGAATAATAAGAAAGGAAGGAAGGAAAGACAGGCAAAAGGAAGGAAGGACAGAAGGAAGGAAGGAAGGAAGGAAGGACAGATAGAAAGACAGAAGGAAGGAAGGGAGAAAGGAAGGAAGGACAGAAGGAAGGAAGGACAGATGGAAGGAAGAAAGGAAGGACAGATGGGAGGAAGGAAGGAAGGACAGATGGGAGGAAGGAAGGAAGGACAGAAGGAAGGAAGGAAGGAAGGACAGATGGAAGGAAAAAAGAAAGGAAGGACAGATGGAAGGATGGACAGAAGGAAGAAAGGAAGGTAGGACAGATGGAAGGAAGAAAGGAAGGACAGATGGAAGGAAGGATGGACAGATGGAAGGAAGGAAGGTAGGACAGATGGAAGGAAGGAAGGACAGACGGAAGGAAGGAAGGAAGGAAGGACAGATGGAAGGAAGGAAAAAAGCACTGGATGGCAAGTGGGCCGGATTGCACCCCTCGGCGGGCTGCATCTGGCCCGCGGGCCGCATGTTTGACACCCCTGGGTGGGCCGCATGTTTGACACCCCTGGGTGGGCAGCATGTTTGACACCCCTGGGTGGGCCGCATGTTTGACACCCCTGGGTGGGCCGCATGTTTGACACCCCTGCTTTATAGAAACACATGTATTTGTAGAAAAGGTCAGTTTTAAGAACACAAACATACTTTAGTGCAGAGGTGTCAAACTCGTTTTCATTGAAGGGCCACAAACCTCCCAATTTTATCTAATGTGGGCCGGACCATAGAAAGGAAGGATGGAAGGAAGGAAGCAAGGAAGGAAGCACAAAAGGAAGGACGGAAGGAAGGAAAGGAAAAAAGAAAGGGAGGAAGGAAGGAAAGAAGGAACGAAGGAAGGAAAAGGAGAAGGGAGGAGGGAAAAGGAGAAGGAAGGAAGGACAAGTGGAAGGAAGGGAAGATGAAAGGGAGGAAGGAAAAGGAGAAGGAAGGAAAGATGGAAAGATGGGAGGAAGGCTGGGAGGAAGGAAGGAAGGAAGGAAGGAAGGGAGGGAGGAAAAGGAGAAGGAAGGAAGGACAAGTGGAAGGAAGGGAAGATGAAAGGGAGGAAGGAAAAGGAGAAGGAAGGAAAGATGGAAAGATGGGAGGAAGGCTGGGAGGAAGGAAGGAAGGAAGGAAGGAAGGAAGGGAGGGAGGAAAAGGAGAAGGAAGGAAGGACAAGTGGAAGGAAGGGAAGATGAAAGGGAGGAAGGAAAAGGAGAAGGAAGGAAAGATGGAAAGATGGGAGGAAGGCTGGGAGGAAGGAAGGAAGGAAGGAAGGGAGGGAGGAAGGAAAAGGAGAAGGAAGGAAGGAAAAGGAGAAGGAAGGAAGGACACGTGGAAGGAAGGACAAGTGGAAGGAAGGAAGGAAAGTGGGCCGAATCGGACCCCTCGGCGGGCCGGTTCTGGCCCACGGGCCGCATGTTTGACACCCCTGCTTTAGTGGCACTGAGCCGAGCCGAGGACAAACTAAACACGGTTAACATCACTTGGTATAAAATACTTCTTTTTTTTTTCTTAAATATTAAAAAGGATAAAATTTGAAAGTGTGAGACGTGACGGATAGAGAGCTGAAGTGAAGATTCAGATTCTGTTTTTAAAAAAGTCAGAAAACGTAAATCAAAACTAAACCCTCCCTGTTGTCCTCGAGTCAAGGAAGGAAGGGAGGAAGAAGGAAGGAAGAAGGAAGGGAGGGAGGATGGAAGGGAGGAAGAAGGGGAAGGAAGGATGGAAGAGAGGAAGAAGGAAGGAAGGAGGTAGGAGGGAGGAAGAAGGGGAAGGAAGGATGGAAGGGAGGAAGAAGGGGAAGGAAGGATGGAAGGGAGGAAGAAGGAAGGAAAGAAGGGGAAGGAAGGATGGAAGGGAGGAAGGAAGGATGGAAGGGAGGAAGAAGGGGAAGGAAGGATGGAAGGGAGGAAGAAGGAAGGAAGAAAGGGGGGAAGGACAGAAGGAAGAAAGGTGGAAGGACAGAAGGAAGAAAGGGGGAAGGATAGAAGGAAGAAAGGTGGAAGGACAGAAGGAAGAAAGGGGGAAGGATAGAAGGAAGAAAGGGGGAAGGACAGAAGGAAGAAAGGGGGAAGGACAGAAGGAAGAAAGGAAAAGAACACAGGAAGGAAAGTGGGCCGGACTGGACCCCTCGACGGGCCGGTTCTGGCACACGGGCCGCATGTTTGACACCCCTGTCATAGATTAATGCTGAGAGATGATTTATTATATATTCTTGTATCAGCCACTGCAGAAGATTAAACCCCAGAATTCACTTCCCTTTTTTTTTTGGCAGACAGGAAGTGACATCAGCACTTCAGCTCTCTATGAAGTCAAACAGGCAGAACTTCATTGACAAATATTAGTATTTTACAATAATCAATAATACTCTGGAGCTTCTTCCTCACAGTGGACCGCTGTGTCTCTGTGTTTGGTTCACGTTTAATGAGATCCATCGCTACAGAAATCAGATTTAAACTTTGAGTGCAGGATTCAGACGAAGTGTTGGAGGAAGCACGGTGAGGATTTAAGTGCTGGTGTTTGACTTCGGCTCCTCTGACTGTCTCCGTCGTTGCAGTTCAGAGAGCGAATCGGAAAAATCGCTCCATCAATCAATCCTTCTCTGTTCCATCTTTTCCTCTTTCTGAGTTTCACTTCCTGAGCTTGAGGGTGCATTTTGCTTGTTTTGAGAAGGTTGATGTTGTCTTCAGTCCAACATGGCGTCCAGCTGGTCGGCCAGGTCATCGAACATGTTGCCGATGTCGTCTAAAATGGTTCCTGCTGACTTCACTGTGTTCGCTCTGCTGCTGTGGAAACAAACGTTAATATCAGTAATGTAAAGTTACTAAGTACAAGTACAGTTAGAGCAGTGGTTCTTAACCTGGGTTCGATCGAACCCTAGGGGTTCGGTGAGTCGGTCTCGGGGGTTCGGCAGGTTGCCAAGGTGAAGCCACGCATATCTGAACTGGTCTCTCAAAGGCAACAGCTGCGCAGCACCATGACGCAGGAGAGATTTGACTATCATGAAAGCTAACAGTGACCCCTCTCAGAAAATAGTTCCGACGTCCAGGAACACTATTCTGACTCTGATCTCTGTGCGTGATTTGTGTGACCATGGAACCAAATGGCCCATTAAGCCCAAACAAAAGGTTGAGCAATGATAATGCTAATAAGGTGGCTGGGCTTACCTGGCTTAAAGCACTGAATAGACCAGGGTTGGTTGGCACAAATGCGCTGTATAATTGCACATAATCAAATACAGTCCTGTGGTCCGTTTTTGTCATTTCGTATTATTTATCTGAGCCTAAAAGTAAAATACGAAAAGGTTTTTTTTTTCGTTTTTTGTGTTAGATTCAAAACAAATAACACAATAATCAGCAGTCAGTAGGTTATTTAATTTTTTGATTTGATTCAATGAATTTCGGATGACCACTGACCTGTCAGTAAAAAATCATAAAACATCAGAATGTGGGCTAGTTTGTGACAGAAGCGCCATCTCCTGGTCAAACCCTGTATTACAATGAATAGGTGGGTTTACAGGAAGAGATAGACACGCCCAGGAGAAGGAGGGGGTCTCTCCAGCTGCTGGAACTCAGCTGGAACTTGGCTGGGAGTCGGCTGCCATTCAGCTTGGAGGGGAACTTTGAAGTGGCTACTACTGTATATGATCTGAGTACTTCTTCCTCTAGTGATAAATACTAATATAACAATAAGAAATAAGATCTATCATTAGTAAAGGTTATTCATTTTAAAAATCTCTTACCTGTCGGAGTCCTCCAGGTTCAGTTTCCTCTCGACGGCGATCAGAGCGGCTTCCAGAGACGTGCTAGTCTGATCCAGTCTCTGCTGGACCACCTCTGTCCCGCAGGACGACTCGGGGCCCGGCCCCACCACGCACACCTGAGGCCTCGCTGCTGTCAGAGAGGGGCTCTGAGGGGCCAGGGTTAGGGAAGCAGCCGGGGCCGGAGGTGGGACCAGGGGCCCGTGGGAGGGAGCCTGCGCCTGGGCTGGGACCAGGGGCCCGTGGGAGGGAGCCTGGGCTGGGACCAGGGGCCCGTGGGATGGAGCCTGGGCTGGCACCAGGGGCCCGTGGGATGGAGCCTGGGCTGGAACCAGGGGCCCGTGGGATGGAGCCTGGGCTGGAACCAGGGGCCCGTGGGAGGCAGCCTGGGCTGGGACCAGGGGCCCATGGGATGGAGCCTGGGCTGGAACCAGGGGCCCGTAGGATGGAGCCTGGGCTGGAACCAGGGACCCATGGGATGGAGAGGACGGAGAAGTGAAGGCCACACTCTGAACCACGCTGACAGTCACAGTCGGAGACGAGGGTCCAGCTGCTGAAGAGTAAGAATAAAAAGTCAAGAGCAACACGTAAAGGTGACAAAGTCTAAAATCATTACGTCATGACCCAGATCTGTCTCAGGTCCAAAGATGAGTTCATAGCGGACATAAACTTACCTTGAGCTGCCAGCAGACTGTGGCGGACCGGTTTTGGGGCGACTGCAGGAGGTTTGGGGGAGAGTGGAGGTTTGATAGGCGACCCTGTAGCCGGACTGGCTGGCCTCTCCACACCGACCTCACTGATCCTCAGACTGACCTCGTCCTGGCTCTGGGATGGAGGCCTGCTGCCGCCTGACTCTGAGCCTGCCTCTCTGCTGGGGGAGTCTCCACCCGGCTCCTTGTCTTTGGGTTTGTGTCGGCGCTTGACTGTGTCCGACTCCTTCAGGTTAAACTCGGGCACCTCCAGGTTTTTGCCTGCTTGTTTGTCGGGCGGCTCCAGCACAGCCTCAGCCCTCGGGGGCCCCGGAGCTTTGGGCCTCTGTTTGATGGTCAGGTTGCCCTCCTCGGCGAAGGGGATGCACTCGCTGGAGCTATTCTGAGGGGATGAAGATGCATCCAGTCCACGACCTTTAGACTCTTCTTCCTCTGAGTCTGACTTCACCCCTCGCTCTGGCTCGGTGCTGCTGCTGGTCTGGACGCACTCGCTCTGCACCCTCCTCCTCACTCCTGGAGTCTCTCTGGACTCGGGGGGAGGCAGTTCCTTCTCAGTGAGGTCCGGTTTATGTCCTGGATGATTGATCCCCTCTGTGCTGCCCTCTAGATTGGCGGTGATGCTCCTCACGCTGCCTGGACTGTCGGTCACCACACCGCCGGCAGACGACGTCGTGCTGCTGTCACTCAGCTCTCCGCTGGTGGTGCTGCTCACTGAGCTCAGCCTCTTAGGAGGGGGAGGAGGGGGACCTTTTTTACGAGCGCGCACAGCAAACGATTGACTGCGTCCCACGTTGCCGTTCTTCTCTGGACTTGACTGTAATCGAGCCACCTGGCTGCGGCCGGGTTTGCGAGTTAAGGTGGCGTACGATGGCAGGTTTCCAGAAGGAAGAGCGAGATCCTCGTCTTCGTCGTCAGGCTCTCCGTCTGACAGAGCGTAGCGGGTCAGGCTATGAGTGCGCTTCTTGGGATGCGTCAGAGTCTGGCTGTATTCCTCAGGTCTGGTAGATGTGTTCAGGTCTGTAGAGCCGCAGTGAGAATGCAGGTAGCTGAAACCCTTCAGTGCCGGGGAGCCGTGGGGAGAGGAACCGCGTGAGCCCGGCAGTTTGGGCTTAGCTGGTATGGCCGGGTACTTGAACACGGTGGCTGTACCCAGAGGCACCTGCTTGGGCAGCAGCTGCTGCTGCAGGGGCCTCTGGTCCCAGCCCTCTGGGAGGTTTCTTTCCTTGGCAGGGCTGCCGTCCAGGCTCTCCTGGGACCAGCTGTGGTGGTTGATGGGAGCTGTGGGAGGCTCCTGAGAGCGACCGGAGCCTCTGGACCTGTTGTCGATGCTCTCCTGGCTCTGCGACATCCCCACGGCGTTCTTGATGGCCAAACCTTCCTCACAGCCTCCGTAGTGGCTCGACATGGCCGTCTGCAGCTCTGCACTCAGCTCGCTGTCCTGGAAGCTCAGCATCTTTGGGGTGTGAGGCGAAGAGCATTCACCTCCAGCATCGGGCGGCTCGATGGTGACCAGATGGAGGGCTCCGGGGCCTTTGCGTCGCAGCGTGCCTTGACCTGATTCAGCCTGAAGGATCGCCCTCTGGATGTCACACAGCTTCTTCACTGCCAGCATCAGCTTCTTCTGGTGGCCTGGAGAGAAGTTTACCATCAAACCAAAGCAAAACAACACCTGTACAGTCACACTGAGGAACAGACGTTGTGTCCTCACCCAGCTTGGTGATGCCGATCTCCTGCAGATCCTCCCACGTGAGGTCTCTGACGATGCTGATGGAGTCGTAGCCGTTCTCAGAGAGTTTTTTGTGGTACTGTGGGAGGCCGATGGCACTGAGCCACTCGCCCAGATCAGACTGTGAGAAAAGAAACAGAAAGAACCAGTCAGATCAAAGTCAGAGTGTTCACCTGGTTTACGGCCGCAGGTCAGGTATAAAACAGTTCCTCACTGGGATATACTCCGGCAGCCATTCAGGAATGTTCAGGTTGTTGATCTCAATGGCGATTTTCTTGCGGTGGCCCGGTTTGGTCACTCCGATGGCTGTCAGATCCTGCAGATACAACAAGACACAAGACATGATTTACTCTGCACATAGAGGATCCCAGTGAGTTCAATGAAGAAGATGCAGCTGCTGTCACCAAAAACCAGACGGTTCCAGCCAGCAGGTTCCGTTTATTATACAAATAAGTGTGTTTCTTCACCTCAGGCGTCATTCTGCTGATGGTCGGCACATCATAACCAGCACTGATGAAGTTTCCAGTGTACTGCTCCAGCTGGAAGTCACTCAGCCACTGATAGATGGCCTCTGCATCCTACAACACACACACACACACACACACACACACACACACAAACAGTCAATGTAACACACCTAAATGCAATACTCTGAAGTGTCCATTTCCTGTTACTGTTCCTGTTTAAGCTGGGTGTTTCAATCTAAAATGTGAAATAAATTGTGACATGTGAACATCATATTTCCTTTCCTATCCTGCTGGATTATAAAATTCGAAAAAGCACCATATCCCACATTTATCTATATTCATAAGGAATTCAAAAGTGACAGTTGTTCAGAATCAGTCACAAGCTTGTGAGTGGAAAAGTAGAAAAACTCAACTGACCTCACACCCCTAACATTTAAATGTATACTAAGACAAGATATTCCTTTAATAGTCTCACAGTGGGGGAAAAAATAGAAAGAGCATCAATAGAAACAATCAAGGACAATAAAGAATAAATGCAAGTAGTATGCATATCTGCCTGTAAATATTAATGAACTGATGGAGCAGACTTCTACTCATTCATTGCTCTTTGTCCACTTTAACAACAGACAAAGCATCAGCGTCTCTGTGTGCTTACCTTCCCCTCCAGCAGCTGCTGAGGACGGACAAACTGCTGGGAGAAGCTCTGCTCTGCAGGTCTCTGCACCGTCACCGTCTGCCTCCGCGGAGTCCCACCTGCTGTGACATCACACCAGGCCACACAGAGGTCAACGGGCGTCCTCGACTCTCAGACTCACTTTTAAGTAATACAAGCTAAGAAATTCTGTTTGTGATATTCAGTGATGGGAATAAGTAATAATCAGTAACGGGTAATGTAACTAATTACTATTTCCATCGTTACAACGCCGTTACGTTACTTAATTAAATGAGGCACGTTACAAACTGAAGCTAATCTACTCAGTGAACCTGCTCTCATCCAACTTTGCTCTAAGCCACAAAAGACGGGAGGGGCGGGACAACAGTCATGATGACTGTTTAAGGCAGATTAAGATTTCATGGTAAGCCAATCAGAGGCAGCCTCACACACACAAACTAGCAGAAGCTGCAGCAATGGCGAGTTCGGAGGAAAAGGTTGCATTTTTAAACTGGAAGTACAGACACTACTTTAATCTCCTTGAGGTAAAAGGCAGGAACATACATGGGAAATGTGCATTATGTGTCAGAGCCAACTATTTGTCCACGTCCGTTACAAGCAACTCTAACCTAATGAAGCATCTCTCTACGGCACACAACACTACAAAACTTGTGGCCAAAAACACAGACATATTTATGCTTTTTAAAAAATTATTATTTTTTAAAGTAACGCAATAGTTACTTTCCCTGGTAACTAGTTACTTTTATAATGGAGTAATTCAGTTACTAACTCAGTTACTTTTTGGGAGAAGTAACTGTAACTATATACTATACTATATACTTTTTAAAAGTAACGTGCCCAACACTGGTGATATTTCGTACTGGAACTGACACCTAGATCATGTTCACATAAACATGTCATGACATATACTGTGGAAGAGGTGGAAGCAATGTTTAATGTCAATAATAATGATGATAACTTTAACTGTGTAGTACCTTTGATACAATAAATGAAGCTCAAAGTGCTTTACAACTAAAGAAATCACATGCAGCAAGTGCTTCACATAAAAGGGACCTAAACCATGAATGGAATATGAGAGTAAAATAGTAATAAAAACAGTAAATAATACATTTCCCTGATATCTAAAGGTAGTTTGTTCCATAGTATCCTTGATTTTCTCTCTTTCTGTTGCTGTGAAGCCTCCAATAAACCAGCAGCAGGTGTTCGCAGTGTTATAGAAAGCAAACAGCTAACATGCAGTTCCTCATGTAGTTTGGTCCTATAGTCCAATAAGAGCTTTGTATGTAAAGAGCTCGGAAACTAAAACTGGACTCCTGTGTTCTCTCCTCTTGGTTCTGGTTCATATTTGAGCTGCAGAGTTTAGAATGAGCTGAAGCCTCTCAGTAAGAAGTCGGCTTGAGATAAAAGCATGAATCCATTTTTCTGCATCTGTGCTGTGTATGTAACAGGCGGTAAAGTTATATGTTGATGTCGATGTTTAGTGTTTGGGAGTCTAATATCAGTAAAAACAAAAAGAAATGAAGAGTACCTGCAGGATAGTCCGGCTGCTTGCTGAGGTCTGAGTGTGCAGCATCAACAGCAGGGGGCGCCGGCTGCACATAAAACACTTAATCAGTGAGTTTACCGAGAGGAAGAGTTAGTATAGTTAACCTTCCTGTCGTCCTCCCAGGTCAAATCGACCCCGTCTGTTTGGACTGTTCCTTCTTTCCTCCCTTCCTTCCTTTCTTTCCTCCCCCCTACCTTCTTTCCTGTCCTTCTTTCCTTCCTCTTCCTTTCTCCCTCCATCCTACCTTCCTTCCTTCTTTCCTCCATCCTTCCTTCCTTTCCTCCCTCCCTCCTACCTTCCTTCCTTCTTTCTTTCCTCCCTTCCTTCCCTCCTCCATTCCTTCCTTTCCTTCCTCCCTTCCTCCTTCTCTCTTTCTTTCCTCCCCCCTACCTTCTTTTCTGTCCTTCTTTCTTTCCTTCCTCTTTTTTTCTCCCTCCATCCTACCTTCCTTCCTCCTTTCCTTCCTTCTTTCCTCCCTTCCTTCCCTTCTGCCTTCCTTCTTTCCATCATTTAAAAAAACGCTAATATAAATAAAACAATTCATATAGAGAAAAATAAAAAAGATGTCAACACTAGCATTGAGCCCTTCCCATCAGATCAGACATTACAGCCTCACATCCTGTATGTGTACCTTGTTGGCGTTGTCATGGTGACCAGTGTTGTGTTGGAGTCCATTGGGTGCGTTGTTGCTCTCAGTGCTCTGACCACTCCCGGCGCTGCGGGTGCTGCCAACGCTGCCGGTGCTCCCAACACTGTTTCTGTCTCCGGCTGCAAGACACAAACACATTCATGATGTCCGTCACATCGGTCAGAAGCAGCGGAGGCTCGTCGCTGAGGGGCCAACAAGCCTGCTGGGGGGGGGGGGGGGGGGGGGCGCGACGGGCGGGATGCAGGTTTCTGGTATGAAAGCTGTGCTGTGGCAGAGCAAGGGGAGCCATCCATGACAGGCATGTAGCCAGCAGCATCAGGCTTTAAAGAAGAGGGGGGCGGGGGCAGCAAAAGTCTGGAGCCATACTCACCAAGTATCTCAATTCCTAAACTGCAGAAAAAGAAACTTGTTCACTAAACTGCTGCAAGCTTTAATGTGGAGTGACCAAGTTCCTCAGAGAGAAACACACATCACAGCCTGATGAGGACAGTAGCTACTTTCAGCCACGGCTAACATACACTGCACATCTTTAGAACTACAGCCGGGTAGATAACTTTATTAAAGCTTTTATTAAAAGATTCATTAATTTTGAAAGACACACACACACACACACACACACACACACACACACACACACAAGTCAGAAACTCAAAGAAGACATTAGTAAAACTCAGAAGCCACCTCGCTACTCATGAAGTATATATATTCATAGAGATAAATACAACTGTTCTCTTTGGGGGACCCTCATTTTAAATTTGGGACTTTGCTTCCTGGAATCCAATAATTAGCTGATCTGAGCTCTGATGATACACTGAGGGAATAAATAACAGTACACAGAGTGCAGGGGTGGAGTGGTTTGGCCTCCTTGTGGCAGCAGCGAGGAGCTCTGACTTTAAGTTCAGCCTGAAGCAGACGACACAGTGAATGAAGAGTGTTTGGACCCAACACACCAAGACCATCGCGGCCGGCTGAAGGCTGTGGGAGGCGACCAGATGCTGGAGGTGTGGTTAGTCAATGTTATTTGAACAGACATGAAGTTACGTGAAGTTACGTGAAGTGACGTGAAGTTACATTACGTGAACTGACGTGAAGTTACGTGAACTGATGTGAACTGACGTGAGGTGACGTGAAGTTACGTGAACTGACGTGGGGTGACGTGAAGTTACATTACATGAACTGACGTGAAGTTACGTTACGTGAACTGATGTGTAGTTACGTGAACTGACGTGAACTGACGTGAAGTTATGTGAACTGATGTGAACTGACGTGAGATGACGTGAACTGACGTGAGGTTACGTGAACTGAAGTTCCGTGACATGAACTGGCGTGAAGTTACGTGAACTGACGTGAAGTTACGTTACGTGAACTGATGTGAACTGACGTGAGGTGACGTGAACTGACGTGAAGTTACGTGAAGTTACATGAACTGAAGTTCCGTGACGTGAACTGGCGTGAGGTGACGTTACGTGAGGTGATGTTACGTGAACTGACGTGAAGTTAACTGAACTGACGTGAAGTTACGTTTAGTTACGTGAGATGACGTGAGGCGACATTAAGTTACGTTAGGTGACGTGAAGTTACATGAAGTTGTGCGAAGTGACATTACGTTAACTGGTGTTACGTTAACTGAAGTGACGTGAACTGACGTGAAGTGACGTGAACTGACGTGAAGTTACGTGAACTGACGTGAAGTTACGTGAAGTTACGTGAGGTGACACAGCCATCAGATTGGGAGGACAGCGGCTCTGAAGCGGTCTTGGTGTGTCGGGTCCTACTGCAGAGCGTTCAGCGGGGCAGCGATGCAGCTTCGGGGCAGTTCGTTCGGGGGCTCTTACCATGACACGAGTCCCTGAGCACCCAGATGTCCTCGAAGGGACACCCGGACTGAGACAGACGGCTCGGAGACAGACCGATCAGACACAAAGACTCCGATGGGCTGAGCTCAGCTCTGTCGGGGTGGGGGGTGGGGCTGACTGAGGGGGGGGGGGGAGAGGGCGGGGTATTAGGTATAAAAGGACAGCGAGTGTCTCTGTCTGAAGAGGGGAGCTTTGATTTGGTGGAAATTAATGAATTAATTGAAGTTTTCTGTGATGCAGCAGCAGTGATGTTACTGACTGAAACTCTTCCTGCAGTCTCTCTGTAGTTTACACATGTACAACGTCTCCTAGCAACCGCAAACAGACACAAAAACTTACAACTGTTACTACAGCAGGAAAAAGACAATATTCACCATCTTCAGAAAGGAAATGTAACACTTATAAACACCCTGAAATCCATGCTGGAGGTCAGTGTTCAATGTTTATAAGCAGTGGTGGAAAGTAAATAAGTACATTTAAGTACAGTTAGAGGTACTAGTACTTAGCCGTAGTACAGTTAGAGGTACAAGTACTTTACTGTTGTACAGTTTGAGGTACTTGTACTTTACTGTAGTACTGTTTGAGGTACTTGTACTTTACTGTAGTATTTCCATGTGAGGTACTTTCTACTCCACTACATTTATTGAACAGCTTTAGTTACTTTTCAGATGCAGATTTGACTCAATGGAAAATATAACAAGCTTTTAAAATCCAACACATTGTTAAAGATGAAACCAGTCAGCAGTGTGTAGTCGGCTCACATTTCAGATGTCTATGAGTTGTCAACAGCTCCACCAAATACTGATTCTTCCCTCTAAACTTCTCACATGCTTTCATTTCAATAAATGTTCAAATGATCCAATATTTCAGCAAAAATCAAAGATTAGAGAAAAAGTCTAAAAACTGAAAACACATTTGTGAATCAGAACTTTGTTTTTTCTTCTTTCCCATTAATCATCTCAGCAGCCCTCACATTTATCTGCTGACCCTTTGGAGGGGCCCCACATTTTACTTGTATTATTAGTATTTTTGGATTGTTACTTCTACTTAGGTAAAGAATCTGAGTACTTCTTCCACCACTGTTTATAGGTTCTTATGTGTGTTTTGTGTCCTGAGTGTGTATACCTGTGTTGGCAGCGAGGCCGTTGGCTAGCGGCAGCACCACGTGGGTGGGGGGGGTGTACAGAGTGTAGGAGTCGTCGGTCTGAGGGGCGGAGCTGAGGCTGGAGGAGAGGGGGGCTCTGGACAGCAGCTGCTGGCGCTGGGTGGGCAGAGAGGCGTGCCGGGATAGGGTGCCCCCTACAGGGCGATACAGGGAGGAGAAGGAGGAAAGAGGAGGAGGAGGAGGAGGAGGAGGTTAACAAGCTGATGGTTAGAGGTGGAGGTCAGTCATTATGTGGTGTGGATGGAGTGATGGACGCAGGAGGAAGGAAAGAGGAGGTGGAGGCATGAGATGGTCTGGAAGCAAGCAGGTTAGTTCTCAGGATCTCTGAGCAGCACTGAGTGGCTTTAAGTCTACATCCTGTGTGATGAAGGTGATGAAGCGCTCTGATCTGAACACTGACCATCGACAGGGTGAAGATGGAGAAAGAACCGCACTCTACAAATCTCAGGTGCAGAGAGAAACCAGCAGAAATCAATGTCATAATTGTGATCACTTCATGTAGAAGCTGGTCAGCAGGAAGTGAACAGTGACGCTATGAGAGCAGCTGAGACTGAACCAGAACAGGAAAGCTGCAGCTAAACAATGAAACTCAACTAGAAAGCTCAGTAAAGCTGAGGAGGAGCTTTACTGATGGAGAAGACATCCATCACTACGACACACAAGTGATAGAAATATAGATTATATCAGCACCAGTCTTTAGTTGGGACCAGTGAGCTTAGAGCACATTGTTGGTTTTGGTCTGCACGTGACACTTGTTACGATAAAACTAACAGTAAGCAGCCACTATCATCCTTCCTGTGTTTCCAACATCATCTCTGACATTTCCCGCCTTTTCTACTTTGACTGCCCGCTCTGGAGGTCTGTGACGACGGAGGAACCAACTGAATCTCCTCTACGTTGACTTTAACTGACCGTTCCGCCTGCTGATGACTTCCACGATGGAAGGAGGGAAGAAGCCGACTCTGTCCGTCCCTCTCTGGCTGTCGTGGATGTGTCCCTTCCAGCGTCCGTCCATGTGCTGCTCCAACACCTGCAGGAGAGACGAGACGAGACGCCGACTGAATACACAGCATGAGCATAGATGAAGGAACGAGGGAGTAACGCAGGGCAACAAGGATCCTTCATGGACTACGCTGAAGGTAAACGAAATGAAATAAACGTGTTTTATAAGTTCTGCCTTCTTGGTTTGTTTTTCATATTTACATTTTTATTAGGGCTGTCAGCGTTAACGTGTTAATCACGATCAGATTAATGCAATCCATAACGCGTTAATTTGTTTTAATCTCATTTTAATGTGTCAAGCCTTTTTGTCCCTTCTACTCCCCCGTAGACGGCTCCTCTAGCTGTAGCGCTATGCTTTGAAGTGGCCTCCTGCAGTAAACCTACCGCGCTGATGGAAAGTAAGAGAGCTACTGGACTTTTGAACGGCTTGTTTAACTTTAAAACACTTCCAGACGCTTCAGTTGACAAGTCAAAAGTAAAATGCAACCTGTGTCAAACGGAGTTTAACTACCACCGGAGTACGTGGAGTTTGAGTTAGCACCTCCACGCTAAACACCCAGGTGCAGCCAAGCCAGCCTCAGCTCCACCAAAGGACCATTTTGGAGTGTGGGAGTCGCAGCAGAGCCGTGATTGATTCCCAGTTAAGACACTCTGGTAAGAAATGCTTTACATTATGGGCTTAAAACTGCCTTCAAATGGAAAATAACAGGATTTTAAACATGCAATTCAAAACGCC
Source organism: Scomber colias (assembly GCA_021039105.1). Taxonomy (NCBI): domain Eukaryota; kingdom Metazoa; phylum Chordata; class Actinopteri; order Scombriformes; family Scombridae; genus Scomber; species Scomber colias. The sequence goes on from JAJDFG010001339.1 coordinate 22,943, forward strand.
ATTAATTGCGATTAACTATGGAAATTCTGCGATTAATCTCGATTAAAAAAAATTATCGTTTGACAGCCCTAATGTTTATTCTTGTTTTGTGCCACTTTCTTACTGCAGACTTTAATAAATCACACACACACACACACAATGAAACCTTAAACAGTAGATGACTGTGAAACAATGAAACCCAACATCCATATCTGTCATTTCTTTAATAAGTCAGTTTAAAATAATAAGAAGTGTTTTTTGGGGCAGTGGTCTAAAGGTTAGAGAAGTGAGTTCTGGGTGGGAAAGTGAAGAAAGTAGTTTAGTTGAGTTGTCTGTAATAAACTGAATATCTCTGAGACATTTCAGGACATCATCTTTGACTTTTGGAAACACTGATTGTCTCTCTCCCTCTCTCTTACTCTCCCTTTCCCTCTCTCCTTCCCTCTCTCTCTCTCTCTGAGGATGAACTCTCTCTCTCTCTCTTCTGTTTCTTACAGGATATTAAACGACTGCCGGACTCATCGAGCAAGTTTGAACGTGAGCAGACGCACAGCTGCAGCTTCTCTCACCTCACTGACTCACAGACAGGAAGTCAGACCGGTGAGCGCCGCCGCCGCCTCGACTTCAGACGGTTAATGTGTCGGATGTTTCATCAGCGTTGCGGCATGCAGATATCAGTCAGTCAGAGATAACTGAGGCTCTGCTGGATGATTTAACCATCGTTTATTATCTGAGCAGAGACGTCGTCCTGGTAAACTTTCAGCAGCTAAAGATTCTTATAAGAGTCAGTAATAATAATAAGTGTTGAAAAAAAAACACATTCAGATTTAATATATTATTAATATTCACTATGTATTTATACACAGGCTCATGTATTTCCACTGCTGTCAACATGTGGTTATGTCATGTTCTGTCCACTAGAGGGCATCACAGCATTACCAAGAAACACACTGAAGCTTTCTAACTGAGTAACTAAGCTTAGGCACCAACGAATTATTATAATTATATTATTATTATTATAATTGTATTATTATTTATTTATTTATTTGTTTATTTATATATTTATTTATTGATTAATTAATTAATCATTTTTAATCCCAACATGTTCCTCTCCTCATTCTTTATTCTTTCAATGAACTGAGCAAAAGTGCTCCGTTTACTTCATTAATAAATATAGTAATAGTATATGTGTGTGTGTGTGTGTGTGTGTGTGTGTGTGTATGTATGTGTGTATGTGTGTGTGTGTGTATGTATGTGTGTGTGAGAGAGTGTGTGTGTCTGTGTGTGTATGTGTGTGTGTGTCTGTGTGTGTCTCACCATGATGACGTCTCCTGCTCTGATATTCAGAGCCGTGGGGTCGTGTGTGTGTGTGTGTGTGTGTCTGTGTGTGTGTGTGTGTGTGTGTGTGTGTGTGTGTGTGTGTATGTATGTGTGTGTGTGTGTGTGTGTGTGTGTGTGTGTGTGTGTGAGAGAGAGTGTGTGTGTCTGTGTGTGTATGTGTGTGTGTGTCTGTGTGTGTGTGTGTGTGAGAGTGTGTGTGTCTGTGTGTGTGTCTGTGTGTGTATGTGTATGTGTGTGTGTGTGTATGTGTCTGTATGTGTGTGTGTGTCTGTGTGTGTCTGTGTGTGTGTGTGTGTGTGTGTGTGTCTCACCATGATGACGTCTCCTGCTCTGATATTCAGAGCCGTGGGGTCGTGGAGGTTCCAGTAGTCTTTCAGAGCTCTGACCTGCAGAACGCCCGTCGCATCTGTCAGAGAAACATCACAGCTCAGATCATTCAGACATTAATGAGACCAGAGGATATCATTTCATTCATGTTAACGTCGTAATGTTGCTGTCACTCTGGGAGGGAAGAACTTCAGGAGACATTTGGGTTTTTAGAAATGTCAGGTTTCATTGTTTCACTGGTTTTTATCATTTATAGAAAAACTGCTCAGCAAACAATAGAGGAGGAAATATTTAGATCCTTTAGTTACAGTCTGCATTACCACATATAATATAATATATAATATAATATAATATAGAGTCAGGTGAGTCAGAGTCAGGTGAGTCAGAGTCAGGTGAGTCAGAGTCAGGTGA
>JAJDFG010001339.1:30000-38429 GCA_021039105.1 Scomber colias
TGTAACAAGGATTCCCCAAACAAATTCCTTTGTCAGATATGGTAGGGAAGACCTAATGTCAACAACACACTGACTTCATGACATCACAAGGCCTCCACTGCACTACTCACATCTTGCAGGGAGCAGACAGAGAGTTTGAGGAAATATGGTATAGGACAGATCAGGACAGACACACACTCAGACTAAACTGGTTATACTGGACCCGTAATCCATGTGCTGTGTCAGTAACTCTGTCTAATCCATCTTCTAAAACTCTGTTCAGGATACCACACTCCAACCCCCATGTTTCACTGGTCAAACCCAAAACTAAAAGGTGGGAGGACTTGGGAACTTGGATTGCAATGAGGCCTCCGGGTGGGGAAAAACATCAGATTCTGATGTTGATTTCCATCCGCTTCTAAAGGTGCACCGAAAAAGGTTTTCTGCTGTAGTGACTGCGGAAAAGACTGTTGAGCTCATTCCAGACACAAATTTCCAAACAACCACAGAGGTAAAAGATTTCTTTGATTCATTTTTCGGCAATCACATTCTCATAGAAGACGTCTCTGAAATTCCTGAGTTAAGTCAGGTACCATCATGTTTATGGGCAAAGCACAAATATGATGTAGGACTGATTAAAGGCGCCGAACCAGTTGTGATCACACCAAAATCTTTGTATAGGCCATGCCAAATCAATATCCTTAAAGCAGGAGTAATTGTTACATATGAAAACTCTCCTGTGCTAACACCAATTTTTCCTGTAAAGAAAATCAGAGATGCTGAGCAACCCGATAAGTGGAGATTTGTACAGGATCTGCAAGCAGTAAATGCAGCAGTCCACGCGCGCACCAAATATACCAAATCCACACACAATTCTCTTTCGAGTTCCATCTGACAGTAAATGGTTCTATGTTGTTGATCTCGAAAATGCATTTTTTTTTTGTATCCCAGTGGATAAAGAGCCAATTTTGGTTTGCTTTTCAATTTGAGTCCAAAATGTACATTTTTTCTAGGCTCTGTCAAGATTACACTGAATCTCCAACCATTTTTAATGCAGCATCAAAAGACAATCTAAATTCACTCAACTTACCAGTTGGTAATATATATATATTTTTTTTGCAATATGTGGGTGACCTAATGATTTGCTCTCTCACACAGGAAGCCTGTGTACAAGACACACTCGCTGTCCTGAACCATCTGGCTGATAACGGTCACAAGGCCAGTTTGTCAAAACTTCAGTTTGTTTCAAAACAAGTCACTTTTCTGGGTCATGTGATCACAGCAGAGGGCAAAACCCTCTCACCCAAACGAATTGAAGCAATCCAAAACATTCCACAGCCTGAAACAAAGAAACAGGTAATGAGTTTTTTAGGAATGACGTCATATTACAGACAGTGGATCCCAAAGACAAAGTTATTTAGACACCTGAGGCTGTAAAAGCCTTTGTGGAGTTGAAATTGGCATTACAATCTCCTCCAACATTGGGCCTTCCGGATTGCACCAAACCATTCACAAAGACTGTTGACGGACAGGGGGGGTACATGACTTCCATATTGACACAAGACCATGGGGGACGACAGAGACCGGTAGCTTATTTCTCATCAAGACTTGACTCGGTTGCTACAGGACTTCCTACATGTCTAAGAGCTGTGGCAGCTGCAGAAAAAGCTGTGATAGCTTCACGTGACATTGTAGGCTATGCTGAGCTCACCCTACTGGTGCCACATGCGGTTTCAATGATTTTGCTTGAACAGAAAACTTCCCACCTGTCAACAGCAAGGTGGCTCAGATATAACACAATTCTGCTTGATATGCCTAACATCACTGTTAAAAGATGCAATGTTCTTAACCCTGCAACTCTTCTCCCTACACCAGACGATGGACAACCACATGACTGTGTGGCAGTAATAACTGAAACCTGTTCCCCCAGACCTGATCTGCAGGACACACCTCTGCAGAACGCTGACCTGGAACTGTTTGTGGATGGTTCAGCCTCGAGAAACTCAACAACCGGTAAAAACCAAGCGGGCTTTGCTATTACAACACTACATGACACGATTGTTGCACAGCCACTTCCCTCAAATTATTCTGCACAAGCAGCAGAATTAGTAGCGCTGACAGAGGCTTGCAAGATTGCAGCTGACAAAACAGCCAACATATATACTGACAGTAGATATGCATGGGGAGTGGTACATGATTTTGGCCGTCTTTGGGCCAATAGAGATTTTTTAACATCAACAGGCAAACCTATAGCCCATCATGCAATGGTTGCTGCACTTCTCGATGCTGTCCTCTTTCCAAAACAGGTTGCTATCTGCAAATGCCAAGCACACACAAATAATGACGATTTTGTTTCACAGGGGAATGCCAGAGCTGACGCTGCAGCCAAAACAGCGGCACAGCTAGATAACACTAACAATAACATTCAATGTCTTGCTATTGTTAACTCACCACTGACATCCACAGTTGATTTGTTTGACCTACAGGCCAGAGCCAGCCCTGAAGAGAGGATGGCTTGGAAGAAAGCAGGCCTAATGGTAGACCTTGTCTACCCAAATACTTATTTCCTCATTATGCTAAGTTGACACATGGGGGATCATGTGTCAAAAGGGGGAATGATGAGTGAAATACAGAGGTATTGGTTCACAAAGGGTTTCTCTAATTTCTCCCAAAAATTTTGTCAAAGTTGTGATTTGTGCTACTAACAATGCAGGCAGAGGCATCCAGATGCAACAGAGTGGGCATCCACCACCACAAAAACCTTTTGATCACTTACAAATGGATTTCATTGAGCTAACGCCTAGTGAGGGAAAGAAATACTGTTTGGTTTTTGTTGACATGTTTTCCAAATGGGTATAAGCTTTTCCCACTTCTAAGCAGGACTCAGCAGCAGTAGCCAAGGCTCTAATCAGAGAAATAATTCCCAGATGGGGAATTCCAGGTAAAATCTCATCCAACAATGGTACACCTTTCGTGAGCGCAGCCCTTAAGAGCGTGGGTGAGTATTTTGGCATCGAAATGACGCAACATTGTGCTTATCACCCAGCCAGTGGGGGGGCTGTTGAAAGAGAGAATGGTACATTGAAAGGAAATTGGCTAAATGTTGTGAGGAAACTGGTTTAACTTGGACAAAAGCACTACCGATTGTTTTGATGCACATGAGAGCTAGGGTCAGAAGCAGAAATGGCCTTAGCCCATTTGAAATCCTCTTTGCACGACCTATGAATACAGGAATTGGACCGGTCAAGAGGCAACTTCCCAGTGTGAGGATGAAATGTTACGTTATTGTGCAAACCTGTCCTCTGTGCTTACTGATATTCACAAACAGGCTAAGGACGCCCTACCAACTGCCACGGAGCGAAAACTACATGACCTGGAATCTGGAGACTGGGTCGTAGTGAGGGATCTGAGGAGAAAGAGCTGGAAAGCACGCAGGTGGAACGGACCTTTCCAAATCCTCCTCACCACGGAAACAGCAGTAAAGGTCGCAGAGCGGGCCACCTGGATAGACGCCAGCCACTGCAAACGGGTTCCTGAACCCACGGAGGAGATACCATCAAGCGTGCAGAGCATCAGTAAGTGAACCAACACTTTCCCCCGCCTTGTACTGACCAACAGGAGGGGTGTGGTTTAAAATAGGACCACACGTTTCTAGTACACTGATTACGGGGGTAAGCTGAGGCACCACGGCTGATGCAATGACGCCAACGAATATACAGTGGCGCTGGAGGGGTGACAGATGTAGAGGAATTGGCAGTATATTCCTGCTCACTGTCATCATCGTCCTGCTACTGCTCCTGCAACAAGACACATCTCAGCCTGAACAACAACAGGGGGGTAAAAACTCAGAGAGCAGCTGCAGAGCATCAAACTGCAGAAAGAGGAGAGAATTGCTGCCTGAGTTTATTCACCCCCTACTGAAGCCTGAGGAAAATTCTTGGTACGCTGTAGTACTATCTACAGCCAGACGGATTACAAATGACAGCTGCTATGTCTGCACACAACTTCCTCACGGGGTGGGAGACGCAATACCTGACACGCCAACACCATTGAATGTTTCGGAGACACTAGGCGTCATGGTAGCTTTCACCCTGGGGGTTTCCCTGGAGGACCGGACTGTGAAGGACATGGCTGAGAACATCGACATGTGCAACATCAGCATCATCAACTACGGGGGTTCAACGGCGAGATTCTGGAACATGACGCAGGTGAAACAACCAGGAGTTCACCAATCTGTCATGACTGCAAACCCCACCCAACAACAAGGAACTGTTTGTTTCACTAGGAAGTGCTTCACTGAACAAGAGCACTTCCTGGGAATATCACCGTGCAAGCAGGTGGTTACGGCTACCTGTGGGACATTACGGACAATATGACTCATATTGTCTCACACCTGAATGACCTGTTGTATGAACAAAAGATCAAAGACTCTGTGTATCAAAGTCCATGGCTATGGCTGACCCAGGGAAGATGGAAAATGACATTACTGAGAGCATTGACACCTTTGCTTGTTACCCTGACAGTGTTTATGGTTGTGATCTGTTGTGCTATACCTTGCATTAAAGCTTTGGTCACTTCATTAGTTAAAACCTCTGTTGGGCAATTCATGATTCAATCTGAAGGTGGTTCCTCTCTGAACTGGGTTCCACCCTATGCTGACTTAGATGATTTTGACAGTACTGTTTAATCTAGTATTGCTCAATCTAGCAATATTGTTTGCTTTGGTTACCTAAGACAAAAAAAAAATGTTGTTAATCAGATTTTTTTAATCATTAGTTTTGAATTTCAATGATTAAGGTTTGTTTGATTAATGTTTGTTTGTGAGCGTAATACGCTCAAAGGGGGGAATGTAATGGAAATTCTTATTATTCATCTTGTCTGAGCAAATGAGTAGTTATGTTATTTGATTAGATGTATGTGTGTGCATCATAATCTGTTGACCATGCCATGAAATGCTGATTTAATGAATATCATTGACCTTTGATGGAACATCATGTATGTTATAGTCTACTGATTAACTATTGTCCTGATTGTATACCCTTGATGACGTGCCTATTGTGATGACATTGGTCTGTTGATAGAACAATGTCTCCCTTTTCTATGATAATGTATTGTATATAATCTGACTGTTTCCTCTGCTCCGGGCTCGCTTTTTCATCTCACGCTTGAGACAGAAGGAGTCCGTCTGCAGACGACTGAATAAACTAGAGAAAGACAACGTTACCGGCTTTGTGCTTATTGATAAATAAATATTGCCAGAACAGAAGGAAGGAAGGATATATTAGAGGATTATGGGTAAAAATGTCTAAGTGGTGTAACCATAAAAACTGTAAATAGTCAATAAAACACCATATCAACTAGTTTGGCATGATCTTACATCCTTCCTTCCTTCCTTCCTTCCTTCCTACCTAACACCATATCAACTAGTTTGGCATGATCTTACATCCTTCCTTCCTTCCTTCCTTCCTTCCTACCTAACACCATATCAACTAGTTTGGCATGATCTTACATCCTTCCTTCCTTCCTTCCTTCCTTCCTTCCTTCCTTCCTTCCTACCTAACACCATATTCAACTAGTTTTGGCATGATCTTACATCCTTCCTTCCCTTCCTTCCTTCCTACCTAACACCATATCAACTAGTTTGGCATGATCTTACATCTTCCTTCCTTCCTTCCTTCCTTCCTTCCTTCCTTCCTTCCTACCTAACACCATATCAACTAGTTTGGCATGATCTTACATCCTTCCTTCCTTCCTTCCTTCCTACCTAACACCATATCAACTAGTTTGGCATGATCTTACATCCTTCCTTCCTTCCTTCCTTCCTTCCTACCTAACACCATATCAACTAGTTTGGCATGATCTTACATCCTTCCTTCCTTCCTTCCTTCCTTCTTCCTTCCTTCCTACCTAACACCATATCAACTAGTTTGGCATGATCTTACATCCTTCCTTCCTTCCTTCCTTCCTACCTAACACCATATCAACTAGTTTGGCATGATCTTACATCCTTCCTTCCTTCCTTCCTTCCTTCCTACCTAACACCATATCAACTAGTTTGGCATGATCTTACATCCTTCCTTCCTTCCTTCCTTCCTACCTAACACCATATCAACTAGTTTGGCATGATCTTACATCCTTCCTTCCTTCCTTCCTTCCTTCCTACCTAACACCATATCAACTAGTTTGGCATGATCTTACATCCTTCCTTCCTTCCTTCCTTCCTACCTAACACCATATCAACTAGTTTGGCATGATCTTACATCCTTCCTTCCTTCCTTCCTTCCTACCTAACACCATATCAACTAGTTTGGCATGATCTTACATCCTTCCTTCCTTCCTTCCTTCCTTCCTACCTAACACCATATCAACTAGTTTGGCATGATCTTACATCCTTCCTTCCTTCCTTCCTTCCTACCTAACACCATATCAACTAGTTTGGCATGATCTTACATATCTTATATAATAATAATATTAACATTTTAAATAATATGATTAATAAAAAAAAAGATGAATGAAATGTAAGATGGAAAATAAAAGGAGTAAAAATAGGAGAGTGAAAGAAGATAAAAACTGAATAAATGACAAAATAACAAAATAATAAAATAATATAAAATAATGAAATAATAATAATATGATATTAACTTATATAAAATGTTTGTGTAGTGATGCAATGAATAAAATAATTAATACAAACAATATTAGTCATAAACTTTATTTCTCAACAACTCGACGATACATCCAACACAAAGCAGGTTAGAGTTAAAGTCTACAGTGCTGAGTGTTCCTTCCACTGTATGAACACACACACACACCACACACACAGACACACACTCACACACACACACACACACACACACACACACACACACTCACACACACACACACACACAGACACACTCACACACACACACACACACACACACACACACACACACACTCACACACACACACACTCACACACACACACTCACACAGACACACACACAGACACACACACACACTCACACAGACACACACACACACACACACACACACACACACAGACACACACACACACACACTCACACAGACACACACACACACTCACACAGACACAACACACACACACACACACACACACACAGACACACACACACACACACTCACACAGACACACACTCACACACACACACACACAGACACACACACACACACACACACACACATTCAAGGCTGATCAGCATCTATGTGTGGTTTTGCATGCACAAGTAACTGCATGCCCTAAAGACTGACTGATGGATCTGTGTTTAATGCAGGGAAAGAAAAACAAACAGTAATTTGATGGCTTCATCATGTCACCATGTGAGAGAAAGAGAGACAGAAGAAGAAACAGTGTACAAATAAGAACGAAAAGGAGAAGTGAAAAGAATAAGAGAGGGATACATACTAAACAGAGAAGGGTGATCAAACTGTATCCAGACCTAGAGACTTAAAGATTACATTTGGTGAAATTCTGTATTTTTCCTGTTATCAACAAATCCTGAAAAGCACAAAACCAAGCCCGACATCCTTTCCATCATAGACCTCCATTGTTGTCCACAAACTATTAAACACATTAATAAGTCACACCATTGCAGACAGGATGACATGATACTTTCAGAGTCAGTCCCACACCACATCTGAAAATAGTTCCAAACAAATGTGCCATTTACACCAGAGTAATGTTGGCTGAACACTACAGGGCACAGCTGTCTTAGGAAACTTTTTATTCTTGTTTTACTCTTGAGTGATTGTATGTGTGCACCCGTATAGTGCAAAGATACATTTGACAGTCGTTAATCAGACTAATATAGAAGTATCATTAGTTTCAGTCATTCTGTGCACAAACCCAAGCACATATCAGAGTTGCTGGCACAGTTAGGTGAAATTAATTCCCATTAATAACGATCACAACACTATCAGATTCTGATCATCTAAAATCGTTTTCACATCTAAAAATATCAGATCTAGCAGCCTCCAGACAAATCAATCAACCTGAGGGCTCTGAAAACTTCCACAGTTAAATACCAGCATGTATTTAAAAAAGGAGTCACACTTCTTCTATGACTCTACATTAACTTATTGTCATCAACTTGTGTTTCATTTAATTAACTCCATTTAAAACTCCATTTTAAGAAATTAAATAATGCCTACTGAAAATACATTATAGATAATTATAGAGTGCTACATGACATGTATTTATTAAATAAAAGTAAAACTAACTACAAGAAATGGTTCAATGCAATTAAAATGTTGTTTTAAATATATGTCACTTTTTTACAAAAACTGTTAATTTAACTTTGCATTAAGTGCACTTACTGCTGAATACAGCACACAGGAAGAAGAGAGAGAAAATAGAGCTGCTTCTGACAGGGAGGGGAGACTGCTCTCACACTCAAAAAAGAGCAAAAAAGGGGAGAGTGAGAAAAGAC